>OZ004704.1:35052246-35526349 GCA_963924515.1 Vespertilio murinus
CAAAACACCACCACCAACAACAAAATAAGTCCACAATATATGGTAAAATATTGTCCTAAAATACACTTGTGAGAAATATTATTAATACATGAAAGTGATATCATTTGTAACTCTGATAAATTAACTCAGTTGGTATTTTGTTTTTACCATTTATCTCACCTTAGAAATACCTTAGTAATGCAGAGCATTGTTTAGCCTACATTCCAAGCTCAATGTCATCATCAGTAGATGTTTGGAGGAAGAAACTAAACAGTTGAATTACATAGTGCCTCATCGAAGAAACAATAAAACAGAAATGGTTGAAATTGCTTAGAAACAATGCTCATTTACTATTTTAAACTTAATATTTATAAGTAAATATGGAACTCAGAAGGTATATATATTGAAATCTGATATTTTTGATACTTATTTCAATTATTAGTTCCACAGATAAGATGAAAACTCTGGAACTACCATCAGAAATACTTTGCCTTTTAGATGCATTTTAGTTTTCCTTTCTTCCTGCCTCTTATTTGCCTAACCAATATCCAGGAACTTTGATTCAATGATGCTCTTTGATGTTGGAGACTATACATAAACATGGAAATATTTTGATCATTTCAGTAGGTTATGAAATATTAATTTCATACTTGCCACTGAGTAAAGCAGAATCAAAAGATTTTAAATAGTAAAACTCTCTGAAGTAATTATGTAGACAGTTTGATTATGACATTAGCTCATATTACTTATAATGAATATTAAATATTATATGATTAAAGCAATTCACATTTTTTTGTTTGTTAAATCATACCCAAGGATAAATTTCCCATTGATTTTAGGCAGAATGGAAGGGGTGGGAAGAGAAAGAGAAAGAGAGTAACATCAATGTGAGAGAGACACATCAATTGGTTGCCTCCAACATTAATCCCATTGAGGTATGTGCCCTTGACCAGAATCTAACCAGGTCTGAGACCCATGCTCCAACCATTAATCTGAACTGGCTAGGACACCATTCTAATTTTAAAAAAAATAGTGAATCCTTCAAAAAATAATATGAAGTCTTAATTAGATATGTATTTTTTCATAGTTTTGTTGAGAAATAATTAACGTATCATTGCATTCGTTTAAGGCATGCCACATGATAGTTTGATTTACATAGGTTATGAAATGATTACCACAGTAGGCTCAGCTAATATTCATTTTCTCAAACAGATACAATAAAATGAAAAGAAAATAGAAAAAAAGCAAAAGCTCCCTTTTCTTTGTGATGAGAACTTTAGGGTTTATTGATTTTTAACAAATTTCCTGTACATTATACAACGGTGTTACCAGGATTTACCATGTTATACATTATTTCCATAGTAATTATTTATCTGATAATTGGATGGATGTTTTTATTTTTTATTGCCTTTCTTCAATTCCTCCTCTTCCAAACTTTGGTAATCACAAGTGTGCTCTCTTTATCTATGTGGTGTTTTGTTTGGTTTCCACAGGTAAATGAGATCACACACTTTGTTTTTCTCAGTCCAACTTGACTTTATTCACTTAGCATGGTGCCTTCAGGTTCAATCTATGTTAGTGCAAATAGTAGGGTTTGCTCATTTTTTAATGATTGGACAATATTATATATCTATCTCACAACTTCTTTATCAGTTTATCCAATGATTGATACTTAGGTTTTATTTGTCTTGGCTATCCTATATAAGAAAAGCACAATATGCAAATTGTCCCCTCAACAGGGAGTTTGACCAGGGGGCAGGGCTGGCTGGTGGAAGGGAGGGAGGCCTTGGCCAGAGGAGGCTGAGGTTCACTGGGCCTCTAGTTGTAAACAATGCTGCTATGAACATGGGGTGCAGATAGTTGTTCCCTTTTTTTCCCTTTGGATAAATTTTTAGAAGGGGAATTGCTAGATATATGATAGTTCTATGTTTAATTTTTTGAGAATCATCCATAGTAGATTCCGCAGTGGCTGGCTATACCAGTTTGCATTCCTATCAGCAGTGTATAAGGATTTCCTTTTCTCCACATCTACACTAGCTTTTGTTCCCTTGTCTTTTTATGATAGCCATTGTTACAAGCAGGAGACAATTTCCCATTGTAGGTTTTTGTTAATTTGTGTCTTTGTTTTCTGCTATTGAATCCATGATTTCTTTGATATTCTGGAACTAATCCCTTATCAGATATATGGTTTAGACATACTTGTTCCCATTCTGTAGGATGTCTCTTCACTTTCTTCATCATTTCTTATGCTCTGCAGAAGTTGTTTTGTTTGATGTAGTTCTGGTTGTTTATTGTTGATTTTGTGTTTTATTCCCATTTTTTGTTCTAGGAGTTTCTTTATTCAGGTCTTTCATTTAAGTCTTTAAATATTTTGAATTAAATTTTGTGATGGGTGTAAGATATGGTGTAACTTTCATTCTTTTAAATGTGAATATCCAATTATATCAGCACGATTTATTAAAGAGACTATCTTTTCTCTATTAAGTATTATTGGCTGACTTGGCAAGTATTAATTGAACATATGTATCTGACTCTTGATTCTGTTTCATTGGTTTATTTGTCAGGATTTCCCCCAAAAAAACTATACTATTTTAAGGACTATAGCTTTCTTGTATAGCTGAAATCAGAGAATGTATTTTCTCCTGGTTTGTTCTTTCTTGGTATTTCTGTAGTTTTTCAATGAATAATAAAATTTAAGGAATATTTTTTTCTGTTTCTATAAAAACACAATTGGAATCTTTTGCATTGGATCTATAGATAGCTCTTGGTTACTTTAACAATATAAAATCTTCCAATCTCTGAACACAATGTACTTGTATCTTCCTCAGTTTCTCTTATCAGTGTCTTGTATTTTTCAGAATAGGCATCTTGATCCTCTTTTAATTTATTCCTATTTTATTGTCTTTATGCTATTGTAAATGGTATAGTTTATTTTTTTTAGAAAATTTGTTGTTAGTGTTACAGTTCTTAAAGGAGATAAGAATGAAGTTTTTCTCTCCTTAGAGAAGGTTAGAAAGAAGAAAAAGATGTGTTGGCCTTATCATTACTTTCTGTCCCAGCACCAAATACTTGGGATACTCTAGAATTACACATGACAGAGTTAGAAATTGTTGTTTCCCATGGAGATAGAAGAGTAGTATAAGGGGGGGGATGCCCTCAAATCTAGTTAATGCTGTAGCATTCTGAGGTATTTTTTTAATTTAAAAGGAACCTTTTCCCTTAAGCCTCTAGAATAGATAAAAAATGGGACATTTATGATGTGAAGGCTAGCTTCAAACATCTGAAGACAAGTGCCTTCTAGGAGTAGCTTGATCTGTTTTGCAGAGCCCATTTGCTTAGCATTTAGATAAGTGAGTGGGAATGCCAGGGTGTCGATATCACTTTTCTGGACATGAGGAACTTGCTCCCTCAAATGGATTTGGGTGTTTCAAGGACAGAGGGATCACAGACTTTTCGTGGGAAATTTCAGAGATTTTTAGCAGGGATGATCTGAGGATTATTATGTAAGCATGTTAGTTGAATGATTCATTCCAGACTTAAGATTCCATAGTCCTAATGGAATACCAGTCTCAAAACTTTGTTTATCTCGAAGACATATTTTTATAATAGCTTAAGGAAGAAAAATTAGATTTATATTTCTAACTCAAATATTTTCTCCAATGTTTCACAGTACCGTAAGTCTAATAGATACAATATTTTTTATGCCAAAAGTTAAGATTTTTGCTCTGTTCTAATAACCCTTTTCCATATGGACAGTGTAACAACTTCCATTTTTGCTCTCACTGACAAGTACTCTAGATTCCTTTCATAGAGATGTTTAATATAAGAAGTCTATATTCCAGCTTCATAGAACACATCAGAGTCTAATGTCCTTTAAAACAGAACTCAAATTCTACCCCACTTCCTGGTATTTTGTATTCCTCAAACTTACTTCATAAAATAAAATAATTTTATTCTTTGATCCATACTAAGTCTGTAGACTTTGCTTTCTTGTTCTAGTTTGAGCATGTTCTTATTTCTTGTTTAACTTAAGATTCTTTTATTAAGTAGAGACACTATTATGTTTTTCAGGTAATTCTACTCTACATACATTTTAAATCCATCATCATTCTCTGCGGACTCTAATTCAGTAGAGATCATTATTCCCATTCTCCACCACCACCACCTCCATATTCACCTCCCTGTTCTTCCTTCCTCAGAGCTTTATTTAATATTCCAAACAGATGCTTGATTGCCCCAAAACTAAACTATTTGCCCACTTTTACAAAATCCATGATCTACTTGTTGCTAACCTCTCCCATCTCAAGTCTTACAATCTTACCATTCTTCTCCCACTCTACTACATGTAACAACTTAACAGCTTCATTGGCCATTGTACTATTTCATAAATATATATATATGTATGTATGTGTGTATAATTATATATATACACATATACACACATATAATTACACACACACACACACACACACACATATATATATATATATATATATATATATATATATACACACACACATATATACATATACACAGATATATCCCATTTTTCCCCCTTTACCCCCTCCTCCCAGCCTCTACCCACTCTACCAGGTCTTCACTCCCCTATTGTCTGTGTCCATGAGCTATGCATATAAGTATATAAGTTCTTTGGTTTATCTCTTCTTGAACCCCCAACCCCAGTCTGTTCCACGACTTCATGCTCCTCTTCTTATTTTGTTGGACAGTTTCATTGTGTTCATTAGATTCCACGTATAAGTGAGGTCTTGTGATATTTGTATTATGCCATTTCTTCAACCCACCAAGGTGGCTCCAGCCTGAGGGCTTTGCAGCATCCTGGGGTGCTCTTTGTTATTGCTGCTTATGGCTAGCAACTCGAGATCTCAGTTTAAATTTTACTCCCATAGACAAGTCTCCCATGAGCACTTAAACTGAGTAGCTTTTTCTTTTACCGTCTATTTATTTATATATTCATTTATTTATTTATTTATTTCATATCTGTCCTTATCCCCCCCCCCCCGCCCCATTATCCCTACCCTCCACCCTCACTCATGACCTCACCTTCCTGGTGTCTGTGTCCATTGCTTAGACTTATATGCCTGCATACAAGTCCTTTGGCTGATCTCTCACCCTTACCCCTTCGCTTACATGTTACCCTATTTAAACTTCCTGTAAATTGCTCATCTCTTTATGGTATTTTAAAAAATTATTTTTTACAATGTATTTTTATTGTTGAATGTGTTACAGATGTCCCCTTCAAAAATTATTTTTCCATTTGTATAATTTCCCTCACTAAAGAATGGATGACTCATTGAAGTAGGTGTGTGGTCTGTTTTGTTTACCAAAATCTCCAGTACCCGGACAAAAAGCTGGCCCATCATGGGAACTGCGTAAATATTTGTTGAGTGAATGAGTGGAGCACAATGCTTCCTCACTCCACACGTCCTTATTTGTTAACTTGGCTGTGGGTGAAATCTTCCAACCTCTTAATGTCTGAAGCTTGTAGGCTAAGACAGCATTCTAATATTTTGCTAAATGTCTTTCATACAGTAGTTATAAAGATGTTAGGAAAGCATGCCTATATGTATTTTTATAAAAAATAAATGAAAAATTGGTCATATTGTCATTTGGGGCAATGAGGAGAGGGATATTTCATAAGTTAAAATATCAGAAGTGATATCACTGGATTTAAACATTAAAGGAGGCACTTATTTAGAGATTTTGATTTTCACAACTTTTTTTTTTTGGCCTTAAAACTTGTTTCCTTCTTTGACACTTCTTTTCATTCACACAAACTATCAAAATAGCATCTAGATTCTAGACTATCTTTTGTAATGAGCTTAAGTAAACATGTTGTTTTCTTAGTTGTAATCTAAACTTTTTCATTATGAGTGGATTGTTTGACAGATTTCTTTGTATTATTTTTTGTTGTTGTTTTCAATAGGGTTGTATATATTTCTTGTGATTTGAAAGAAAATGTGTTTTTATTCTTAACTTGCAAATATTTTATATATAAATAAATTACATCCTCACTGTATAAACTTCCAGTGTTAGGAAGATTGTAAAATTCTCTTGCATTATTGAATTTCTTAGTTTCTATCCTGACTATTCAGTGATAGTCATGTAGCATTTCTCACGTGTTTTAAATATGCATACTCTAGTATGTTCAACATAGTTGTGTAAAGCAAAATTCTGGTAAAGACTTTTTCTTATTTTGGCAGGTACATTTTTATTATCATTCCTACTTATTACACTAGTTGCAATTAGTGTAGAGAAATGTGTACCAATTCACCAGGAAAAAAAAATCCTGTACTTAATTAGCTGTTTTTCATAGCATATGATGTATGATTGTTTTGTGAATTATTAAAAAAATCATGTGTGAAAATTTTTTTTTCATTATTGTCTTGGTCTTTCACCTTTACTCATTGATGTAATATGTACATTTGTCAGTAAAATCACTGTGTATGTAAATGGCAAAAATATGTATATATCCCTTTCACCTTAATGTCCATCACAGATCTTAATACAGTATCTTTCAAAAAAATGTTAAATGGCCCGAAACATAAATAAATATAAAACAATCCATGTAAGTATAACAATACAATAAACAAAACTAAACTAATAAAAAAAAACACCTCTGAAATTTTTCATTTGTTACCTCAAGAAGCTTTTTGTGTGAAAATATGTAGTTCAGTAACCGATTTTTTTTACACTTATAGACATTAATGCCCATAATCGGCATCAGAATGCTGTGAATCTATAAAAATATAGACAGCATTTACATTTTTTTCAGGTACCTTTCTCAGTTTCCAATAATTTTGTCTAATTTCGTGATCCTCATTAGGGATAGGGTGAGGTGTTTGGCTTGCGTAAGGCACTGTTTAACTCGGACAGCCCTACATAGTCACCCTCACCCTGGAGGCTGGGGGATATGGTCTCCTGGGGTCAGGGTTGTCTCAACGGGGCCTGGGGTGGCTAGGGTATGGGGCCTGTGGCCTGCAGGTGACAGCAGCCTTGGGGATAGCCTCTCGCAGGCTCCTCTGAGGCGGTCCTGAGCTGAGTGGAGTCTGATGGTGCCCGCAGGTGGCAAGCACATTGAGAGACATCCAGCCGTGGCTGCTCCACTGCGACACGCTGAGCGCATCCCCGGAGGCGCGCTCCCACCCAGACATCTCCTCCAGCAGCCGGCAGCGGAGCGCGCCACAGCTCATCGCGGACAAGGGCCCCGGGGAGCCGCCCGAGGAGTTCGTGGTCCAGGTGCCCAAGGAGCTCAGATCCCAGCCCAAGGTGCGGCCTGCGGTGGGAGGTGGGGAGGGGGCTGGGGAGGCTGGGCAGGGGCCCCGGGAGCTCAGCCCCAGGCAGGCCTAAATGTGCCTTTCCATAGATCTGTGGCTGATGTCTGCACTTGGCTGTATCCTAGCCAGCTGCTTCACAATGCATGCTTATTCTACATTAGAACACCATTATCATTTTAACATGGTTGACCTTACATTTTTCACTGCCTTTGTGTTAACACAGGACATTTAAAATCACTTGGAGTGAGAATTTCAACTCTTAAAGAATTTGAGTGGTTGTAAATGCAAGTTTTTAACACATCCAATCATTTTTGAAAAAAAGTCCTCATCAATGGAAGCTACCAAGGTTTTGAGATTATGATGAAAACATCTTGATAGGAATTGTGTATAGACATTTTAAAGCACAAAATGGGATAGAAAAGTGATCGTTACTGGAACAAGCTAATTTTCTTATGGAAGTGTGGGAAATTCCTTTGTTTATAACGTTGTCTCTGCAGCTGATAAGTGGAATGGGAGCCATATAGCCCATGAATTTTCAGTGGAGAAAGTTACATGATAGTTGCACAAAATTCGGTACTACTTTTTCCTAATGCTTTTATTTTATCTTTATATATATTAAGGCAATGCAACTTTTCTTTTTTCTCATTAAATTCCATACAGGCACTCTTTTCCTCTAAATTCCCCTAGGGAATATAATTTGCTACTATATAAATATATGGTGGGCAAAAGTTGTTTACAGTTGTTCATATGGAAAATAATAATTAAATAATAACAAAAATAATCTGTTCTGCATACTCATATTCATAAAGTTATTAAGTATTATAATTGCTTATAATTGTCTTTATGTTCCACAACATGAAAAATACTAGGAATCATTTGGCTTGTTGAACCATAAATATCAATTTTTGTTCCAAAACACAGTCACCTCTCCTAATTTCTACAAGGCAATATACATATGAAAAATATTGGCAAAGGAACATGAAATGCTTCTAAACTAGTTGAGCTTCTAAACCCCATTAGAGAATTCTCTGATAAAACAAGCTGGAATACTTTATTTCAGTTCAGGGAATAAGAGAGGTGCATCATGAATCCATTTGAGATTCAACAGACCTGTGAGAGTTAAACCTCACTCTCCAGTTCCTGCAGCCACAAAGAAAGAGTAAGTCTATGGGAACCATGGCACTCACAGCGACTGTCCACTCTCAGCCACATCATTCAGTTGATGGCTGAGAGTCGTTCTGTTTGGATTAGCATTTCTTCCTGGCCGGTGATGACTGGGGAAGGGGCAGTGGTGAGGAGAACATTAACTTCCACAGAGGCTTGTAGAATTGACTCCAACGTGTTCTGAAAATTCAAGGAAAATGCATAGTAAGCATTCTTTAAGAACTTTATTTTTTATTTATTTTTTATTTTTGCGTTCTGTTTTGCAGAAATTGGGTGCTGTTGTATTCCAAAATTTTCATCATGATTTTGACTTCTAATTTATACTATAACATTAACATTAATTTACTCCAATGCAAATACATTCTCACAGTTTCTAATACTAATGAAACAGAAATCCAGAAATGAAGTTTAAATTTTTGAGTAGATAATATGAATATTTAAGTCAGCAATGAACATAAATACAAACACACATGCATGTGCACATGCTCACACACACTCCTACTTACTGGGAATTCTATGTTATGAAAAAAAATTAGAATTATAATCATTTAGAATAGTTTTCTCCAAAAAACTTTCATTAAAGAGTTGACTGAACTTAAAACATTCCCCAACTTTTATTTTTAAAAAAAATATATTTTATTGGTTTTTTACAGAGAGGAAGGGAGAGGGATAGAGAGTTAGAAACATCGATGAGAGAGTAACATCTATCAGCTGCCTCCTGCATGCCTCCCACTGGGGATGTGCCCGAAACCAAGGTACATGCCCTTGACTGGAATTGAATCTGGGACCTTTCAGTCCTCAGGCCGGTGCTCTATCCACTGAGCCAAACTGGTCTCAGCCATTCCCCAACTTTTAAAGCTTAATGAGATATTTCTATTTTATCAGGTTTTACTTTTTTGCCATGTATGTGGGAGGTTGCAGTTTCGTAATGGGTTATGAATTATGTTTTTATATCAGTTTGAAAATAGAAACGTTATATTCTGTTTTGGATAGAAATGGAAAGGATGGTCCAAGGTAGCCTTCATGTGACTTCATAAATGTATAGATACTGAGGAAAATGTGATTTAAAAAGAGCCAGCATGCCGAAACCGGTTGGGCTCAGTGGAAAGAGCATCAGCTTGCGCACTGAAAGGTTCGATTCTGGTCAAGGGCATGTACCTTGGTTGCGGGAACATCTCCAGTAGGGGGTGTGCAAGAGGCAGCTGATTGATGTTTCTAGCTCTCTATCCCTCTCTCTTCCTCTCTGTAAAAACTCAATAAAATATACTTTAAAAAAATAAAAGGAGCCAACATAATTGTTAATCTGTATGATGAGACAATACTTTAGGGAAGTTGCTTTTCTGCAAAACTAATTTTATCAATGAGACACAGGGCAACTGAAGGTCATCTGTGAATGCTCCATAGAAAGAACAAGGAAGAACAAGCACATGTTTCAGGGCCATAATCTTTCCTAATACAGAAGATCCTGTTATCTGTGGGGTGCCCTCCTTGTCCCCACCGGTTGCTGCTGGAAGTAGGCATATTGGGGTGCATGGGAACAAGAATTTCTGGGCCCCAAAGGAGGATCAGGTATCGTGAAAAGCTTTATTGATCGTGTGAAATTAATCCTTTACAAGGTCCCTTCTCCATCTATCTCTCCATGGAAAGCGTCCCATTGGTCTTGGCAGAGCTGGGATTAAAGCCACGGCCCAGAGCCTTCGCTCTACAGGAAGGCACAGTCTAGTCCAGCATCTGGCTGGCTTAGCTTGTGCTCCACGCTCCAGTCCAGGGAGTGTGAGGTCATGGCCATGCGGCTTCCAGGGCCACATGGCGGGCTAGCGCAGGTCCCTGAATCAGCAAGTGCAAGGAAGCAGGAGCGATGCAACAGAAACAAGAGGAACAAGAGAGGGACATTTTCTTTTATGGGGAATTTTAGGATCTTAACAAATGAATCCTTTAGGATTTCACATCCCTGCAGTGGCTCCACCCCTCTAGGCCATCCATGGTTCCCCAGGCTAGACTGACAGGCAAGTCTCTTCCCTGTGTCACCCCAACTTCCCCGAACATGTGCCCGTTTAACCCTTTGCTTGATCCCTTTCCCAGTTTCTGCAGGGAATGGACTGGTGGTTCCTTTATAATGGAGTGTTCCTTTATGCTTCCTAGTGAAGCTACCCCAATGACCATGCTTATAATGTTTGGCCTCCCCTTTTATTTTTTTCTTTATTTTTTTTAAATTACATTTTATTGATTTTTTTTACAGAGTGGTAGGGAGAGGAAGAGAGAGTTTGAAACATCGGTGAGAGAGAAACATTGGTGAGTTGTCTCCTGCACACCCCCCACTGGGGATGTGCCCGCAACCAAGGTACATGCCCTGGACAGGAGTGGAACCTGCAACCCTTGAGTCCGCAGGCCGATGATTTAGCCACTGAGCCAAACCAGTTAGGGCATATTTTTTCTATTATTAATATTAATAAAATAGCTAGTTATGATGGTAACAATAGTACACAGAGCTAGACCATTTGGATAGGTATTAAAAGTGAAATTGAAATGAAATATACCATATTGCCTTCAGCTCTTCAAATTGAAAAGACATGGAAGAATGCAAACACGAAAAATGTCAGTAAACTCCACCCCTCCACACCTTTCTCAAAACAAAAACAAATCTGTTATAAAAACAAGGTACTGGAAGTTACAGAAAACTCATTAATAAACATAAGTAATAAAGACAGAGATTAATAGAATCTGATTGAAAAATGCAATTGATTTTACTTTAAAAATTGTTAGCCCCTGTTTGTTCTACAGATAGCCAAACAAGCAAATAAGAAACCAAACTAAAACACCCTTAAGATTAAAACACACACACACACACACACACCCTTTTATTGGTTTGAAAATTAAACTTTACTCTTTTTTTCCCCTTTTCATTCATTCGACTCCAAATAGCTCATAGTTCTTGGGAGTTAATGAGTGTTTAGATTTGCAGGAATTAGGACTTCACAGTAGAGCAGCAAAGCACAAGGAATTTAAGAAAAGCATTGTTCACAGAAGCCCTGTTTCTCTTTAGCATATTAAAGCAGAAGGAAGTCTGAGGGCTGAATGCCCAGTTAATGACTAGATATCAAGACTTTTCCTTGAAGCTAAAGGAATGCTAATGTGCTTTTTTATCAGCACTTTCTGTGCTTCAATGGTGATTTTCATAAGTTACATAAAAAGTTCATTAGGGATGATCTACAAATAACCCTCCTGCTAGGCACAAGTAGTGTGCAGCAAGCATGTCAAACTCAAAGGCTAACACAGGGCAAATAAACAAGGTTTAAGTTTATGTGGGCTGCAAAAAAACAAAACCTTTCATTAGGTTTATTTCAATAGAGACATGCTGACTACAAAGGGCTGAAATAAATGAGTCATCATTAACATAAAATGATAGAACATTTTAATAAAAATTAATATTTTTCTTGAATATTAACTTACCAGACACTGAATAACTGCACAAATTAATAAGCATAACACAAATGAACCTATTTTTCTCCTTCCACAAAAGCAAAATATTTCCCATTGCACACACCAAACAAGTCAGTGCAAGACTAATGATGGCAATCAGCTGCTAAAATATTTGCTGCCAGTATTAGTGGAGAGGAATGGTGCCCCTGTGTGTAAGGGGAATATGGGAAATGAATGAATATGACACGATTATAGTAATCAGTCATTAGGGAACACTGTAGTTCGTTATTAATAATTACGTATAACAGGATATTGTAAAAATTAAGTTGCAAAATTTTTATTAAAACGTTTCTTACAGCCTGTTACACTGTATTGGCTGGGTGCAAAAATATTCATTGTGGGCCGCATGTGGCCCTTGGGTCAAGTTTGACATGCTTGGCATGCAGGGTCTATACAAGTGTTCTCTCAGAATGCAGATAAAGCATTTCAATCCTGACAAGCCATAGAGTCTGCATTTTGCAAGAGCCAAAGTGCTTTTCCAAGAGGCTCCTATATTCTGTCCATCTATAGGGAAGCAAATAAAACTCTATAAGCAATTTCCCCCCATGTTGGGGTTTTTGTAGATGGGAATGCTTTTATAATTATGAGCCAGGAGGAAACTCCATTTGATTTTCACCCTCATTTATTATTATTATTATTATTATTTTAATAACGGGTTAAGTGCAAATGTATGCTGGGTACTACACTACATACGAGGAAAACAAAGATGGAAAAGTCACAATTTTTACCTCTCAGAGGATATTGGGAAACAAGAAAAGAGTACAGTGTGGCAAATGCTTGCTAAAGGATACCTCTCCCCTATACCCAAAGAGGCAAGAGGCTTGCTTGTAAAAGTAATTAATAGAAATGAACGCACGTGTGTGTGTGTGTGTGCGTGTGTGTGTGTGTTCGAGGGGGAGTGCTAAATGTAGGAACTGTGTTTTCAGAATACATATTTCTTATGGGAATCTAGACCCTTTAATACTGGATCTTTGATATCAGTAAATAATATCAGGGAAATAACCTTGCACTTTCCAAATGGGCCTAATTCTTCTTTGGTTCTCTACCTTTCCGTCAGCTTTCTTTGCTCCTTAACATTGTAATCTTCACACTAAATTGTACACACTCCTCTTAGTACCAACCTCCAACGGGCACTGTCTTATTACCCTTTTGTTTAAATTTCCAAGATAGGACTTTAATTCCCCTTGGGTTAGGTCTGCATCCCTGCCTAATTATTCATGTCACTGGCCATTTTATGACCTTCACCCACATAGCAGTGTTTGTGTTGCAAAGAAACAATAACAGGAACAGCTATTTCTAAGGTAAGTATAGAATACTTTGGAGGGAGTATGTACCAGTCTCAGAGGGTCAGAGAAAGTGTTCCTAAATATAAAGGGCTATCTAAGCTGTGGCCTGACAGACAAGTAGTAGTTAGCCAAATACACAGGTAGAAGAAACATACTATTACTAGAGGCCTGGTGCATGAAATTTGTGCATGGGTGGGGGTGTCGCTCAGCCCTGCCTGCACCCTCTCCAATCTGGGACCCCTGGGGGGATGTCCAATTGCTGGTTTAGGCCTGATCACTGGCAGTCAGGCATCCCTCTCACAATCTGGGGCTGCTGGCTCCTAACTACTCACCTGCCTGCCTGATGGCCCCTAACTCTGCCTGCCAGCCTGATAGCCCCCTAACCACTCCCCTGCGGGCATGATCGTCCCCAACTGCCTTCCCCTATGGGGCTGAAGGGGCTGGGAGCCTCTGGCTGGATGAGCTGGGGCTGAGGGTACAGGGGGATTGAGGCTGGATAAGGCAGGGCTGAGGAGACTGGGCACCTCCATATTATGAGGGTGTGGCAGTAAATTAGCATATTCCCTCTTTATTAGATTAGATTACAGACAGAGGAAATGGTAGTAGAAACACCCAGTTCAGTATGATTGGAGCATAGAAGTCCCAAAGATGTCTAGATATTAGCCCAGAATGATCTGTGAAGTAATCAAGCCCTTGATCAGCATAGCATGTTATAGCATCTTGAGTATGGAATTGTGATGGCAGCAAGGGAGTAATTAAGTAAATCTTAGAGGAAGTGAACCACTGCCTGTGTTTGAGGCTTAAAAGACTGGAGATGGGGAAGTTATTTCTGTTGATTTAGATTTTAAAAATGATGGTGGTCCTGATTCAAATGGTGAGTGACATTAGTGCTAATGAGGACCAAATGTCAAGAATTTCAG
Source organism: Vespertilio murinus (assembly GCA_963924515.1). Lineage (NCBI taxonomy): Eukaryota > Metazoa > Chordata > Mammalia > Chiroptera > Vespertilionidae > Vespertilio > Vespertilio murinus. Next base: position 35,066,371 of record OZ004704.1, read on the forward strand.
GTTCACTGGATGTGTGAATAATTTAGAGGAAAAATCCAAAGAGTTCAACCAGGTTTCTGGCTTGAGAGATTACCACTTACTCAGCTAAGGAAGATAAGAGGAGACAGAAAATATTGCTAAGGAATGATGGTGCTGTTAGAGAAAATTTTACAAATGAGTTCTTCAACATATTCCTTTGAACAGAAAGAAGCTCAATTTTCTAGCACCAAATTTAAGAATGTGTAATTTAAGCACAATATACATGTCTGAAGAAAAGATAATTAAAATAATTATTCTCACTACGAGAGGAAAAAAAGTTATTGCTATTCTTTGTCACTCACTTTATTTTGGCTTAGGTGGGATAAGCTATTTTGCAACAATAGAGCATCTGCAAGAATTTTTCATTCAATCCTTCTTTCTACTTCACAGTAATACCTCGCAGGGCTGTAGTGCTTTCCTGCTTTCCCATGAAACTGCTGAAAACATTCTTGCTATATAGTGGGTACATTTGCAATATACACATTTAGCAAGGAGATGAATTGAATTAAGTTAAATACAGTTGATCTGCTGGCCTAGATATAGTATGATATTCATTTAGTTCTTAGTAGAATGTTCCATGTCAAATTCTGGAAGGCAGCTGGAGAGTAATCTATTCACATTTGCACTCATTAACAGCATAACGTATCATATTGTTTAATAAAATAATATAAAAATAATCTTCATGTGTCTTTTGAGAGTGCCCCCAAAATTGAATCTTATATAACCCTTGCCTAAATAAAACTAATTATCAAAATAGCAATATCCCTTGAAGACATTATAAAGCAATGCTCTATCTTAAGGAAATGGTAATGTCCTCATTGGTTAAGAGACTAGGAAATGCAAGCTGCACCCCAAAAATAGGCACTTTTAAAGTTGTAGTTCCAAGACCACAGTTGCAGAGCTCACCTAATTATACACCCGAAGGTGTTATCGTAAACTGTTAGAAGCAGGGAAGTGGTGACAAAGCTCATTTGTCGGATTGCTGGTAACACAATGGTTTGGGAATAGAGCCAATTATTTTTTTTATCCTTTGAACTCCCAATGTGATTAGATAATTTTGGACTCTGGAATAAATGAACAAGGAGAAAGAAATGCAGGATGCTTTGAGGCCTAAGCCGCACATATACTTACAGTAAATATAATTAGTAGGCAATCCATTTTTCTCTTACTTCAAATCACATCCCGTACATGTTTTACCCTTCAGCCCCAAGTTCTGTTAATTCACTAGACAAACCATGGCCCCCTCCTTCTAGATCATTGGCAAATGACATTATCTTTGCTGGGTGGAATGTGGTGTACCACCTGGGTCCCCTTCAGCTCAGATAAAAATTTGATAAAGGTTAAATGGGATTGATTTTCTTCCACTTTCACCCATCCCTAGGCCTATTCCTAACAGAACACTTTTTAATCTCCCTCCGATTCTGAATTAGAGTGGCCTGAAACATGTGTGTGCATGAGGTGAACAATTTATCTTTACTTCCTCTGGCTTTCATAATTTCATTGGATACAGCGTGATTATTAGGAAATGTGAGACTTGTTACTCTGAATATGTTTTTTGGGCTATTGATATTGATTTGATGAGTTGAACTTGTGGCATGTTCTCATGTTCTTACTCCTCTTATTCCCAAATTTTTGGAAAAGCTGGTTCTAATTTTGTTATCATATTACAGTCTGAAGTGTGTAGGTGAAGTCTAGGAATTCATGGGGAGGTAAGGAGATGAAAGAACTTGTAACAGAAGGACAGAGATTAATGTTGCTACAGCAATTGAGATGAAAACCTTCCGTTTTACAAGCTCAGCTTTTTTTAATTTATATATTCCTGCAAGAGAATAATATAATGTGGCCTTCCAAGTCCTTGTTAGCTTCTTGGTTTATATGACAATATAATAATATTTCAGATAACAGCCCATGTTCACATTTATTTGTATCTTTCAGAGATTTGCCAGTTCAGACAAAATGTCAGGTGTAATTGATGTGCCAAATTCATTATTTGTCTATCGTTCTTAATATTGTCATGTAACATAGGTCCTTATATTTGCATGTGAGAAGAAGGGCAGTAGGTATCTAGGGAAGTAAAATATTGAGGTTAAAAAAAAAAAGCATTGCAGCCCTAAACATGATTTAAAAGCATTTCTTTAGGGTCTTGTTTCTTTGCTAAAAGTAATCAATACCAGAATGATGTATCCAATTGAAAATAATGTGTTAGTGAGTTTGCCCTTCAAGTATTTAACGGAAAATGTGATAAAGTCTTTCATTTTTATTGGCATAAATTACAATTTATTTTCCCTTTCCATCTGAGAAGTATGAAATAGCTTTTCAAAATACTTATGGAAATTATATTTCTCATCATTACATTTTTCTTTTCACAAAGGATATGAATAATGGAAAATAAATGCTAAACTTTGACATTTAATAATAAAAAAAAACACATTTCATTTCCTGGATTTAATTAGGAGTGTATTGTAGGTCGTTTCATTAATATCTGCCACATGCTGATAATGGTATATAAGATCCAAAGGAGCACATTTTACACTCCCAGTGACAGAAATTTTTCAGAATAAGTTAGGTAATTACCAGAACTTTTTCTTCTGTTTTCCTTCAAATCAAAAGATGTGTGGTAGTAAAAGAGATCTGAAGTTTATCTAGCACTGAGAAGAAACTCCATTTTATTTATAGAAGCCTCAACCCCAAATTAAGATGAAAGGGAAGGGAAGTGCAGATATTGTTGTGTATAAAACATCATGTTTTCATAGAAAGGCTTATATCTGTGTTTTTAGATTTTGCATTACTCATATAGGTGTACATACAGAACAAAAATTTTGTCAGACACTATCTTTCTTGTGTATATGCACTGAGTGGCCAGATTATTATGATCTCTGAACGTATAATAATCTGGCCATGCAATATAGATATTAGAGGCCCAATGCATGAATTTGTGCTGGGTGGGGTCTGGCCAGACCGGCTAGGGGGACGGGATGTGGGCAGTTGACCAGCCTGCCTGCTCTCGGAACTCCTGGTCGAGGGGACAATTTGCATGTTAGCCCTTTATTATATAGGATATACACTGAGTGGCCAGATTATTATGCGTTCAGAGATCATAATAACGTGGCCACTCAGTGTATAGTTAGTTAAATTGATAGTGTTTTTCCCCAATTATTACTTCTTAAGGAGCAATTTTTGTTTGTTTTTAGATACATCTTTAATTCTTTACCATTTTGCTTTTACTGCTACATAGAGGGTAGTAGTATGGAATTGCAGTTACTATATGAACACTGGGGTCAGAGGGGTTTGAGTTCATTCACAGCTTTACCATATATTCACTGTTTTAATCAAGACCAAGGACTTATATTTTAAATATATTTCATATCTCATTTATATAGTGGTGTAATAGAAGTATATATATATATATATATATTGTGATTATTGTCACATATAAATATCCTAATATATAAAAACCCAGGGTCTGTAATATCCAAAACTACCGAAGGCTCAGACCAACTGGAAGTCAGTGCTGGGTTGCCATGGTGACCCAGCACTGACTGCCCACAACTGTGAGCACTGTGACCCAGCACTGACTGCCTACGGGGCTGTGGATCAGGCCCAAAGAGAGACCTAGAGACAGAAGCAAGGTCTGATCTGTAGCCTCCACAGCAGCTGTTGATCAGCCCTTGCCTCTCTTTCTCTTGAGCCTCCCAGGGGACTGCTGATCAGCCCCTCCTCTCTGTTGATAGGCTCAGAGACACTGACTGGGATAGAAACTGACCAATCAGAACCAAATATGGGTGAAGTGCGAGGAGCCAGTGGCTGCCTAGGAGGCGGAGCTTTTGATGCAGACTGGCATATAAACTGACCAATCAGAACCTAATCTTGGGGAACTAGGAAGGCAGAACCTAAGGTGGGGGCTGAGGAGGGGTTTTAAGGGCAACAGCTGTTTGATATAAGGTGTAAGAAAGTGGTTCAATTTTTTAATGACCTGTTTGGCAGTATAGTGCATATGGCTGGCTATCAGTCCAGATACAGGGATTATGTATTTTTATCTGCTTAGAGCATCTCCTCCTGCTGAAAAAATCCCCCCCCCAACCATTTAAGCCATCCATCTTGTATAATCTATCTATACTACTAAAGGGGGATATGTTAATTAGACCGGGTCAACCAGGCATCTTCTGGAAGTCTGACTTCCTTCTGGACAAAGCCAAGGTGGTGGGGGCTATGGCAGAGGCAGTTAGGGGTGATCAGGCAGGAAGGGGAGGACAGTTGAGGGTGAGCTCAGGCCAGCAAGGGAGGGCAGTTAGGTGTGATCAAACAGGCAGGCAAGTGAGCAATTAGGAGCCAGCGGTCCCAGGTTGCGAGAGGGATGTCTGACCATTAGTTTAGGCCAGATTGCACAGGGATCAGGCCTGAATTGGTGGTTTGATATTCCCCAAGGGGTCCCCATTTGAAAAGGGTATAGGCTGGGCTTAGGGAACCTCCCTTTTCCCCTCCCGTGCATGAATATTTCATGTACTGCACCACTAGTATTAAATAAAATTATGCATTTAGCTCATAAAACATGCTAAGTGTTACCTACAACCATTTACACACTTTTTTTTTGGCTTTCTGTTTTATAATAATCATACCAGAGATATATAGTGGACAACCCATAAAAAATTTCCAAGGAATTTATTTACTCATTAATATTTCTGATTAGCTTGGGGAAGAGACAAAGAAATGTTCTAAAATCCTAGCTTTATAGCTTAAGCAAATTCATGGGTTCATAGCTTAGGTAAGTGAACATTTAGTATACATGTTTAGGAAAGAAAATAACTCAATTTAATTCACATTTTTGTTGTAGCTTTAGTATACACAGAATGCTTTATAAGGCTGTCTTCCTTCCAGGAATTATAGCCTACTGCTGGTGACAGAGAGAAGAGCCAAACCAGTTTTATCTTGACTCTGACTTGGTGAACTGCGATGCCATGCCAGTGCTGTAGTGCTTTAAAGAAGGAAGAAAGGCATTCTTGGTGTGGGATGGGGATAGGGAGGAGGGGGCGATAATGTGATACCTTAACTCACTCTTGGAAAAAAAAATATCCCTAGGATCATTTGCAAGCACAGATGGGAGGTGCTGGAGGAAAGAGGACTCAGTGCTCCCTAATTGAATTATGCGTGAACAACATTATAGCTGGGGAAAATTAAGACACTTTTCATCAGACAAAGAATCGTTTAGTGCAGCCAACAGTAAGAACAGGGGGAACGAAGTAGTGATCAGAACATTTGAAAGAGAGGTTGTAAGTATTTTGTACAGAGTCTTAAATGTCAGGGTGAGGCTTTGTCCATAATTTGGTCTGTGGTTGGGATTCTTTAGAAGCTCCAGATCAGAGGTGCAGTTGAGAACCTGTGAGGATTTTGAGGGAAATGTTCACGTAGAAAGGGACTTGAAAGGGGAGAGATCAGGTAGGTTCTTACCATAGGACAGAAGGTAATGAGTGCCTGCGCCTGGGAGAGAACGGTAGGGATGGAGGGAAGAGGGGTGATGTGGGGAGTGTGCAGAGATGAGACTCGCAGTGCCTGGCTACTAATTGGATGCAGGAGGTGAGGATGAGGGAAGAATCAAAGATGCCTAGGTGACTGGGTGGTACCATGGACAGGATTAGAATTCAGCAGGAAGCTTTGGTTTTTAATGGGGAAAATGGTGAGTTTGGTCCAGGGAATATTGAGTGAGTGGTGGAAATGTGAAGCGAACTCTAACATCTGAATCTAAATATCAAGAGAAAAGTCACTGCTAGAGTAGAAGTTAGGAATGTTCAGCATAACGGTGATAGTTAAAACCAGTGACATAAAGGAGATTGCTAAAGCAGAGAAGAGACTGGACAAGGAGATTCCCTAGGGATACACTTACATGTAGAGAAGGCAAAACTATGAACTTCTGAAGGTGATCAAGTCATAGTTTGGTACAATTAGTAAATTGAAAGGAAATCCCAAACTTTTCTTATGTGATGCCCTTCTATCAGCTTTTTTTTTCTAATGCTAATACACAGAAAATTTATTATTTAAATTTGTTATTGTTTAAATTATCACATATGTCTCCTTCTCCACCCCACCCCCAATTGACCTCTTCCTGGCCTTTTCCACCCCTCACCACATGCTCTCACCCCCTACTGTCTTTGTCCTTGGGTTATGCTTATATACATGCTTACAAGTCTTTTAGTTGATCTCTTACCCTCCCCCCTCCCCTGCCTTCCCTCTGGGGTTAGTCTAGACCACCAACTTGCACCATACACAAAAATAAATTCAAAATGGATAAAGGACTTAAAGGTAGATTGGGAAACCATACATATCTTAGCAGAATCCATAGGTAGCAAAATATCAGGCATGTGTCATAGCAGTATCTTTACAGATACAGCCCCAAGGACAATGGAAACTAGGGAGAAAATAAACAAATGGAACTACATCAAAAAGCAAAAGAAAATACCATCTAAACAACAAGAGAGCCCACTGCATGGGGGACATATTTGCCAATGTTATATCCAATAGGGGTTTAATCTCCAAAATTTATAGGGAATTCAATACCACTTAACAAAAGGGAGATAATCCAATGGGAAAAAATGGTTAAAGGACGTAAATAGACACTTTTTGAAAGTGGAAATACAGAAGGCCAGGAGATATGAAAACATTCTCAACTTCACTAGTCATTGGAGAGATGCAAATCAAAAGGACAGTGAGGTACCATCTCATATCTGTCAGAATGCTGTTATCAAGAAATCAACAAAGGACAAGTGGGAATGCAGACTGGTGGAAAACAGTATGGAGTTTCTTCAAAAAATTAAAAATGGGGCTCCCATTTGACCCAGTAATCTCACTTCTAGGACTATATGCCAACAAAGCAGAAACACCATTCAGAAAGGACATATCCACCCCTATGTTCATAGAAGCACAATTTACAATAGCTAGGATTTGGAAACAATCTACCATAAGTGCCCATCAGCAGATAAGTATATAAGAACTCTACTTTAGATGTAAATTCTTAAAACTTTTATTTGTTTTGTGTTGTAGTTCAGAGAATGTGGAATTTGTATAAGATGTTGCTGTCAATTAAAAGAAAACTTATTTATTTATAATTTTTAATATATTTTATTGGTTTTTCACAGAGACGAAGGGGGAAGGATAGAGAGCTAGAAACATCGATGAGAGAGAAACATCGACCAGCTGCCTCCTGCACACCTTGCACCTGGGATGTGCCCGTAACCAATGTACATGCCCTGGACCGGAATTGAGCCTGGGACCTTTCAGTCCGCAGACCGATGCTCTATCCACTGAGCCAAACTGGTTCTGGCAAAAGAAAACTTATTAATTGAATATTTCAAGGCTTGTTTTTTTGTTTGTTTTGGTTGTTCATGTTACATAATGGTTATTTATTTATATTTCCTTATAAGATTGTGATGCAGACTTTGACTTAAGGGGCCATGTGGCAAGTGTGTTTTGGTATGAGCTTTGGTAGTTTCACTTTCTGGCCTTGCCAAATTGGGCAGCTTCATATCTTAAATTCCTGGCACCCATGCTGTGTTCTGTTAAACTGTGGCAGTTGTCTTAGTTTGGTTCTCACTACCATGTACGTTTCACCTTTTTTGCCTTTCTAACCCCCAGTCATATTTTAGTTCTTGGCACTTGGGGTATGAGAGGCAGCGTAGTTCAGTAATTAAGAGGACGGTTTCTTGGGCCAATGCCTGGCTTTCTGTCCTGACTCCTCCACTTGCTATATGTGTGACCCTTCCATGCCTCCCTTCTCTTATTTTATTTATTTTTTCTTCCATTTTTTTTAAAATTGTCTAAAGTTTTACTTATATATCCTTTTTCCCAATTGACACCCCCTTCTCCCCCCCCCCCACCCCAGCCAGCCATTCACACCCCAGGCAAGCCCCCACTGCCCCAATGTCTGTGTCCATTGGTTATGCTGATATGCATGCATACAAGTCCTTTGGTTGCTCCCTCCCCGCCTGTAACCCGCCCCCCCTCCTCTGCCATTTGTCTCTGAAACTATTCTTGTTCTTCAAATTATGTTGATCATGATAGCCCACATATGAGTGAGATCATGTTATATTTATCTTTCTCCAGCTGGCTTATTTCCCTTATTATAATGTTCTCTCTCCAGTTCCATCCACGCTGTTGCAAATGGCAAAAGTTTCTACAAATGGTAAAAGTTCCTTCTTTTTTATAGCGGCGTAATATTCCAAAATGTTCGGTGTTTCCCAAACTATTGACATATATATACCCCTTCTGTAATTTTCATAATGCTGAGTACCCCTCGTCAAAAAAAAAACGGATGTATTTTAATAACAAACAAAATATATTTATTTTTCTTTTATTGGTACATACACAAAATAATAATAAAATAAAATTATTCATAATAAAATATAAATAAAAGTTATATGATAAATAACATTTATTTTTACACTGGACCATCTCACGCCTCACAAGACTGTCTTGACTCATGAGAGCATAGAATTAGGCGCAGCTAAGCACGGCACAGTGCATATCCTCACAAGACTCCGGTGCAACGTGTACCCGCACCAAACTCTTTCCATACCCCTGGGGGCACGCGTACCACACTTTGGGAAACACTGGACTGTAGATGTACCACAGTTTTTTAATCCACTCATCTGCTGATGGGCATTTAGGCTTTTTCTAAGTCTTAGTTATTGTAAATTGTGCCGCTGTGAACATAGGGGTGCATATATCCTTTCTAATTGGTGTTAATGGTTTCTTGGGATATAGTCCTAGAAGTGGGATTACTGGGTCAAATGGGAATTCCATTTATAACTTTTTGGGGAAACTCCATACTGTTCTCCACAGTGACTGCACCAGTCTGCATTCCCACATGCAGTGTAGGAGGTTTTCTTTTCCTCCACATCCTGGCCAGCACTTGGCATTTGTTGATCTGTTGATGATAGCCATTCTGACAGATATGAGATGGTATCTCATTGTTGTTTTGATTTGCATTTCTCAGATGATTAGTGAAGTTGAGCATGTTTTCATATGTCTCTTGGCCTTCTATTTGTCCTCTTTATAAAAGATCCTTAGATCTTTTGCCCATATTTTTATTGGATCATTTATCTTTCTTTTTTAAGTTGTATGAATTCTCTATCAATTTTGGAGATTAAACCTTTATCTCAAATATTACTGGCAAATAAGTTCTCCCATGGAGTGGGCTCTCTTGTCGTTTAGTTAATGTTTCCTTTTGCTCTGCAGAATCTTTTTATTTTGATGTAGTCCCATTTGTTTATTTTCTCCTTAGTCTCTATTGCCCTAGGAGCTGTGCCTGTAAAGATATTGCTAGGTCATATGTCTGCTATTTTGCTGCCTATGGAGTCTTATAGGATTTTTATGGTTTCCCATCTTACATTTAAATCCTTTATTCATTTTTGAGTTTGTTTTTGTGTATGGTGTAAGTTGGTGATCTAGTTTCATTTTTTTTGCATGTATCTGACCAAATTCCCCAACATCATTAATTGAAGAGACTATCTTGACTCCATTGTATGCTCTTGCCTCCTTTGTCAAATATTAATTGAGCATAATGCCTTGGGTCTATCTCTGGGTTCTCTGTTCTGTTCCATTTGTCTTTATGTTGTTCTTGTGCCAGTACCAGGAAGTTTTGAGTATTTTGGCTTGGCAATATAGCTTGATATCTGATATTATGATCCCTCCAACTTTGTTCTTCTTTCTCAGGATTGCCGTGTCTATTTGGGTTCTTTTTTTATTAGTATTATTCCAGATGAATTTTTGAGAGTTTGTTCTAGATCTTTGAAATATGCCATTGGTAATTTTTATAGATTTTATTATTGGTTTGTTTGTGTGTTTGTGTTTTTTTTTTGTGTGTGTGTTTTTGTTTTGTTTGTTTGTTTGTTTTTTCACAAAGAGGAAGGGAGAGGGATAGAGAGTTAGAAACATTGATGAGAGAGAAACATTGGTCAGTTGCCTCCCTCCACCCCCCACCCCCACTGGGGATATGTCTGCAACCAAAGTACATGCCCTTGACTGGAATTGAACCGGTGACCCTTTAGTCTTCAGGACAACCCTAGCTCTATCCACGGAGTCAAACCAGTTAGAGCTTGCCATTGGTATTTTAATGGGGATTGCACTGAACCTATAGGTTGCTTTGGGTAGTATGGACATTTTAATAATGTTGATTCTACCAATCCATGAACACCATATCTTATTTTTCAAATAGGATTGATAGCAATAATAACTTACAGGGTTGTCTTAAATGAGTTAATCCAATCAGTTAACTAGAAAATATTGTAGTATGACGTTGGCAATAAGTGTTAATGATTTTTTTTTCTGTTTTGTTTTCTCCTTTTCTGTATTCTCTGTTGTCACTTCCTCTAGGAAACTTTCCTTGATCCCTGGAGGTTGAGTTAGGGCAACACTATTATACCTTGTCTGTTTCCTAATCCAGGACACTGTTTAAAAACACAGGCTGTGCTTTTCATCTTTAAATTCCAAGTGCCTAGAATTGAGCATGCTATTTGGAAAGTACTCCTATGTGTTCAGTGAGCATATTAGTTAACGGGGTTTGAAGATATGTGCTGTTGTGTGGTGACTTTTATTAACATAATAATAACCTCTACATAAATGACCAGGCAAGCTGTTACAGAAGTCATGGAACTGAAAAGCCCAAGACCAAGATGCTAAGATTCTGGAAACTTGTGATTTATTTATTCTGTAGTGAGTTTCAAGAAAATGCTCTTGGCCCTAGCTGATTTTGCTCAGTGGATAGAGCATCAATCTGTGGACTGAAAGGTACCAAGTTTGATTCCAGTCAGGAGCATATGCCTAGGTTGTGGGCTTGATGCCCAAAAGGGGGTGTGCAGAAGGTAGCCAATCAATGATTCTCTCTCATCATTGATGTTTCTGTCTCTCTCTCCCTGTCCCTACCTCTCTAAAATCAGTAAAAATATGGTTTGTTTAAAAGAAAAGAAAATGCTTATGGATAGGTGTATAAGGTTCAGTTTAGGGTCCATGGGATGAATGGAAGGATGACACTTTGTTAACTCTGTTTTAGGCAATACCTCCTGATTCAGTTCTGTCTCTTCAAATTACTTCTGCTGATGTTGTAGCAAGGAAACTCAATACTTTCAAACAAAATAGGCTTACTTTGTTGGAGAGATGTAGATACTCATACACCTCTACTTTGCTGTAGCTCACAGTTTAACGTGCTGAGCTGCTATGGCTTCTGTCTGTGTTTCTCAAGCAGAGAACCTATGGGGTCAGAAAGGAGCCATAATGCATTTCACTAAAGGAGGCAGACTTAGGGATGAATAACTGTCAATCTAGGAGCTTTATGAATATTTAAAGTTTATGGTCATTATATCCATTTCTAAATAACATTCTAATTTGTTCCATTTTTGTTATTGGCATTGAACAGATCTACATTCCATTATTTCTATCATATGTCTGTGGGTTACTAACTTACTCTCTATTCTTAATACATCTTATGTATTCTGCCTATGTCTCCTGGGTTACTTGCCAATACATTATGTATATTGCACACACAGAGTTTATCTACCCTATTTGTTTCTTGTCTCTGTAGCAGATTGAAGACTCTCAGTTAAAACAGCAAATACGCATTGCATGTGTCATCGTTAGGCTAACCATATGTCCTGGTCTCCCCAGAGAGACCTGGTGTACACCTGTTGTCCTGCAGCCATCCCTAAGAGTATTCTCTTTCATTCTCAAAGGTGTCCTGATTTGGTTGATAATGTATATAGTCACCTTAGCATTAATCCGCCATCTGCTACTTGTAGAACTATGTAAATTGAGGTAAATTATATAATATCCCATCTATAACATGAGTGGATTGGCTGTTATTTATAAAGCCCTTGCCAAATCTAAGATTCTTTGACATTTATGAGAAATATTTAAAGCTTTTTACTTTCTTGATTCTCTATTCAAATGATTACTACCCTGAAGACAAGTGCATTTTCCCATTAAAAATAGATCTAAATAGAAGTTGAATATAAATGTGTGCATTAACTGCTTTGAAATGTGTGAAATTACAGTTTTAATTTATACTTGGGGCGACTTATCTGAGACATTGTGACTGTCGACTTTAAAGATGAAAAACTAAAAGCACTTTTATTAATTTCTTTTTAAATGGAGTATATTAAATAAAAGGCTTTGAAATCATTGTACGTGGTCTTAAAAATATTTTACAGCTGTGTGTTCAACCTATGCATATATTCCTTATCTGTAACATTGAATTAAATAGTTGGCAAGGAATACTGGTTTCTGAAGAGGTAATGATTTTAGTTTTCATGATGATATATTTCCAGGTGTTCCCAAGCCAGTTCTGTAGGGATTTTGAGAAAAATGGGAATTAAGGCAAATCATATCTCTAGCAGCAGATTTGGTTATCATCTATAGAGGGGAAAAATGCATCAGTGTGTGAGTTGTTCTAGAAGAGTTAATGTGGGTGTGGAGGGAAGGGAAGGAAATCTAGATAGCATTTCTGTTTTGCTGGTCAGTTGTTCTTTTAAGATTGATCACTAAAACTTTTACAATAAAGTAACTGGGTGTGCTCCCCCCTCAACAACAACAAAATCTTCCAGAATATATGGGCGTATGAATTGTTTTTAAAGCAACATTGCTTATTTCAGAGTGTGTGTGTGTGTTTTTATGGCTATAAAATTCCATGGCTGGGTGTTGGGTTTGGTGAACAGACTGAGGAAAGGCAGATTTTGTCTTTTGGAATTTGGCAACTTATGATCCAATTTAAAAGTGATGGGGTTAATACATTTATTCATTATTCAGGTCTCCCTGCACCCTGCTTAGATGATCCAATACTACTGGGGGGGGTGGTAAGGGAAGGGGAGTTGAGTTGTGTGGGTGGTACTGCCAGCTTGTTTGGTACTACAATAATTAAAAATATATATCTCAAGAGATTTGATAGGGGATTAAATAAGTTGGCTTCATGGAAACTTCCTCATTTTTGTAGGTTTATGAATAGATTAGTCATAAAACTGCATTGATCTGTGTATTATTGGCAGTTTCTGGAATTGGTATAAGTATACATGGCAACACTTGGCGCTTAAATGTATTAGGGAACTTCGCATACTATCGTTGTATGGTTATGTATTATGTGTCTTTTCTGCCTTACTTGGTTATAAAATTCTTGAGATAAGGAACTGCATTTGCCAAGATTCTTAACATGATGGCTGATGGTACTTACTCAATACATATTTCTTTAATTGTATGTTAATTATAATGCAAACAGCAAAGTATTCATGATCTGTAGACTACAATCTATGAAAGCAGGAAGTAGCTGACTAGCATCGCCATGCTTGTGTGGCATATCATGAGGAGACTATTAAGGAAATAAAAGAAAAGAAAATTAGTGTGCTTATTTTTGTTGATGGTTTTATTGTTGTTTGTTAATCCTCATTTGAGGATATTTTTTCCATTTTTTTTTTTTTTTTAGAGAGAGAGAGAAGGGAAGGGGAGAGATAGAGAGAGAACATTGATGTGAAAGAGACACATTGATTGGTTGTCTCCTGCTCACACCACAATGAGGCCTAGGAATTGAGCCTGCAACAATTGAGGTATGTGCCCTTCCCTGGGAATCCAGCCTGAGACCCTTCAGTCCGCAGGCTGGTGCTCTAACCACTGAGCAAATGTATCTAGGTCAAGTGTGCATGTTTGCACACATGTTCTTTCACAGGCCTGAATATTTAAAATAAGAATATGCTTTTCTCTTACCTCTACCCTGCAGGGGACAAGTTTTCTCCTAGTCTAACTTGCACTGTAGTAACAGCGGCCATTGACTTGTTTGCTTCTGGGCCTTTGGGAAGCTGCTCTCCAATTCCCTTGGGGATGTGGAGGGGGGAGGACAGGAGAGAGGTGAGTGTTTCCATCATTCTGTGGCAGCCTCAGGGGTTCATTCATGAGCCTTCGTGGATTGCAGCGGTGAGAGCAGTGAACAGCCCTCCACCTGGAAAGACATTCTAATTTAAAGCATTTCATTTATTTCATTCAGCACACTTTTATTATGAACCCACTGTGTGTAAATAAATGATATCTGTTTAGATAAAGAATAGAAATTGGAGGATTTCACTCCTACTTGGGAGGAAATTTATAAATCAATGGATACAATATAAAATGAAGCCCAGAGGAGAGCACCCTGATTTAAATCATCGTTTGGGATGCTTATGGGGGGAAAATCCCCATGTGTGATGCACTCTATACTTTTCTAATAGTACGCCTAATATTTCTAATATTTCTTTATGTCTGCCCAATTTTGCCCTTTGTTTTTAGCAGAACAGACAGTTCTTTTTATGCTCCTGTCTATTTTTGTTATACTGTGGAAGTATTATTGTCATCTTCCATTACTTAACCTTGATGTATGTAATATAGTGCCGGTGCTTTAAATGAAGGTGATATGTTTTCTACCCCATGCATGTGAAGTAAGGAAAGGATCATTTGACCCTCTGAGTATATTACTTATTTCTTTCAGTCTGTTTTATAGTTAACAAGCGAAAACAAAGCATTTGGCATAGTTGATGATCTTTTCCCTGAGGGGGGATCTTAGAGGCAGAAGGTGTCCCTTGATTTATGTGAGGGTCAGCAGTGCGCGCTGAGTGTGTGGAGAAGGGAGGCCGTCATGCGTGCTCGGCCTCCTCCAGACAGGAAGAGTCTTGGGTTTACAGCCAGAGCGGCTCTTGGTATCTCCGAAGTTAGAATGAGAGCTTGCATGACTTGGAGTGAGGAAAAAAGTTTATCAGCAAGATCATTAATAACTTGGGACTCGGCTTTTCAAGTTACAATTAGCTGCTCAACAGCTGTGACCTTCAAGAGCTGCTCATTATTGTCGTGCTTGATTGTTCACTCCCACTCGGAGCTCCTTTCAGAAAGAGTTCCTCTGACATCATTGACCCCGGGTCAGCATGAGAAATGGCTCGTCAAGCCCTCATGTGCAAGCCTCCTTTCTGCAGGATGCTGTTTCCACACGCATGCATGCTCCTGCGTGTAAGGAATCGGTGCATGCTTAATGTCTCATTATAAATCAAGCTGTTTGGGCAGATCCCGGTGAGGACGTGATGCCTGTTCAATAAAGGGGCGCTCCTGGGAGTGGCAGGAAGATTTGGTGGCCTCCGCAACAGAGGCAAACTGATGGTGACATAGCCTCGATTTTATTTAGATGTTTCAGAAAAACACTCTTAGTGCACAGGCGTGCCAAACTCTGTCATGCACCGTGTAGCATCCCAGCGGATCAGCAGGGATTTTCAGCATGCTGTGTGTTTGGCATACACCGCAGCCCAAGGAGAGAGTGGGGATTAGAGCATCTGTAGCGAAGTATGAAATGAAAGCTCAGCTGGAGCAGGAGGACTGGATTATGTTCAGCGTCTTCGCCTCAGTTCCTTAAGAGCTCGGGGCGCTTGGGTAAAAGGGATCTGCTCTCTCAAGGTGCGGTCCCTCATCTCTGTATTCCGGGAGGAGGCTGAATTAGGAAAAAGCTGCTGCGTGTCCTAACACAAAAAATGAGCACATCGACAAGGAGGGTTGATAAAATGTGGTATCGATAAGGGCTTTTCTGGCCAATTAGGTCTGGGAATTAAATCCTGCAGTCTTTGGGCAGTCTTGTCAGTGCCATGCTTCTGTGATGAAGCTTTCAACATGCGGTCTTGGCAGTCTCAGCCTAAGATGTCAAGCGTGTGAAGTCATCCTGATCGGGTGAATGGAACCTCTGGGAATAGGACAAGGCATGCTGGCATCTACTTCTGACTCATTTCCTCCCCAGAGGACGGGACCTCTGCCCTGAGTGCTTCTGAGTTCTTGTTTGTGAAAACGAGGGGATTAGGATAGAGGTGGATGACGTGTCGGATTCTTGGGAAACTACACTTCTTGGAATTGTGATTATTTCTCTTATTCTCTTGTTGCATTTGTAGTTCCCTGTCATCATTTTAAGTCTCCTCACTAGAGCCACTACTCCCGGCCGCCGTGACCTCAGCTTTTCTACCAACACTATGATTTGACTGCCATTTTTTATATCACGTGTTAGCTTATCTATTGTGTGTATATGTGTGTGTGTGTGTGTGTGTGTGTGTGTGTGTATGTCCCTGTTCATAAATTTTCTAAGAGTAAGGTTTCTAAAGTATGGCTGTGTATTCAAATGTCCAATAAGGTTCTCTTAAAAAAAATAACTTCAGCCAAAACCGGTTTGGCTCAGTGGATAGAGCATCAACCTGCTGACTGAAAGGTCCCAGGTTCGATTCCAGTCAAGGGCATGTACCTTGGTTGCGGGTACATCCCCAGTAGGGGGTTTATAAGAGGCAGCTGATCTATGATTCTCTCTCATCGATGTTTCTAACTCTCTATCCCTCTCTCTTCCTCTATGTAAAAATCAATAAAAATATATTTTAAAATATAACTTCATAATGATGAATTGAAACCACCATTGATACTTCCAGCAAAAAGTAGTTACAGATGAACAACAACTACAGCAATAGCAATAGCTTACTAATTTAAGATGTACTGTGTACCAGGTGTACTGTTTTTAAGCACTTTACATATA
Organism: Vespertilio murinus; assembly: GCA_963924515.1. Taxonomy (NCBI): domain Eukaryota; kingdom Metazoa; phylum Chordata; class Mammalia; order Chiroptera; family Vespertilionidae; genus Vespertilio; species Vespertilio murinus. The sequence goes on from OZ004704.1 coordinate 35,082,932, forward strand.
TTCACTTATCTCCTCCACATAACTGACCTATGAGGTCGGCAGCATTATTGTTCCCAGAGGAACGTGAGGCACCACGAAGCTAAAGGACTTGTCGTAAGTCTCTGTGGAATTAGGATTTGAACCCAGGCAATCTGCCGCAAAGTCTGAAGTCAGTACCACCAATACTGTATTTTACAACATTCACACTGAGTGAAATACAATGGACTTCCAGATTCCCATATAGGTTAGACATTAGAATTATTAAACACATCCCTAAAACTGGATGAAATAATGCAAAATCTTTAGGGAGGAGATTTGAGCAACCAGCACAATTGTCCCATAGAGTTAATTGAAGATAAACCTGAATTTAATGTCTAGGTTAATATTTTAAAGGATATTTAAAAAAAATATTTGTTCTGTGCATACTGGAAGTCTGTCACCAATATCTACAAATGATCAGTGACAGAAAGGGGCATCCTTGGGCATAGAGAAGAAGGTGAACTATACAGCATTTTATCACTATACTTTTATCAAAGGTTACATTTGTTATAAGGCAGTGGTCGGCAAACTCATTAGTCAGCAGAGCCAAATATCAACAGTACAATGATTGAAATTTTTTTGGAGACCCCAATTTTTTAAAGTTAAACTATATAGGTAGGTACATTGTTATTAACTTAGTTAGGGTACATGATATTTTGTGGAAGAGTAACACTCAAGGGGCCAAAGAGCCGCATGTGGCTTGCGAGCTGCTGTTTGCAGACCACTGGTATAAGGCATACTCTCCAAAAGGAAAACCAAATAGCCACCCACCCATCTTTATTCCCTGCATAATTGGGATCAGCTGGCCTGGACGGGAGGTAATGACCCAGCGGCCTGGGAAGCAGAACCCAGGAGGACATGGTTTTCTCAGGCAGAGCGAGGGAAGAGGCGGCTCCAAAGTTCACAGAAGCTGCCAGAAGCCCCTAGAGGCCTAGGAAATAAAAGGGCTGGGTCAAGACGGGCAGAAGGAGTTCATGGCCCAGCAGCCAAGAGGAAAGCACTGCGGCAGCTTGTCTGCTCATTGGGGCTCTTTATTTGCTTCACCCCCCGGTGGGAGTTCATCCTGAGAGCACCTGGCCAGCAGGTGAGAGTAACTGGGAACAGCTGGCTGTCAGTGAGGGCCGGGGTAGAGCAGATGCTATTTTTTCTGGTAGAGTTTTTAGTTTTTTCCTGACAGCCGGGTAGGTCACGTAGTTTACTCTTTCAGCCACACACTGTAAGGGTCCTTCTTCTCATCTCATGCCCATCAGCTGTGTTTCTTGTCCTTCAGGGCTGATGGGTCTAGCAGGGTTTCCCAAACTCCTCTTATGATGAGAATCGCCTGTGGAGTTGTTTACAGATTCCTGAATCCCAACTAAGAAGTGCTAAACTAGAAAAATGTATACAATTTTACCTATATACAGTTTGTAGCAAAGAGTGCAGAATTAAAGTTGATTGAAGAGAGAGCATGAGGTGAGGAAACTATAAGAAAGTATAATGCCACTTCTATGATATATATTTGTATTATGCAAAAAATATCTAAATATAAGAACAATGAAATGCCACAAAATAGAGAGAACATAACTTAAATTATTCTAGAGGATATCATACAACTGTAACTTCTGTAAAAACACTTTTGTGTTGTTAAAATACAGATTCCTGAATCCCACCTAAGAAGTGCTAAACTAGAATTATTTGAAACATATAGGTAAAATTGTATACTTGATTAGAGCACTAGTTAAGTATACAATTTTACCTATATACAACTTTACCTATATGTTCCCAAAAATTCTAGTTTAGCACTTCTTAGGTGGGATTCAGGAATCTGTATTTTAACAACTCCACCAGGTGATTCTCATCATGAGAGAAGTTTGGGAAACACTGGTCTAAGGAAATAGAAATAAAGGATTGGGAATGAAGGACTCATAATCTTCAGTAAGGTTCATTTGCTCCCATCTGATAGCTAAACTCCAAAGGCATCTGATAGGAAGCTGTCATTGGAGAGAAGACTGCTCGCAAGGAAGCTGGGAGGAGCTTGAGCTCTGTTCCGCGGCCTACCTGGGGAGCAGTCCCTCTGAGCCTTTCCAGAGGGCGCTCTCTGCCCAAAGAACCATCTTAGGCGATGACCAAACTTCCCTTGAGCCTGTAAGTGTGGCCTTCCTTTTAAACAATCTATAGAGAAAGCTAACCAACCAGGCATGGATGTACTGAGCCTCAGACATATGTACAGCAGTATTTCAGTAGCTGATCTGGTTGAGTTTCTGAAACCATTGGGATTGTTTTAGTCTGTTCGTGTCTTTGAACCATTGGTGAGACTGTGCTGTGAAGTTGTGGCAAATTCATCCAAATTATACAAAACCCTAATGACCAGAAGTAGTCCAAGAGAATTTGCTTTCTCCTCATGATTTTTTATGTAAGTGAGTTATATAGAATTTTAAGTGAATTATATAAAGTAAATAAAGGTAACTCTATGAAATTAAGAACGTGCTTTGAATCTGGATATTCTCATGAAACGTTTAAGCCAGAAGCAACATTTGAGATCACATCTACCATCTAATTATTTAGTAATCAGGAAACTCGCCCAGAAGATTCAAATAACTGCACTGTAGTCAGTGTGCTGAACACACTATGGAGCTCAGTTCCATTGCCAATCAGGTTTTACAGTTTCTTGATTGTGAATACATCACAATAAAAAGTGTTCAAAAGTGTTTTACAGAAGTTACAGTTGTATGATATCCTCTAGAATAATTTACGTTTTGTTCTCTCTATTTTGTGACATTTCATTGTTCCTATATTTACAGATTTTTTGCATAATACAAATATATATATATATATATATATATATATATATATATATATATATATAATAGCATAGAAGTGGCATTATACTTTTCTATAGTTTCCTCACCTCATGCTCTCTCTTCAATCAACTTTAATTCTGCACTCTTTGCTACAACTACACTACAACTGCTTTTATTAACTTGTCTGAATATTTCCATTCTGCCAAATCTAGTATTTGTTTCTTCTGTCATTATCTTAATTGACTTCTCAGTAGACACCCCGATCTCATACACATGCTTTCCCCTGTTTCTTCTATTTTAGGACCTCAGGCACACAGAATCCAGTTTACTTCGTTTCTCATATTATCACCCTTCCCAATTTGTTCAGTCTTTTTATTTTTCTCTGTGGTAGGCAGAATAATGCCTTTCCCCACAATGATGTCCATATTCTAATCCCTGGGCCTGTGAATAAGTTACTTTAGATACCAAATGGGACTTTGCAGTTGCAATTAAGTTAAGGACCTTGCCAGGTGGACCCAAGGTAATCCTAAAGAGCCTTAAAAGTGGAAGGTGGGGGACAAAAGCGATAGTCGCAGGGAGATGGAAGAAAAGCACAAAGAGATGCAACATTTGTTGGCTTAATGAAGGAACAGGGCCTCTGGAGGCTAGAATTCTCACAAGGAGTCTCTAAAATGAACCACAGCCCTACTGACTCCTTCATTTTGAGCGAAAGAGTTGTAAGGTAATATTTGTCTTCTTGAAAACCTTGGTTTCTGGTAATTTGTCCCTGCAGTGTTAGAAAACTAATATCCTCCTTTCTCATACTCCTTCCACATGCAAATATATCCAAGGTATATTATTCCAGTCATAACTTCAAAGTTCACTTAAAAAAACACCTGTTTCGTTAAAAAGTAGAATAGCACAATACAGCCTAAATACATAGGTTGTATTGTGTCATTCATCTTACCTGTTTATTGATTTTTCACTTAGTGCTGTTATTGAGCTCTATTCATATCATTATAATGTTTGCTGAGTCATGTGATACTGACTACAGTCACATGCTTCATAATGGCATTTCAGTCAGTGAGGGACCACACATAGCATGGTGTTACACCATTTAGCCTAGGTGTGTACTAGGTACAGGTAGTGTACATCTAGGTTTGTATAGGCTCTAATGGTCCCACAAGCAGGAAAACAACTGAAAACACATTTCTTAGAAATGTGTTAAGCAGCACGTGACTAAACATCATATTCTGTTATTTGAGTAATTCATAGCTTCATTGTATTTCATTATATGCATATACTGCATTTTACCATTCTAGTATTCTAGTGACTCTGTCTGCTCATCTTAGTCCATCATGTGTATGTTTAACTTCTCATTTATCCAGAGATGGATACTTAGGATGCTTCAGATTCTTTACTTTAAATTCTCACCCTAGGATATTTTTTTCCAGAAAGAGAGAGCGAGAGCGAGAGCGAGAGAGAAACATTGATGTGAATGACACATATAAACTGTTTGCCTCCTGTTCACCCCGACTGGGAGACCAGGGATCAAACTTGCAACTGAGTCAGTGTCCTTCACCAGGAATCAAACATGAGACCCATCTGTCCTTGAGCCCAGGCTCTAGTCCCCGAGCCAAACCATCCATAGCACTCAGATTCTTTATGAGGGAAGACAATGTGCCAGACATTGTCCAGGACGCCTCTTTGTGGATCAGTTTGGGACTTTCCTTGGGAATATATGTTGGAGCAGACGGTAACTTCACTGAACATTGACAAATTGCTTTTCAGAATGGCTGAACCATTTTCACTTGAAGAAACAGGTGAGGAGAGCCTCCCTTTATTCTCAGCTTCCCCAAGGCCAGATGGTAAAAGCAGCTCTCTGATGTTGTCTGCCTGAGAGAGACTAACTGGTATCTCATTGTCTTAATGAGCATTTCTCTGTCTACCGGTGAGCTTGTACACCCTCCTTCAACACTAATTAGCTTTTTGGATAGCTTCTGTAAATGGACTCTCTACCTATGTTTCTCTTGGGTTGTTTTTCCCCTGCTAGGTTGTAAAAACTCTTTGTATTAATCATTTGCCATTTACAATTGTGGAAATATCTCTTCCTTTCTGTTACACTCTAGAAAACTTTGGGCAGAGATCTTTCATTGAGTTAGAATATTCCACTTTCTCCCTTTTGTTTTATGGCTTGCTAGATGTGTTAGAAACCATTCTTCACCCACTCGTTAATATTTTACCTTTTGCATTTAGAATTACAAGTCAAATGCAAATAGATTAACTTGAAGTTTTTTATATAGCATGAATTAGAAAAACAACATTTTTAGATGTATTGAGTCATTATTTAAAATGCACATGATATCACCTAGTGCAAGCTCTAGCTAGTGGCTTGTGAGGTTAACATCTCTGTGACAAACATAGCTTCTTTATTCTATTTCACGGGTTCATTAGCCTATATCTAATCCAGTATGCCAGAGTGGATTTGCAATATTGCTTAATATCTATAGGAACACGTTTCTTTTTTTACTCTTTTTCAGAATTAGTTTAAAAATTTTAAAAACCAGATTGTCAGATTCCTACTAAAATGTATGGTTGAATTTTGACTGGAAATTTATTGAATTTAGATTGATTTATGTGAAACTGATCAAGGAAACCATACTAATATCCATTGAAAAATCTCGAAATCGTCTTAAATTTTAAGTTTTCCTTTCCAACTCTCTCCTATATTGCTCTTCATGTTTAAGGGGTCTAGAACAGAAGTGTAAATGGAAACCTGCATCTTACATACCCTGGTTAAAAGTTATAAACTGAGCCAACACCAACACTGTTTGGCTCAGTGGATGGAGCGTTGGTTTGTGGACTGAAAGGTCCCAGGTTCGATTCCAGTCAAGGGCATGTACATTGGTTGTGGGCACATCTCTGGTATGGGGTGTGCAGGAGGCAGCTGGTCGATGTTTCTCTCTCAACAATGTTTCTAGCTCTCCATCCTTCTCCCTTCCTCTCTGTGAAAAATCAATAAAATATATTTTAAGAAGTTAAAAATTGAGCTATCTTTAGTACTTTTCCATGTTATCCTGAAATGTGTAGGCTACATGAGTTCCCCTTCTTATAAGGACAACACTAATAAGTCCAAAGGTAGAGATGTTCTGCTTGGTATGAAAAGATAGGAAGATAGGTTCAGCTTAGGATCTACCCAAAGATAGAACTGACATAAACTCCTTGGGTAATCAATGGTGGGCAGTGCCTCCCCTCCATGTCTAACTTTTTTACTCCAGGATTTCTAGGCAGTTGTAGGCTTTTCTAAGCAGAGAAACTCTAGGCAATTTGAGAAAGATAGTTCTTAAGACTGAAGCAGCCATCTTTCCCCTTGATTGCTGCTGCATAGTCTATGAATTTTTCACCCAGTCTTTGTATTCCACTCCTGACTCCCACCCCTCTAGCTAGTTCTAAGACTTGCTTCCCTTGCTCTGCATAGCACATGTAGTTCTTATGCCTCTTCCTGCAAGGATCGTTGGTTATGGAGCTTCCAAGAAACTTACTTATGACCTATGAGAGGATATAACAGATAGGTGTGCCTCTGTAGGCTGTGCTCTTTATCCATCAATAGGTCTTGTTTCTATTTCCTAAACATCGTTACAGAAGGACATTCTTTCCTAAGCCCTCGTTGTGTTCCATCTGGACTTTCACAGTAGTTTCTACCTGGTGTCCCTTCATCTCTTCTTACTTTCTTAGGTCAATTCTCCAGAGTACTGAGAGGGAGCATATTAAAATAAAAATTGAGTTGTATATTTCATCTGATTTCAGCCCTCCAATGTATTTTCTCTATTCCTTCAACTAAATAAAAACTCCTGAATTGGTTTAAAAGCCCTTGCCAGCTACATATGCTGCCTTATTTATATCACTGTGTGTGTGTGTGTGTGTGTGTGTGTGTGTGTGTGTGTGTGTGTTAAGTCAGTGTGCTGGAGTCAGCTTGCATTGACCTGTGAGAACCAATTGATGAATTTTCAGGAATTATTCAAACTGATACGAAAACCAATTATTAAAAATATTATGTAACCTTACAATTAAGTAAATTGCATTAGATGCTCAAAGTTAATCATTCCTAATTATTACATTTTACTACTCTCTATGGCCTTGGTTTATTTTATTTTAATGTATATTGTACATGGTGGAATATATATATATATATATATATATATATATATATATATATATATCCCTAATATGCAAATAGACCCAATAGTGAAACCTTTGGGCCCACAATTCCTTTCAAAGTGCAGAAATTCGTGCACTGGTCCCCTAGTACTACATAATGTTTTACTTTTTGCACATCCCTTTCCACTTCATGCACAGTGAAGAAATGTTGACAGCTTGAAATTAACCCTGAAGGGAGTATTTATACCATAGAAGTTGGCAAACACCACAAATCATTGTTTACTTAGTGTTTTATTGATTGTGTATACTTAAGGAGTGCTGGAGAAATTTTTATCAATGCAAAGTAAACTTATTAGTGTGTTATGTGTAACTAACTGTTACATTGTGAAAAACACAAAAAATTGAGTGCATATTTCAGTATTTGGAAACTATTGTGAAATATAGCAAAATTATATCACAGATAAATGAGTAAAATTCCAACATATGTCTTTGTTGTTTTGCTTTAATATTACTAAAGCAAATAGAAATTAATCAACATTTACTCTGTAACTATATTCACTCATCAGTTTTAACCATAGTTTGTCTATAGACTCAACAGATCAGCAAATGTTAGTAACAGCATTCTGTGAGAGTAATTGTTCATACAGACTTCAGCAAATGCGGCTCCTGAGCCACATGCAGCTCTTTGGCCCCTTGAGATTTTAGCAAAGGCCAGCTTAGGAGTACCCTAATTAAGTTAATAGCAATGTACCTACATATATCGTTTAAGTTTAAAATATTTGGATCTCAAAAAAAAAATTTCAATGGTTGTACTGTTGATATTTGGCTCTGTTGACTAATAATGAATTTGTTGACCACTGCCATAAGTTATTGTCTATTTTATTATTATTTGCAAATAGAATGCTAAATATCTTTTATATCAGCAAAGTATGTAATAAAATTAATGTATTTTTCTATATACATACATGTGTATTTCTAGCAAGATCATTAAACATTTATCAGAACACCACTGCTTGTCAATCCACTTCCCTCTCATCCATTAAGATCTAGTATACTTGTTTTCCTTCTGTTTTTAACCTTCTCACTTTAGGGTCTTGCATTAGTTATGTTCACTGCCTACATTCTCTCTCTCATTTCTTTTTATTTTTTCATGGGTAGTTCTTTTGGAATCTCAGCTTAATTGTCACCTTTGTAGAGACCTTCTCTGACAAAAACTAAACTACTCACTTTTTAAACATATATATGTATATATTTTATTGATTTTTACATAGAGGAAGGGAGAGGGATAGATAGTTAGAAACATTGATGAGAGAGAGAGAGACATTGATCAGCTGCATCCTGCATACCTCCTACTGGGGGATATGCCCATAATCAATGTACATGACCTTGACCAGAATGGAACCTGGGATCTTTCAGTCCACAGGCTGACACTCTCCAGGGGAGGGCAAACTTTTTGACTGAAGGGCCACAATGGGTTCTTAAACTGGACTTGAGGGCCAGAACAAAAGCATGAATGGAGTGGTTGTGTGAACTAATATAAATTCAAAGTAAACATCATTACATAAAAGGATAAGGTCTTTTTTTTTACTTATTTAATTCAATAGTTTAGAACCCGTGGGCCGTAGTTTGTCCACACCTGTGTCTATCCACTGAGCCAAGCCAGTTTTGGCTAGTCACTCTTTTAAAAAAATATTTCTTATTGATTTCAGAAAGGGAGAAGCAGAGCGAGATAGAAACATTAATGATGAGAATCTCTGATTGACTGCCTCCTGCATGCCTCCTGCATGCCTCCTGCATGCCTCCTGCTAGGGATCAAGCCCACAGCCCAGGCATGTGCCCTTGACCAGAATTGAACCTGGGACCCTTCAGTCTGCAGGTGGACACTATATCCACTGAGCCAAACTAACTAGGGAAAACTAGTCACTCTATCACAGAGACCTATTTTGTTCTATGCCAAAGGATAGATATTATTTTTCATATTTTATCCTTGTAAAATATAAGATAGCACAATTAATGTTTCTGGTTTAATTACTGGGCCTTGAACAATAATCTAGCATTTATTAAGCACTAAGAAGTAGTTTTAACTAAATTCAATAATATAATTAATAATAGTTAGATCATGAATCTCATGATTACTAAATAATGTGACTCCCTAAGAAAGTGATAAAATTGTTTCTTCAAACAATATGGTATTTACTCAATAGACAAACATGATATCACAGGTCAATGGAGGAATGAAAGGTTGTATAATACATGATTTTGGAGAAAAAAAATGTATTTGTTGTTGAGCCTTCACCAACAGCAAAGACATTACAGGAGCATTCCATATGTGTGAAAAGTTAAATATAAAATATAGTTACATGATTTCAGAAATAAAATACAGGCTCTTTTTCTGATTAATTAGCAAGGATAGTTTTCTTTAAAAGCATACATAAAACTACAAAATATTGATATACATTTAACCATTGCAATAAGTTCTTATATTTAAATACAAATTTTTGACTTTCTGTCTTATAAGTTGTACATTTAAATATTCAATTTGATTTTAAAATTATCTGAAAATCACTCAAATATGGCAACATCATGTGTCAAAATTAATATCAACTTGAGAATATTATTCATTGAGTACATATCACAATGCCGTGGGAAGATGTATAATTACCTACTTTTTGGCAACGTAAAGTAAAGAAGTGTCTTGAAATATGTCAGGTGAAAGTTCATTGTGTCTTGATCTGTAGGAACTATCTAGTATATTTGTTATGGAGTAAATTTATTGCATTAGGGACTGATTCTGGGCTTTAAGTACATCAACTATGTTCGCTTAATTATATTTTTTAAAATTTATATATTATCTTCATCTTTGCCAAAAATAGTTTTTGATGAGAATAGTTTTACTTTGGGATTCAGTTGAGATTGAGTTGAGGTTGAGAAGATGAGCAGATTCGTGGAACTAGATTGTTGCTTTTTTCTCCTATGGCTTCTAGAATGAGAAGACAACTGGAAGGTGCTAAAAAAGAGAATATTGTTAAAAATGACAATGTCTACAGGCATTTAAGAAAGCTCACTTCTCTTAGAAAAGAGAATTTAGAATTTGTGCACTTTCTCAGAAAGAGGCTTACTCATATAGTAATTCATATACTGTGCATGCATGCATGCGTCCATGTTTTAATTGGATATGACAATAAAATATGGGAGTACAGATTACTTCAGTGTTCTATAATCTTTGTTGATTCATTTTATGGACCAACCGACAAGGTTGTTTATATACTCTGCTGTGGTGAGTGGTGAATCAGCGATATTGGTGGAAGACAAGAGATAGCAAGGGAAGGAATATAAATAAGATTCCAGAAGTATCCTTGCTTGTGAGCCAAATTTATTTTGAGAGGATGGCTGCGGCGTAGTTTTAAAGCCATAATATATTTATTAATTTATGGATCATTACTCTCGGGAGCTGGCCAGCTAAGTGGTTACTTTGTTAATAATGGCACTATAAATCTAGGTAATTCCTAAATATCTCACTACTTATAAGTTAAGCTAGTCACTGGACCTTTTCCTTCTCCACTGTCTGCTTGTGTGTGTATGTGTGACTAGACACTTGTAAGATTTTTTATTTATTTTAAAATATGTTTTCATTGATTTTTTTTAGAGAGAGAGGAAGGGAGCAGGATCATCAATGAAAGAGAAACTCATTGATCATCTGCCTCCTGCATGGGAATCGAACTCACAACATGGGCATGTGCCCTGACGGGGAATCCAATTAGTGACCCCTTGGTTCATGGGTTGACTGTGATAGACACTTACAAGTTTTTGTTTGTTTGTTTATTTGTTTGTTTGTTTGTTAATCATCATTTGATATTTTTCCATTGATTTTTAGAGAGAGTAAAAGGAAGGAGAAGAGACAGAGGGAAACATAGATGAGAGCAAGGCCTATACTGTTTGGCCTTACTTTTGCTTCTTTTCCATTATTTAATAATCGGGTTAAATAACAACAGTATCAGTACTACTAAACTCAGTCCGCAGACCCACACTCTATCTACTGAGCCAAACCAATATTGGCCATATTTTTATTTTCTGCCACCTATTTTATAATCAACATCTGTGTTCCTTTGTATATGTATGAGTGTGTGTGTGTGTGTGTGTGTGTGTGTGTGTGTGTGTGTGAGAGAGAGAGAGAGAGAGAGAGAGAGAGAGAGAGAGAGAGAGAGGAAACATCTAAATCTATAGAGATTTTTATGAGTTTATTTTAGCCACACTGATGGCATATACCAGGGAGCAAGATTTCAAATACTCTGGTGACTAACAGTGTTGCAGCTTCTTTTATGTTTTTTAAATTAAGGAGGGTACTTAAGGAAGATTGGAAGGTTGGGGAACCCAAGGTGGGGATTGGATTACAGGACAATAAACAACATGATTGTGCTTCCTGTGGGTTAATACTCACTTCAAGGGGGATTATCATATTTCAAAGGTGTTTTCTCCTAGATGCACATGAATAATACACAAGGATGGCTTAAAATATTTCACTAAAGAAGTTATATGCCTGAGGCATGACTACCCACTACTACCTGCCCAGTTAGGAGTCTGTGAACATCATCTTGTGAGGTTACTTTCCATAGATTCCCTCCTCCAATTTTATCCATAGGGAGCTTGAAAGGAGGGAGAAAGAGGTTTCTTTCCATAAAATCTCACCCCACTTTTTATCCACAGAGACTCTGAAGGAAGGAGGGGGGCGAGTGAGGACAGAACAAACAAAGGGAGAAAGACAAAGAAATGAATAAAAAAAATTGATTTGTAATTTACATGTTTTAAAAAAACCAATTACTAAGTAACACATGTCCAGGTTGTGGTCTCAATTTCCAGTAGGGGATGTGCAAGGGGCAACAGATCAATGATTTTCTCTCATTATTGATATTTCTGTCTCTCTCTCCCTGTCCTTTCATCTCTCTAAAATTATACAAACAAACAAACAAACAAAAACAAAAAAGAAGTGAACTCCCACAAAGGAGGAGTTAGACCTAGAGACTTATGTATCATTTTAACAAAATGTGAAAAAATGTGGAGACCAGACTAGATGAAGGTCAAGGGTACTTAGGCTTTGGTTGGGGTCACTGTGGGAAGGTGAGTAGGAAATGCCTGCTAACAAGACTCCCTTAGGTGATAAAAGTTGCCTCTGGGGAAGTTCTATAATTTCTGGAAAAGTTGAGGAGGACACATTTGCGGGTGTAAAATTACTTATACAACTGGAAAATTTCTATCCTGTGTTTACAATGAGAGGTAAGGCAGAGAGCTCTTCAGAGCTTGCTCTTGCTTAATTGCCATTAGCTTAAAATTATCCTTATGGCAAAGTATTACATTTTGGGCTGGAATATTCTGATCTCCCTCAGTTGCTTTAAATTACCATTCAATGCCCATTAAAAGAATTATCTTCCAATTTGTTTAGCATGTTTTAATTTTAACATATTAATATGTTAGCTTTTTTTTTATTACCACCTAAGTTATCAGAAATCTGTCTTAGTAAATGTAAATAAAAATAAAGCCATTGCTACAAACATTCTATATTTCTTTTCAGTAAATATTGAGTACCACTGTGCTCCGTAAGCTGTTCTAGCTGCTGAGAATGCAGCAACAGGGTAGGAATGAATAACAGAAAATATTCTGCCCACCTGGGAAGGAAGTTTAGGGCTAGTAGTTAGAGGAAAAAGAACGAATATATAGTTTAAAAATATGGCATGTCATATATTCAACAGTGTTGTGGTTATGATAAGTCAGGAAATGGGGAGGGGGATTGGTGAAGAATATTTTATATTCTTTATATTGAAATATAAAGAATATAAAAATATCAGTGAAACTGTGATTTCTGATCATTGACATATTTTGAAAAAAGCATTCTAAGTAGAAAGAACAAGTAATAAAAAATAAAACAGGGGTGTATTTGAGGAACAGCAAGGCGATTGCTATGACTAAAGCAGAATTAGCAAAGGGGTGTGTGATTAGGGAATGGGGGAGTTATGGAAGCTGGAGTTATTATGTGTTAGGGGGATTAGTTTGGGCAGAGTAAGGACCCTGGATAAGAGAAAAATGAGAGAGATTTGAGCAGAGCAGTAATGTGATTTGTCTTCTGTGTTTCCAAGATTCATCCTGCCTGATGCAGAGTGAATAGACTGTAGTTGGGAAAGGTCTTCCTTGTTATGAAATGAAATATTTTTCTCTACCTAAACCTCACAGATGCCTACAGGGCCAGTGTTCCTGAACCTCAACGTAGAAGTTCATCCGAGTCCACGTATCAGCTAGAAGAAAAGCAGGAGCTAGAGTTTGCAGTGGAGAAAGGAAGGAATTTATTACACGACTGACCAATTTGGAGAACACATGGTTATAGTAGGCATTTAGTTAGATATTAACAAAAGAGGAGGGACCAAATGGACAGTCACCTCTGGGAAATAACTAGCATTGTTCTGCCAAAAGGAGCAAAGATGTCCTGTCCAGTTCACTGGACTGGAAGATAGCCTGACAGCCAGCGTGGGGGGCTGACCTGAATTGTTTCTGGGTTAAGGGAAGGAGGAAGAAAATGGGGAGAGGGAATTCCTTTTACTAAGGGCATACACAGTAGAAGCCAAATGAGGAAGCAGAACTATGAGGCATTTACACTAGGTGCCAAGATGGCCACTATTAAAGGGGAAGGGCGCTAGCCTGAGAAAATTTGGGGGAAAAGAGATTGTCCAGGGGGAGGGCACATGTACAAGCCCAGGAAAAGCCAGGAAAGAGGTTGGGTAGTGTAAAAGAAAGCCATCTCCTTCCTGAACCCCAGGAAATATATGACAGCCAGACAGAGGACCCAGCGCCAGCGTGTGCACTCCTTGGAGCGTGCCCACGCCTTCCCTTTCTTCCTATGGGCACATCCTTTTTGCCTTTTACGTTCTTCTAAACTCTTTTTCTATTTTTAAATATATTATATTGTTTTTGTTTTTTTTTACTGAGAGGAAGAGGTATAGAGAGCTAGAAACATCGATGAGAGAGAATCATCTATCAGCTGCCTCTTGCACACCTCCCACTGGAGATGTACCCACAACCAATGTACATGCCCTTGACCAGAATCTAACCTGGGACCTTTCAGTCCATAGGCCGACGCTCTATCCACTGAGCCAAACCGGTTTCGGCCTTTCTTCTAAACTCTTAAGTGTCCCCATGTGGCTTGCAACCAGGGGAGCATCGAGCAGTGGTAGAGAACTCGCCTTTTGCCTCTGTAACTTCCTTTCCTGAGTTGATGCAGTACCTGCCCTATACCCAGCCGCTCTCTGCCTCTCTGAGAGTCTACTGACACTCTTTGCTCTAATTCGTTTTGCCACTATCACTTAAAACTCCTCTTAAGCTAGTGTCCCTGACATTATTTTCCTGCAACGCCACTGAAGGACCTGTTTCCTCCAGTGGTATATGAGCTTTTTCCCTGAAGGACCTACCTCCCCAATGGCTTGTAGTTTATAGATTATATAAGGGCAAAATCACAGAGCACCATGGGGTAGGGGTTGGGGGTCATGTTAGGAGGTAATTTGTCATAGGTGAAGTAGAGGTAATATTTTATTTCTTCAGGTCAGGAGGACAGCTCTGAGGTCAGCTCCAGTGTCCCTGTCTCTGGCTTCTTGGGAAGGTAGCCAGGGGGTCAGCCCACCTTAGGGCTCAGGTGCTAAAACTTAACTTAGGTCAAGATATTATCATTAGTAAGCCAGGGACTCAACCTTGTGATATTCAGTCAGGACCAGCCAATTGTCCCCTGTTTCCTGGAGGGTTAATGATTGTCAAGGGGAAAGACTTGGTGTGTGATGTGTGTAGAAGGAGAGGATGGGGGAAAAATGATTTTTAAAGCTATAGTCACAAAATTATGAAGGCCTTTGGTTTCGTCAATAGATGATGTAAAAGAGGAAAACATGGTGAACACAGATGGATGTTCAGATGATAAAAGGCAAGAAGGTGCTGAGTGATGGGGATTCCAGGGAGCGATGGAGGCTGCAGCAAACTGAGTGAGGTGCCCGTTTTCCACGGCAGCCATTGCTCAGCTCTAGTTACAGGGTGGCCACATGAGCTAAGTGTTGCTAGGTCTGCAATTGCTTTTTTAAAGAAAAGCCTAAAATATTCAATCTTATGTTAGACTTTTACAACTACAGCTATGCATTGCATAATACTGTTTCATTCAAAGATGGATTATAATGGAGATGAAAAATTCCTATTGCCTATTGATCGTGTAGCAGAATGCCTTTCACAAACATGTACAATTGTTGTAATACAATACAATCGTTGTAATACAATTGACTACAGAATTTGGTAAAGTCAATTTTAGAACATACAAGCCCATTGAGATTTTTTTATAAGAGTTTACTTAAGCAACGCTGAGGACATTCCAGGAAGCAAGATCTCAGATGGGTCAGAAGAGGAGAGTTGTAGCAGTTCTTTTTATATATTTGGAAACTGGCTGGTTAGGTATTAGGAAGATTGCATGAAGGTGGGGGAAGGCAAAGTGGTGAAATCTCTGTGATTGGATTAAAGTATAGTTATCAAGATTATATGTCCCCTTGTGGGTGGTTATGCCTTCCAGGGCTCTGAAAAGAGTATTGCTGACATTTCTAAGGTATGTTAACCTAGATGCCCAAGAGCAATGGACAGAGCCTGCTTCAGGCAACGGGAAACTTTTCACAGGCCTGAGGCAAGGCTACTTCCCATGATTCCCCAGTTGGGAATTTATGATCAGAGTACCACATGAGGTTACTATCGGTCGCTGAACTTGTCCGTAGCCTCTTTTTTCTCCACAATAACATGCCATGCAGATTTATGGCTAGAAGCTGTAGGGAACAGAATTTTTCACCCCAAAATATGTCTCTTTGGCATAAGGATAGTTTTAGGCTGGTTAGTTTGAGGAAACTGCATACAGGGGAGAAGCTCTGAAAACCGAGTAAACATTACCCTTTGTAAAAGACATGTACATGTGTAAGGGAAATCTCCATTTGTAGGTTGTCTCCCAGCTGTGCCCTAGAAATGGAGTGTTGCCTTGTCTAGAAAATCTTATCCCTGCAGAAGACAATAACTTACATTTGCATAGCAACCTTATTATTCTTTATTCTGCTTTTCTTGGTAACCTCCCATAACACACACACACACACACACACACACACACACACACACACACACACCACTTCCAAACATCTTTTGTTTTTGGTTGAAGATAGTATTTAGGATGATGGCTTTAGCCATTCTGGTTAGTTACTCAGTTTTTCTGGGTTTCCTCCATGTCAACAGAAGGTTGCCATGTTATAAAGCCTTTGTGTTTTGTTTTGTTTTTTTCTGCTGTTAATCTTATCTTTTATTATGGAGATAGCTCAGTGGAGAATCCATTAGCATAGAGAGAAATAATTTTTCTTTCCCTGCAGAACAAATGGGTATAGGTGTGCAGTAGGTTATACCATCTAGGTTTGTATAAGTCTAATCCATGATGATTTCAAAATGAGGAAGTTGCCTAAGGGTGCGTTTTTTCAGAACATATGCCTTCATAAGGAGGCATGTGAATGTATAGATATGAACTCACTAGAGAGACCTGGTTCATGAAAATTCATGCTCTGGAATGGGGGGTCCCTCAGCCCAGCCTGCCCCCTCTCACAGTCTGGGAGCCCTCAGGAGTGGGAGGCAACCCAGCAATCAGGGAAAGGCAATGGCCTGAACACACCTCTCCTGCTGCCACTGCCAGCAGCGCAAGTCTCAGCCAGCCCTTGTTACCTAGCCTCATGTGGCCCTGGGTGGCTGGGCAGCCACAATCTGAGGCTTGACTGCCTCTGGCCGGCCCTGGGTGGCTGGGGGTGGGGGGAGGCTGAGGATGGGTCTGGCTGCACCTCATGCCTGCCATCCCCCTGGGGGGTGAGGAAAGGACAGGGACTCACGCTGGGCTGAGGTGACTGGGCTCCACTATCTTGTGGCTATGGGCACTACAATCTTTGTGATGGCATGATGATAAATTTTCATATCCCTTTATTAAATAGGATATCTAAAACACTCTACAGTCTAATACTAATTGTTTTTTTTGTTTTTTGGGTTTTTTTTGATGATCAGACACCTGAGGGTAGGATTCAATAGAAAGCCTATAGTTTGCATTCTCTAATCTATGGAAGGATAAAGCAGATAGTTTTAACACTGGTAATTCAAAAGTGAGATAGAGAGAAGTCATTGCCTAAATTCAGATTCTTTCAGGTAAAATTCATATCAAAATGTTTTAAAAAATATTCAGACATAATCCAAAAGTGAGTATGTTCTAAATTAAAGCATCTTTGTTTTAATGATTTCAAATTGGCTCTCATAATTTATTTTCTTAGACACACACTAACATAGCTCATTTTTTATAGCAGGGCCACTCATACACAAATTTAATCTAAAATTCCATTATGGATCCCTAATGGATGAACAGTACAGGCATTTGCATTAGAAATATACTATTGATTCACAGCAGGTAGGCACCAGAAATTGTTAGAGTCTGTAGACTCAGTGTGTGGTTTGAGTAAAAAGTAAAGCAGTGAACTTCAGTAACCCAATTGCTGTTAACGTGCACCCTCCATAGTATTGGGCATCTCAATGAGGACGTTTCCAGTTTCAATGTGTAGTGCTGCCTCACAGGGCATTGACGCCTTTACTAGTGTAAATTACCTCGCAGGCCGCCTGCCTGCCATTTACTCTGCACTGCTAACTTGCTTTAGGTCTCTAGGGTTGCAATTAATAAGAACATTCAAAAACTAACCTTAGGAATCTCTCACAGGGTGTGGTTTCTTTAGTATGAAGCATATACATTGAAAAGTTCGCCATAAATCATTGATCAGATTTTCAACATGCATACATCTCTGTGTGTGTGTGTGTGTGTGTGTGTGTGTGTGTGTGTGTGTGTGTGTGTGTGTGTTTTATCAGGAATATTAAAGAACCGATTGACTCCAGCAATTTTTTATGAGAAGGGAATAATATGTTGCATGAATTAGAATATGTACAAAATAGCTGACATATCGGGGTCTTCACCTTAAAACCCTATGCAGAACTTATGGGTTAAAAACAATTTGATATAATTGCTTGTTTGATTTAAAAAGTGTCCCAAGATTTTGAAATTACAGAATATATACCTTGCATTTCAGTGC
The DNA here is from genome assembly GCA_963924515.1 of Vespertilio murinus. NCBI lineage: Eukaryota > Metazoa > Chordata > Mammalia > Chiroptera > Vespertilionidae > Vespertilio > Vespertilio murinus. Next base: position 35,101,014 of record OZ004704.1, read on the forward strand.
CCCTGTTGCATTAGTTCAAAATATGAGGTTATTGATAGATATTATTTCCCGTTCACGTATCCTGAATTTTCTGACTATAAAAATTTAATTATAGTCTAGTTGAATGGGAGTTTTGATAGCATTATAGTATAGTTAAGTCATTTTTCTTATTTGTTCCTGGCTTCTTTCTTCAGGGACTTTTCCAGTCTGCCTTAGATGCCCATTTTATTTATTTTTATTTTTAAAACGTATTTTATTGATTTTTTACAGAGAGTAAGAGGGATGGATAGAGAGCTAGAAACATCCATGAGATAGAAACATCGGTCAACCGCCTCCTGCACACTTCGCACTGGGTAAAATACATGCCGTTGACTGGAATCGAACCTGAGACCTTTCAGTCTGCAGGCAGAGGCTCTATCCACTGAGCCAAACTGGTTTTAGGGTTTTTTTTTGTTTTTTGTTTTTTGTTGTTGTTTTTTTTTTTTTTTTAGATGCCCATTTTAGAGCCTGATTAAGAAAGATAGCACTTAGAAAACGATATTTGGCCCTTTGGTAAACCTCTAATCCATGCTATTCCTTTTGATTCCACTGCCTTTTAGCAGTACTAGAGATAAGATAGATCTCTCACCCTCTTTCCAGATATCTACCTGTCTACATTTCTATCTATCTAGATATGTTCACTGCCTTTAAATATAACCATTATTACTCAGCTGGGTTTTGTTTTGTTTTTAAATCGGAAGATTGCTATGATGGGACTATTTTACTTTAAAGATGGATCCTATTAAGCTTCCGGCAGCAGTAGGTATCGTTTTCTAGGCTATCAAGGTCACCTTGACATATCCAAATCTCTTTAAAAAAAACTTCAGAGTACAGTTGTGAGCTCATGGATTGAATTTTCGGAGTCCTCTATTTCCATTGGTAAATCCAGATGACAATACCCCTTAGGTTATCATACGTGTTTAAGGACAATCAATAATGTGTAAATAATAATTGTATTGAGGGTTATGTAAGAATGGTGCATAACACAAGTATTAGTGCAGAATAAATGCCCAGCCATACTTATGCATAATAATAATAATCATCATCATCATATTTTCTGTGTGTGAGATACAGATGAGACAGGGTTTCCTAACACTAAGTGCTCTTCTTGAGCTGTATCATCACGGTGATGCCCTCTGCAAAGGTGACTTCTTCAGCGTCATCCTCATCCTCACCCTCACTCTCTGTTACGCTGGCACTTGCCTACTATTTGTTCTTTGAATAATAAATAAAATAACCTATGGACAAACGAATCACAGGTTATGGATGATTTTACAGTTCCCTGTAATTTTCGTGTGGCAACTTGGACATACCCTGTCACTGCCCTCTCTTTACCGGTATAAGTTGCTTTTGTTATTGCCTGTCTGGATATTTAGTAAAAAATTAGTCGAAACCGGTTTGGCTCAGTGGTAGAGCATAGGTCTGCGGACTGAAAGGTCCCGGGTTCGATTCTGGTCAAGGGCATGTACATTGGTTGTGGGCACATCCCCAGTAGCGGGTGTGCAAGAGGCAGCTGGTCGATGTTTCTCTCTCATCGACGTTTCTAGCTCTTTATCTCTCTCCCTTCCTCTCTGTAAAATATCAATAAAAATTAGAAAATTTAAAAAAAAGTTTAAAAATAAAAGCTTGGGTTGGACCCAACACAGCGTTTAGTATGATTAGTCTGAATTTGGCTCTTGCTTGTGCACTAATAGTCAGTGCGTCTGACACATTGGCAGCAGGTTTTTCCAGCACAAATGTTCCTGCTTTGTAATATTTTGTACTTAGTGTTTGGACATATTTGTTATGTGCTACTTTTTTTTTTTCTGGCAGTACTATAAGGGGCTGAAAGTGTGACTACAAAATGAAGGAAACAAGAAAAGCATGAGTAAAATATTTGTGTCTTCCTTCCCCATTTGCTTGTGCCCATGTTAGTGTGTGTAAGTTATTGATTTAAAGAGACAATGACATGGCGTTTATGCATGGTCATAACCATGTTTTTATAGTCCAGTGCTGTGTATGTTGTATAGAAAAGAACTGGTTATGAAGGTGTAGAATGGGATACCTCGTGCCCCCCAAACAGGCCACAGTCATTCATGCCTATTCCCGCCACGTGGCATTCTCTTCTTCCTCTTTGCTACTTAACCGGTTCTGATCCACTTGACAAACTCCTAATTATCTTTGAAGACTCAGCGTCAAGGGCCTGCCCTCTTCGTTCCCTTGCCTATGCTCCACAGTCCTGTTATGGCGCTTAACTTACTGTTATTGATCATTTGCTTCAAAGGCATATAGAAATACAAACCGGGGGTAATTGTTAAATGCATTTTGTTGTTCTAATACTCTGGTAACTAGTTTTTAATACGTTAATAATCGTTGGTTTTATGAAACAATACATGTTGACTATAATGGTAAGTAAGGTGTATTTTATATATTCACCTATCACTTGGAATAAAATATGCTTTCCCTACATTTCAGAAGAGTAATTGGGAAAGCTAATGATAATCTGATGGTATTTGAACTTCACGTGACTAGGAGAATCTGAATTTCTAAGTGAAGTAATGTTGCCCTTAAATTGCTGTGCTGAGTGGTGTGTCTGTGGGAAATGGGGGAGTAGACTGAGTACCTCAGGCAGCTGTGGTGGATCCCTGCCTTTGGAGGCCACTCGGTGTGCGGGATGGAGAAACCTTTCCCCACCCAATCTGCCCAATATCCCAAACTCTATTGAACTTTTTTGAAAATGTTATAATAATTTTTTTAAAATGGGGGGGTAATATACTCCTTTATAACAACCTGAAGAACTCTTTTGTCTCCATCTGGCTGATTCCATATGGCCTCCCACACTGCTGCAGGCTTTTGTTGCAGACAGTGGAAGAGAGATGAGCCTGTTCTCCAGTTATATGTTTGTTACCATTATCACTAAAATTGAGATTCTCTGCTTTATTTAAGGTTGTAGAATTTTTTTCAGATGAAATTTCATGGTAGCTTTGGTTGCAAACAACTTGAAAAGGGTATATTTGTGGAGAAAGGGTATTATGTTGATAAGTAAACATGGCATCTTTTAATATTCTCTCAAAATACTTAAGGAATAGAAGTTTTCTTTATTAATAATATTGATAAGTATTTATACTGCAAGCTCTTCTATTTATTTTTTTTGCCACCCAGGTATAATTATTTCTGCCATTTAAGGCTTAGATGCATTGCTCCCTATTGAATAGCTTATTTGGTAGTAGATAAAAGAGACAATGATTCTGCTTGTCTTCCATTACCCAGGCATGTGCCCTCACTTGGAATCGACCTTGACCTCCTGGTTCTTAGGTCAGTGCTCAACCACTGAGCCACACCAGTCAGGCTAGCAATGCTACTTTAAAATAATTCTTAATGAACATGTACTTTATTCCCTGTCCTTTGGTTTAAGAAAGATGTTTAGAAAGCGGTGCATATTTTGGAAGACGATAAGACCTTTTTATTTAGTGAGGTTTAATTATTTCAACCCATATATTATTTATGATCTCATATAACTCTAGATGCATTAGAAGGTTTCCTGACATGTATTTTCTTCTCTAGGAAGAAAAATAAGTAATTTATTGCTTTTTTTAAAAAAAACAAAAACACAGTTGATTCAGGGGACTTATGAAGAAGGAATAATGAAAGTCTCTTGAGAATATTTGACCTACTTTAAGATGAATTTTAGAATACCTGAAATTTCCATATTTGAGGTAAAACAAACAACAGAGAAAGCAAAAGTGCTCTTCACATGTTTCTATTCATTTTGAAACACACAGTTGTTCCATTTCCATTGCATAGAAATTCAGAAATTACAGTCTAAAAATCTCATAAACATCTATATAAATAAGAATTGATATTTTTTATTCTTAGTGAAGTTGACTTTAGAAATTAATTTTACCTGAGGGATCCCATGGCATGATATACACACACATACGCCCATATGCACATGTGCACACACAGTATTTATATTCCCATATGTTTCTCTTACCTTCTCATATCACTTCTCCTAGTTTTAAAAACCTCAGTCTTTCTACCATCCACATTTATTTCTCATAAAATGGCTCTAACTCTATCAGTGTTTTATGTAAACTTAAAATTTATATTTAATAACATATTATTTTAGCACTTTTCATGATGATATAGGATAATGAATCTTGTCCATCCGACAATAAATTTGAACTTAAATAGAAGGCCAAACCAACGGAACTCAGATATATCAGTTTGTGCCTATGGTCCCTTCTGTTTATTTAGACTTTGGGATCTATTAATATCTGTTGTGTTACTGAAAAATAGTCATTTTCCCACTTTTGGCTTGATTTTGTGTGGCTTTTTAAACTGCTTTCTTGGCATTCATGATTTCCAGCTTATGGATTTGCAGAGAAAAGCGTAAAAGCACATATGTTGACACTAGGAAAGGGGGAAGAGAGGATTTGGTTCAAAATAGGAAGTTGAACAGTTTGCTAGGGCTTCAGGCCCAAAGTACTACATTCTCAGGAGTTTACACAACAGAAGTGTATTGTCTCACAGTTCTGGAGGCCCAGGGTCCAAGGTCAAAGGACCCATAGGTTACATTTCTCTTAAGTATTGTGAGGAAAGGGTCTGTTCCAGGCCCCCTCTCTCCTTGGTTTATAGATATTTGTCTTCTCCCCGTATCTCTCAATGCAATCTTCCCTCTGTGTGTGTCTCTGTGTCCCAATTCCCTTTTAAAGGGACACCAGTCATATTGGATTAGTCCTTATCCTAATTACCTCCTTTTAAATTAACTATCTTTGTAAAGATTCCATCTCCAAATAAGGTCACATTCTGAACTACTGAGGTTAGGGCGTTAACATAGGAATTTTGGCAGTGGACACACTTCAACAAAGAATAGGAAGGAAAAGTTGAATTCCCGCTTGCAGGGCCGTACCTGCTATTTGAAGTTACTTTTTAAAATATAAACCCTTTCTCTTGGTATCTGTTGTATATTAGAGGAGATTAACAAAATATGTTTTGGCATAGACTCAATACTTTTAATGTGTCTGGTGAAGCTGAAACATGTATGATTCATAAATAAAATTGAGTTAAACATAATTTATAATTTTGAAAGTTTATGTGAGGAAGTTTGGCTTACTGAAAAATATTTTTAATAATTGAGTATAAAATGTGTACTATTTATAGTATCATTAGCAATATATTTATGCCAATTTATTTTCTCTTTGTTATTACTTTAAAAAATAAGTTTCTTTTTCTTTTCTTTCTCCCTTTCTTTCTTTTTGAGGAAGGCTGATCTATTTGCTCAACAAAAAATTATAACAGCTAAACTTATGTAACATGGAATTTCCCATACTGTGTCATCAATCACCCATTCAACTTGGTCTCTAAGCTTGAAGAACATTATTAATCATTTCCTTCACTTCCCATTTTTTATGATAAGGAAATAGATTCCTGAAGCATAGAAGGGACTTGCCAAATACTATGCAATTAGTAAAACTAGGGCCAGAACTCAAAACTTATATTATTTTTCACCCATGAATGTGTTTTCATTGATTTCCCCCCCCCCCAAAAAAATATATATATATTTAGTTTACTTCAGAGGACAGGGGGAGAGAGTAGAAACATAGATGATGAGAGAGAATCATTGATTGATTGGCTGCCTCCTGCATGACCCACACTGGAGATCAAGCCCACAACCTGGGGATGTGCGCTGACCCGAAATTAAACTGTGACCTCCTGGTTCCTAGGTCAGTGCTCAACCACTGAGCCACAATAGGCCTCATTGCTTTTTTGAGAGAGAAAAATAGATACCAATTGTTTGCTTCCTGCACAAGTTTGATCAGGAATCAAACTAGCAACCTTTTGATATACTGGATAATGCTCCGACCAACTGAGTCACCTAGCCAGGGCCAAATTTTCACAATTTTAAATGACCTTTAAGTTAATCAGATTTGTAATTTTCCTGTTGAGGGAACTAGGTCTCAGAGAGTTAAATAATGTGTCAAAGCCAAACAGCAGGTTCAGTTGTAAAATAAATATCAAAATGCAAGTTTAACTAGCGCACTGACTTTTAAATCAGTTCAAGCAAGGTCAGTGTCAAGGGATGGTTAAGGGGCCTTTAAATCACTTTCACCGATCTTCATCACCTCCACATGACCTTAGATAAAACAAGCAAAATATTTCAGCAAACGCGCACATGAGTGGGAAAAATAGGCAGAGTATCTTCAGTCGTCAGAAGTCTCAGCTTATTTTGTACTAGTACTGGAGGAAGTGGCCAGTCATTAAGATGGAAAATATATATATTAAAGCTTGAGGTCAAGATTCTTCCCAACATCTTCTCCAGCTATATTGGTATTTCTTAGCAATGTGGAGCCTTCACTGAATATATTAATGTCTTCTGGATACTATTCTTGTTGGGGCAAGAAGTAGATTAAGTCTTATTATTCCGTGTGTGTGTGTGTGTGTGTGTGTGTGTGTGTGTGTGTGTGTGTGTGTTTTCACTTATTATGGTGCTTTATATTTTTCTCATTCAATTTTCATTTATCCTTTAATATAACCAATTATATTATTACTGTATTATCTCTCTTCATCTGAAATATTTCTTCTATATCCAAATCTTATCTCCTTTCATTTTCAATTTTTTGGCAATACCCTTCAGTAAATTAGCTACAAAGACTTTTAAGGCTTCTCCATAAGACATGCTCACACAAGCAAATAAACGAAAATAATTTTTAAATTCTATCCACCATACTATCCTTCAACCTATTTTCTTTTGTTATTTATTTTCAAGGCATGCTAGTCATTTGTAATTAAATTTATTCTTTATCATTAGTGAATAAAATTCAGGTGTTTCTTTCTTTTCCACTATGCTATAGAACCAACCTTTCATAAATGGAAACAGTAGAAGAAAAATGTTATGAAATGATTGCTTACATTCATAGATTAATTGCTCTGAGGAATATAGACGTGTGTATACTGTGGTTATACACACAGAGAAGTGATGAAGTCAGAATTCTGTAACAAAGAATCTCTCTATACTTTCAAGAATGATTTATATATGTGCTTGAGATTTAAAGGCTGAATCTTTATTGGACCTTTTTATATATAAAGACTATAAGTGCACTTATTTTTTTCTCATTTCCATGAACTTGAATAACCCTGACACTCCTTTTTTCTTCTGTTGCTAAGTACAGACATCTCTATCAACTTTGGTATATCCTATCTCTTCCTCCCACATCCTGAGAACTAAAAAAATTTGGATTGATTTCCACAAGTCTCTTAGAGCGGCATTCTCTAGAATCTTTACTAAGGTTGCCAATTCCTCTTATAAAGGTAATTAAAACAATCACCTTTGATAATTTGTTATTCTTTCTACCATTTCACCCCTAAATCCTCTCAAATCCATTCTATTCATCTCAAGCTGATTATTCTTCCTAATGTACAGTTATAACCATATCAACATTCTACTCAAAGATATGGATGCCTCATATCTAAAACACCTCCCTATCCCTTGTAGTCTGTGTTCCCCGGATCTTTGCCTCTGAGAGTAGTACTCTCAGCCAGGAATAACTAAGGCACTCACCTGAGCTTGCATTACCTGGATTGTTGTTTTATTATTTCAGGACACACTTCAGCAACAGCTATCAGGAAACATTGAGTAAAAATATTTTTATTCACAGGTCCTCGAGGGTACACAGCATAGCCATAAGCCAAATAAGGAGGTTGTGAGTGAAGAGAGAGTAATAGTACAGAGTAAAACTCTGCTCTCTCTAGGGTTTCTTGAGTTCATTCTTTATAAGCTAACTAGAGGCCCGATGCAGGAAGATTCATGCAAGAATAGGCCTTCTTTCCCCTATCTGCTGGCACCACCTTTGCTCCAGCCCGGAACCACCTTCCACCCCTCACCTTGTTGTGCCAATTTGCATACTCCCTCCTTATTGGCTGTAGGTGCCCACATATTTGTTACAGAGTTACTGTCAATTTGAATATTTTATCTTTATTAGATAGGATTTGAAGCAGAAGAGTTGGAATTAGGGCTCAGGAAAGGAGAAGCAGGGTCACTCGAGCAGTGAGTTATATAGGTTCTCCTGGGCTTTTTGAAAGAGGGACCTTCTTGGGTAGGCGATTGGGACCAGCCAGGAAGGGGAGGGACCATAGGAGGTTGGATGTGGAAGTGCATTGGCTACCAGGGGCCAGCTCCTTTATTGAGTGTCTGTCCCCACCCCCCAGTGGTCAGTGCATGTCATAGCTATGGACCAGTCATCTGGTCGTAATGGTTGCCTAGGCTTTTATATATATATGATGTCTTGAAATGAATACCTTGGCATTCAAAATTTAATATGTCAATCACTTACACTACAATAAAAAAATAATGTTAGGAACTTACAGTCTATTATATTTTTCACTGTAACACTTACCACTAATGGATAACACCATGAATGTATGGTTCATTTTATGTATCTCCTCAATCAGGAATTAAGCTTCATGAGGGTAGATTTTCTTTTTCTGTTAGTTTGCTGCTATGTTCTAGTTCTTTGGAGTACTAGTATGTGTAGGAACTTGATAAGTATTTGTTGAAGCAAAAACCAAACTCAGTGCTCTCTTTAACATAATCTAATATATATATATTTCTTTCACTGGTGACATATTGTCTCTTATCTTGCATGTCCATCTATTACAAAACTAGACTCTTGGTCAGTTTCTGACTAAATCTATGTTAGTTTGTGTTTTGTTTTTTAAAATATAATTTTATTGATTTTAAAGAGGAAGGGAGAAGGAGAAGGAAACATCAATGTTGTCAGATAATCATTGGTCATCTACCTCCTGCATGACCCACACTGGGGATCAAACCCACAACATGGGCATGTGCCTTGACCCCTGTGACCTCCTTGTTCATAGATCAATGCTCAACTGCAAAGCCATGCTGGCCCGCTGTTTATGTGTGTGTGTGTGTGTGTGTGTGTGTGTGTGTGTGTGTTGTTTGTTTGTTTGTTTGCCCCTGTGTTTATTGAAACCAAATGGAGAAATGAGTGAGCATGGAAATGACTGGGCCTAACGTACTATCGCAGAGGATTATGAGAGGCATTTGATCAAATTGTCTTGAAAGGTTATCTCAAAGGACATCTTTATCCTTGACCAGTTTTTCTCATTGGTTAGAGCATAGTCTAAAGGGTCTTGGTTTCTATTAAGGTCAAGGGCATGTACCTTGGTTGCAAGCTTGATTCCCAGCCCTGGTCTAGGAACATTGGGAGTCAACTAATCAATCTGTCTCTCTTACATCAATGTTTTTTCTCTCTCCTCATCTTCTCCACTCTCTCTAGAATGGCAATAGAAAAAATATTCTTACTTGAGGGTTAACAATAACAACTACAAAAAAACAAACAAAACATCTTTAAGCAGGGAAGACAGGAAATGATACAAGATAGGATCTAACGAAGTATAAAATCTAAGTGATATTTTTATTGAAGAAGAGACTACAAGCATAAGATAGTACATTTGCCAAAAGCAAGATGAATCAAGGGCTTAGATCAGAAAAAAATATGGAGGTTTGGGGCAGCATGGGATAGATAATAATTTTATTGAAATCCTATATATTATTATTGCCCCCCCATGGCTCTTTATACCTGTACTTGTGTAATTTCTTCTATTAGGAGTATGTTGTATATATTTATTATGTTCACTTACAACCCTTGCAGTATCAAAATAGATTAGATATGTAACTTTGATTGACACATATTATATACTTAATAAGTGATTTAATTTCTATGAAGAAGACTCCAATTATCCTCATTTAATAAAGTATAAGGTCAACCTGTGTTTCTGAGTGGTTGAGCATTGACCCATGAACCAGGTGGTAATGATTTGATTCCAGATCAGGGCACATGCCCTGGTTGCAGGCTTGATCCCCAACAGGGGGCATGCAGGAGGCAGCCTATCAATAATTCTCTGTCATCATTGATGTTTCTGGCTCTCTCCCTTTTCCTTTCTCTGAAATCAGTAAAAAAATAATCTTTTAAAAAGAATAAAACTTCAAAGATTTGAGAAAGTTCCTCATGAATAAATAGCTTTTGGATAGGAACCATAATATTTATATTCAGTACTTTCATGTTAATCTCCCAAGAATAAAGCTTATTCCTTGGCATATAATAAAACTCAGCAGCTATTTGTTGAATGAATGGTTGAGTAGATAAGTAAATAAATTGTATTAACTTACAAATAAAAAGAGGTTCACATAAGGTGATTTCCCCCAAACAACTATATGAGTATTTTTTAAAGTTTTTATAATATTTGTTAGGGAGTTTTAAAAAATGCTTTTGGTTTGTTTTAAATTAGTTTGCTTGGCAAAACTTGCTTTAATAGATTTAGCATTATAATAAACCTACAACCTATACTAAACACTATAATCATATAATTTATCACTTTTTTAAAAAGTGTAAATATCATTCCAATGGGCTGACGGTTTCTCTACAGAAACTTACCAGGGAACCATAAGTGCAAAAGAAACCTTAACTCTTAGTAAGTCCTATCTCTGCAGTTATCCTTGTTTCAGTGAAAACCACAATTTATTCAGCTTTTGTTGGTCTTTTATTTTGTCCTGTGAACCAATTTATAGCTCAGTCTGTTCTTAGACTTAGAGGTGCAAATTTTTCTTTTACTTGTTTGTTGTAATGTGAGAAAAAGTGTTTTAAGTGAATGCATGTTATAAGAGCAATTTATGAGGCATTATAAAATATCTAAGAGATTACACGTGATTCTATTTTTAATATGTATGTTGAAAAATACTTTTCTGAATCCTTAGCAAATTAAAACCGTGCAATGTGGTATTTCAAAATATGATAAGTTAAATAATATATCAATAGCATGTGATTATTAAATATCTCATTTAACAATTTGAGCCAAATTTTTAAAACTTAAACTTCTTCTAACGCCACTTGTTCAAAATAGACTCGCCCGTGGTATTTTGTGGAAGAGCCTCACTCAAGGGGCCAAAGAGCCCCATGTGGCTTGCGAGCTGCAGTTTGCAGACCATGGCTCTAACCAACTGAGCCACACTGGTCAGGGTTCAATAAATATTTTTGTTAAATGAGCAAATGAACTTAATCATGGATGTAAAGGATCAATATTGGTTGTTCAGGCATGTCAGAGTATATGTATTTCTCTACCAGCACTTTGAAAATTAGTTTTTATTTCACAGTTTATTTTTGTAATGATTGGAGGAGACATTCAGTTGGATATTTGTAACTCTGAATTATTTTTTAAAAAAACTTACTGTGAGTCCATGAATTTTTATCATATTGATGCTTACTATTGACTTTTATTTTAATAAGACAGTATACCTCAGTAGTATATTTTGTAGTTGAATGTAAGAAATATAATTGAGGTTTGTATATATATGCTCTATGTCATGATTATTTTCCTACATATACAAATAATCTTTGGGATAGACTTTATCACCTTTTTTCTTTGATTTAAAATATATATATATAGGAAGTTAGTTTATAAAACTTTTAGAAACTTAAAGTTTGTGACCTGCTTTTCTGCCTTCAGAATATTTCTGTTGTTTAAATTGCTGTTAGAGAGGAGATAAAAATCTATTCATTTTAGCCCTGGTCTGGTAGTTAATTAGAGTAACTCTGCTATTCAAGGCACATACAAGAAACGACCAAATGAATGCATAAATAGATGGAACAACAAATCAAACCCATCTCTCTCTCTCTCTCTCTCTCTCTCTCTCTCTCTCTCTCTCTCTCTCTCTCTCGTCAATAAATTAAAATAAATGTTTTAAAGTATGTTCATTTAGAATATTTTGGAGGCCTCCACTCAAAGGTGGGGAGAGGTTAGAGTTCACTTCTGTCTAGCCCAGCAGATTTTACTTTCACTCAGAACATCTTCACTAGTGACCAGATTATCCAATGAGAACTGTTTTGCCTCACTAGGATTTATAGTTTCATTTTGGCTAGAAATTTGTCATTCTGACTTTTTTCTGCTTTGGAGAAGGTCATCAGTGTTTATTTAAAAAAACACACACAACTAGTTGTCCACTCTTTTTTGTTCCACATTTTGAGTATTTGGCAAATATCTGGGCTTTATAGCCTGAGGTATTTGCTTTGCTAATATGTTCCTCATTCACCAACATTACTGAAAAGAGAATCACTGTCTTTTATTTATCTATTTGTTTGTTTAGTATTTATTTATTTATGTATTATTTACTTTTTATTAATTCTCACCTGAAGATATTTTTTTCCTTTGACTTTTAGAGAGAGTGGAAGAGAGAGAGATGGGGGCAGGGGCTGGGTAGAAACATTTTTATGAGACAGACATATTGATTGGTTGCACCGCTACCTGACCAGGATAGAACCTGCAAGCCAGCTATGTGCCCTCCACTGAGAATCAGACCCACAAGCCTTCAGTGCAGGGGCCAATACTCTAACAACTGAACCAAGCTTTTGGCAGGGCAAGATTCACTGTCTCTAAAGGGAGAATATACATTTAATATTTAGTGGTAGTCAAATTCTTTGTGTTTTTTATTTTATAAAGTATTACACATATCTCCTTTTTCCCCTCATTGACCTCTTTTCTCTGGCCATCCCCACCCCCCAGCAGATGTGCTCACCCCCTTACTGTTTGTGTCCATGGGTTATACATATATGCATGCACACAAGGAACTTCTCTGCCTCATATATCTCACCTGTATGACTTTTTTGTTCAAGCCTCCCATTCTTACCATTTTTGGCTATGCTGCAGCTCCCTGGTATATTGAAATGAGGATGGAAATACTGCCAAGCTGTTGTTGTTTGGAGTTGGAAACAAAACAATTCTTTTCAGGCACCACACCATGGCAAGCTTTTGATCGATGATAGCAATTATCATGGTCATATCACCCTAAAGAGCTTATCACAATGTCTTCCTGAATAATTCCCAGACGCTGTTATCTTCCACTCTAATCTGGTTGAATAATCTACTAGCTAATGCTTTTTAAAAATTAATGTTATAAATATTTTATTGTGATAGGTTACAGTGTCACCTTCCACTGTCCCCTATAATTGAGACTATAGTCTTAATCTGATTTTGAGGTTTCTCTCAATCTGACTAGTTTAGTTCTGTCTCCAATCTGCTCTTGATTCTCTATTGAATATATTTACATATGTTTTCCAGCTGTATTGAGATTTAATTATTTTGTACACATGTAAGGTGTACAGCAAGTTGATTTGAAAAACATTGTGAAAGTATAACCACAGAAGGGTTAGTTAATTAATACCTTCATCACTTCACATACTTGCTTTTTTTTGTATGCTGAGAACATTTAAGATTGCTCTTAGCTACTTTCAACTATATAATACTGTTTTCTTTTAAAATATATATTTTTTATTGATTTTAGAGAGAGGGAGAGAAAGGGAGAACCATCAGTTATGAGAGAGAGAATCATTGATCAGCTGCCTCCTGCTCCCCAATTGGGGATTGAGCATGCAACCTAGGTGTGTGCCTGGACCAGGAATTGAACCTTGACCTCCTGGTTCATGCACCTATGTTCAACCACTGAGCCACATCTAAAGGCCTGAGAACCAGGGGAGCCAATGGTTTAAACCCCAGTCTGAGGTCAAAGGCCTAAGAAACGGGAGAGCCAATGTCTGAAGGCAGGAGAAGATGGGTATTCCAGCGGAAGCAGATAGAAGATTTATACTTTCTCTGCTTTTTTGTCCTATTTTGTCCCTCCACAGTTTAGATAATTCCCACCCAAATTTACTAGTCTCCTGAAACAAATGCTAACCGTATCAGAGATGTCCCACACACATAGCCAGAAATAATATGTTACCAGCTATGGGATAACTTTTTAAAAGTATATATATTTTATTGAATTTATTTTTTAGAGAGAAAGGGAGAGGGATAGTGAGTTAGAAACATCGAGGAGAGAAACATCGATCAGCTGCCTCCTGCACCCCCCCCCCCAATTGGAAATGTGCTCACAGTGAAGGTACATGCCCTTGACCAGAATTGATCCTGGGACCTCTCAGTCCGATGGCTGATGCTCTATCCACTGAGCCAAACCAGTTTCTGCTGGAATAACTCTTAGTCCCACCAAGTTGACAATCCATCAAACATTAGTTTTTATTATTTTCTTGATTGTATGTGATGACTCTAAAAAACGTTCTGACAATTTTGGAACCCCATTCTGTTCCTAGGCCTGAGATAATGCCCAATGTGGAGCAAGAATGCAAACAATGTTCATGTCCCCAACAGCCATGTTGTAGGTGATTAGTATGCACTAAATAGGCGTATCTTTTCTATTTCTTTTGAATTGTGTCATTGTTTTTACTGGATTCTTTTTTATCTTGAAATTATAATTATTACTCTTAAGAACATTTTGAACAGCAAGTTTGGAGTTTATGAAATTTAGAAAAATATGGGGATGATTGTGATATATGAAATTTGAAACAAGTTTAGAAATTGTATTTTTCATCAGTGTAATTGGAATACAGTGTAGAGTATAATTTTATCAAATGTTGGTAAGTTATAACAAGTAGGTATGAACTCATTTTTTCAGGCACTTCCAACATTTTTTAAGCAAAATTGTCTGTGTGAACAATTTCACTTGAAGGCCACCACTTTGTGTGTGTATCCTCAAAGAGAATAATTAATGTTACTCTCATGCTGGAGTCCCATAAGTCAAAAGAATAGCTGAGGAGTAATTATTCTTATGCCATTCCATTCAATAGAACTTTTAAATACTCTGTACTTTCAGAAATTCTAAATTTTTGTTTATTTTTTTAAATATATATATATATATATATATATATATATATATATATATGTTGATTTCAGAGAGGAAGGGAGAGGGAGAGAGAGAGATAGAAACATCCATGATGAGAGAGAAACATTGATCTGTTGCCTCCTGCCCACAACCTGGAATCAAACCCCGGACACTTTATTCTGCAGGCCAATGCTCTATCCACAGAGCCAAACCAACTAGAGCCAAATTGGATATTTCTATATAGTCTTTACTTCATGTACCAGCCAAAGTTTTAAAAAATTCCAGAGTGCTGTTTTATGATAAATTTTTGAAAGGATTCTAAGTAAAAAAAAAAAAGATTTTATATATATATATATATATATATATATATATATATATATATATAGTTTTATAGAATAAAATATTTTAGAATAATATATATCTGTGAAGTTACTAAAGTTGGAGATATTCTATTTGAATTAAAATTATAAATCGCAACTCCTTCATTTCTTGATATTAGTTTACCCAAAACACTGGAAAAACAAACACATATACTTTTTCCTTCTATGTGATGAAGAGAACTTAACCTCTTTTTTCCCCTCCTCCTTCCCATAGCTTTCAGCCGCGCCCCAATCCCGATGGCTGTGGTCCGCAGAGAGCTTTCCTGTGAGAGCTACCCCATAGAGCTCCGCTGTCCAGGAACAGATGTCATCATGATTGAAAGTGCCAACTATGGGAGGACTGATGACAAAATCTGTGACTCTGACCCTGCTCAGATGGAGAATATACGATGCTATCTGCCAGATGCCTATAAGATTATGTCTCAAAGGTAGGATACTCCTAATATTATTTTCTCTGTGTGTTTAATATGAACTCTTCAACATGCATCTGTGTGACATATTCAGCACAAATAAGAACATAAAAGTATTGCGTTATTTTAGGATATTTTGAGCTACTATTTTTATGTCAAACTATCCCCTGTATCACTGAAATAATAATAGTAATAGGATTGCAAGTCGCATTTGGAAATTATTAAAACATTGTTAGGTTATTTATTATGTTTCCTTGTCTACTGTGTATTCTCTAGAACTGGGTTCATTAGATGAGAAACTAATTTTTTTTTTAGTTACCGAAAAATGCAGAAATTACAGAAAAATTACCTTAATGGCAACAATATTTCCTATCAGTGTAGGGAGATGAGAATAATTAATAGGCAGTTTGTATAGCCATTAATCAAAATGCAGTATAACATTAATTAAAGATTATTTGGCCTTTGAAATAATTTAAAAGGTATTCTCTTAATAATTAGTATATAGGTTAATTCATTTAATACATTTAAGCTTTCTAAAATGTTACCATATTAAAATAATATAAATGAAGGTACAATGTAACATCACTGGATAAGAAAAAGATGATCTTCAACTGGAAATGGATTGGTCAATAGAGATCCTTACTATAGAAGGCTTAAATTATATTAATTTCTTGATAAATGAGCTAAGTATTAGGTATATTTTAAATATTTGTTCATTATTAATGTGATTTCTTAGAAATCAAAGAGGAAGCCATTTATTTAGTAGAAACCTTCATGCTATTTGAGTACTTGGTCACAAAGTGCTTTCTAAATAATAAATCAGTTATTTTATTTAGTGAATTTGTTTAGTGAATTTGTGTGATTTTTATTTTGATTTCATTTTTTGGTCATTTCTTCTGTAATTTAAGGATTTCTTAATATATGGGAGAAATCATGGCATATGTAAAAATAACCACATTGGAATATCAAAGCAAAAAACAATAAGTTCATGAATTGCTTTATTGTGCTTAATAAAGCCTATCTTATTTAACCTTTTGTTTTCTTGATATATTTAAAAAGTTATATATTTTTGTATGTGATTAATAAACCAAAGGAGTCAATATCTTATATTTATAAATTTATGATGTATCAATTAATGAAAGTAATTATCACATGCAGGATTTTGATCATCAAATTATCTGAGATATGCTTGAAAGATAGTAGTGAGTGTTGATAAGAAATAAGATTTCAAAATTGGGGATACTGTTTGATATTAGTTTGGTTGCATTTGGTTCTTCTTGTTATACTTTCTCTCTTGTTATATATTTTACAGATACCAACTATGGTTAAATTCTCCAATGTTATGCCTAAAAAAGGTCTATTCATTTCATAGATTATAGATGTATATTGTTGTGGTCTTTCAGGAACAGTTTTCCATGAGTAGTAAGAAATGGGTACTGGCCAAAGCCGGTTTGGCTCAGTTGATAGAGAGAGAGTGGGCCTATGGACTAATAGGTCCCAGGTTCGATTCCGGACAAGGGCATGTACCTTGGTTGCGGGCATATCCCCAGTGGGGGGTGTGCAAGAGGCAGCTGATCGATGAATCTCTATCATCAATGTTTCTAACTCTCTATCCCTCTCTTTCCCTCTCTCTCCCTCTCTGTAAAAAAATAATAAAATATGTATATATATATAAAAAAGAAATGGGTACTATATTTCTTTCTGTCAGACTACTAAATTTTAGAATCCATTTAGGATGTGGGTTGATGAGGAGATTGTGCTTTTCTGTGATTAGGTTTTCATGTAAAATGTAGCAGAAACATTAACTTCATAACTCTTTGATCTCTATATGATTTTCATTGAAATTGGCTTAATCCTTTCACTGATATTATTAATGGCTCCCCAAATAAGCCCTTAATCTTATAATTACCACACAAAAATCCTCTGGAATTACTGAACTTGATGGGATGCATCTATAAAGTGGCAAGCCTGCGGAGTAAAATTGTTCTAAGCACCTTCGGTAAATCATTTGTGGAAGCCCTCCTGTGGTTTCTCAAGTATGAATTGTCACTTGGCCAAAATAACTGGTTAATTCTCCATGGAGGCAAGTTCTGAACTTGTGTTTGGACAATTTAATATGCTATGTTTACCCTTGTCCAAAATCCATGCTTTTGACTCTTGGAGAGAAGAAATCGGGTTCCATCTTGTAAGCTCCGAAGAGATAGAATCACCACGTCTACTGAAGCTCTTTTATAATGAACTTTCACAGTCACGCCAATGGCAGAATGCTAAATAATGCTAATTATTACTCATTATGACATGGGCAGTTTAATGCATTTGAACTAATCATAATGGAAAGCATAGTTTCTAAAAGAGATTAATTATTGTTTTCTTTCATTTCAACTACTAGAAATAAACTGTATCAGAGTGTACACATTTTCTAAGCATGTCTCTAAGTAGGAGGATTATTAATAAAAGATTATTTGTGTATCCTTGCATAACCTTGTTAAAATGGCCTCATAACTTCTTTCAGCTTCATAAATTAGACAGATGTGGCAGGCAAGGACAGACACGAAACATTGTTTCCCCATGCAGATGGTTGCATACACATTGGACACATGCATAAATACAACTGTATACGAACATGTTAGTAAATGTGAAAAATCGGGGACTTGAATTGGAAAGTATGTGACAATTCGCTTGCACATTTTTCCCCAGTAGAAAAATGCAATCTGATATCTGCTCCAGAAAAGCCAGTTTTCTCCCTGCCTTTCAGAATGCACCTCCAGTTCTCAAATCCAAGTGTGTTCTCCTGCCTTTCTGTCTGCACCTCCTGAAAATTTCCTGTGCTGTGACTTTTCACCATTATTCTACCAGAAGACTTGTTAAGCTATCAGAACACATTTATTTATCCTTCACAGAACTTCTGATCTCACTCATTATCATCTGCATCCATCTTTATCGTACTTAAGCTTTTATAAATCTACTTTGTCCCATTCTAGGATGGGGACCTTGTCTAAAGTAAATTATAGGCTTCTAGAGGCCAGACTTTCTGTTCATCTTACCTAAAACAAACTTTTGAAGTGTAAATGAATGAAAAGAAATGCTCTCCAATTTTGTCATGTTACTTAAAAGCTTTATTTCCTTTTTAAATGTTTTTTTTATTGATTTTGGAGAGAGAGAAAGGAACAGGGATAGAGAGTTAGAAACAGTGATGAGAGTGAAACATCGGTCAGCTGCCTCCCACACACCCCCCACTGAGGATCAAGCAAACATCCAGGGCATGTGCCCTGACCCAGAATCCATGTGGTAACTTCTTGCTTCATGGGTCGATGCTCAATCACTAGGCAGCACTGACTGGGCTTAAAAGCTTTCTTAACTTTACTGATTTTTACTTTATATTAACACACAAAATGTTAACAAGTAGTATATGTAACTTTAGAATCTAAATCAGAAAATAACTGTTGACAATGGTAACTGCAGAAATTTTGCATTTTGAATTCAGCTGAGGGTTCATGTTATCTCAGCTATTAATGGCAATATTTCCATTTTTGACACCAACTACACTTGAAAGTCCATGATATGCAGTTCACCATGACAGTTACTCTAGAGTTCTCTGAATAAATAAGCGAGACATGGTTCCTGCCTTGAAAACTATAGTTTTTTTGCCAATTAAAAACAAAAAAACAAAAACTAAAAACAACTCTATCATTTGCTCCATATTTTGTTTTTATCTCATTTACATTTATTGAAAAGTTAAAAAAAATAAAAAGCAGGAACACTCTTTCAGCTAGGTATTTTTTGTGTAGATGGAGGTGTTTGTGGAAAGGAAGTGTTAAGCTGGTCCTTAAAGGATGACAGCATTAGTGGAACCAGAAGAGACCAAAGTGATAGGAGATACATAAGTGGATTAACACCAAAAACAGGATACAAGGGAACAGCATACCTTCAGATGCCCTTCCCCCATCCTTTTCTCTCATGGCTTCACAAGCTTATAGGTGTTCTGCCTAGTCTGCATACTCTCTCTAAGGAGTCTCCCAAATGTGTCACAGCTCCAGGCCAATCCCCACCTCTATCTATACCCCCAAATCCTTCCCAAGAAACCTTAATAATTCAATGATAAACTAGCTTGATGCCATCATCCCCTTTTATAAAGTCCTTATAAATTGGACAAAGGTGTGGAATGTATGGATATTATCTATGATGCCATCCTTATGCCTAAATCTTTTGATAACTCATTTTAAATATGCTGTATAACAACTTTACATAGAATGGAACACAGCTTTCAGATTTAAAAGGCATTTGTGAATGCATATGCAAATGTGTTTACGAGTAGTTCAGGAATATTTTGCATTTGGGCATATTGTAAATGTACAACTCAGTGACTTCTCACCAAGATCATCCCACTGACAACCAGATGAAGATGCCCCACCTTGTGCCCGGATATATTCCCCAAGAATCATTCCTACTCTGATTTTAACACTAAATTAGCTTGCCCCTTTTGTAATTTAAATCAATGGATTAAAATAACATCTGCTTTTGTGTTTCTGGCATTTCTCATTCAAAGCATTCACTTTTTTATATACCTTCATTGAATTGTTTTTATATACCACATAATTCACCCATTGCAAATGGATAATGATAAATTTAATAAATTTACCAAGTGTTTCAGTTATCACCATAAATCAGTTTCCCAGTATTTCCATCACCACTGTACGTATTGCATGTACTGCTAAACTCCGTCTCCTTTCCCACCCCATGCAATGATTAATGTGTCTTCTGTCTATACGTCTATCGTCAGTGCCTTATTTTTTAGTCTACAAAATGAGTATTTGAATTTAATTTTAGTGGACTTTTCAAGAGGAACAATATCAAAGAAATATTAGTACTTAATTCTGGATATATGAGGGTAAATACAGGATGGGGCAAAAGCAGGTTTACAGTTGTTCATATGGAAAGTAATACAATAACAAATAATAATACAAGAATAAACTTTTTTGTAGGATCACAACTATAAACCTACTCTTGTCCCATTCTGTATGTTGCCTGCATTTCAAATTCTTTTAGAACCTAAAATCGTGAATTTAGACATTTAAAAATACCATCTTTAAATTTTTCTTTCAAATAGAGATGATAAATGTACAAAATTAGAGTACTTTTTCTACTTAAATTAGTGATTTACCTTCTTTAAGCAATACTACATTTTCATGTGCCATAGTCACATTAGGAACATGCAAAAAAGCAAAGAGAGAGAATTGTTTCTCACATTTATGAAAAAGCCATATTGCAGTAATATCAGTATCACTTCAGGGGATTTTACAGTTTATAAAGATCTTGGTTTCTGTTGGATTCATTCCTGGTGAAGTTAAGAAGTTTTCAGTAGTGGGAGAAGAAATATGGGTGGCAATTTTTTATGTATGTAGCTGAGTAAATGTTCTGCAAAAGCTGTATATACATGAGTTTTTCATTGGGAGTATCCTTTGCTCCTTTGACAGATTACACTATGAATTACATACACTATTTCTCTTATGAGTCATAACAGATCATAACACCCGCCTGGAATCATGAACTTTTCCATTGACTCCATATTCTTTGTAGTAGAAAGAACAAATGGCATAGAAACTATAGTCTGTATCTCAGTGCCTTAAGATTACTGGTGGATGCATGTTTATTTAACAAAAAGGGGGGGTAAGAAATAAAAGAAGGTAGATAACTCTCATTCCCAAAGCCTGAATATAGAGAACATGGAAAAACAGGAGAGTTCCTATCTGGTAGGCATTTCTTTCTCTTTTTTTCCCTAATATTTTGGCTCTTTGCAACTCTGAGGATATATTTCTAGAAAATCCTGCTGAAATGCTTCCTAGACCTCCTAGCTACTAATATAATTTTGAATGAAATTGTTACATATGTGTAATTCTAAATTTCAAAAATGTAGTAAGTGATTCAGATATGTCAGAATGGCTTTGGGTGAATGTGAAGGGGCCCTGTGTTGGCTGTTTCTTATGGGCCACAGGAAGTTTGTGCCACTATTGTTGAAGCTTAGTTCAAGGAAACTTGGAATCCCCGACTGGTCTCTGGGAATAACAGAAGGTCAAAACTATTTTCATAACTATACTGACGTATTCTTTGCCTTTTTCATTGTTAGTTGTAGGCACTGGTGGTATAAAAGCAATGGTGGGTAAAAATCCCATGTTAGCTGGGATTAAGGCAATAGTAACAATGTTTTTTTCTCAGTTTTAATATTTAATATGGTAAATATCAATAGATATAACTCACATAAATCGATATTCTTTGGGAATCTTAATTTTTTAAATCCTCTCCAGAGGCTATGTTTTCATTGATTTGAGAGAGAGAGAGAGAGAGAGAGGAAGGAGGAGAGGTGTGAGAGAGAAAGAGAGAAATCATTAATGTGATATCTGTCGGTTGTATCCCGGTGGTATCAAACCTGCAACCTAGGTATTTTGCCTTGACTGGGAATTAAACTCGAATCATTTGGTAGATGGATGATGCACCAACCACCTGAGTTACCCAGCCAAGACAAGGGAATCTTAATTTTAAAGAGTTCAAGAGAAAAGATGTTTTCAGAAATATAGTTATTTTTCTTTCATTTCTACTTACTGGCTAAAAATTAGTCGTTTATAATCTGCTCTTTTTTTGCATTGCATAATTATTCTATTTGTCGAAAATTCATCTAGTTTTTTTCTATTAGTCAATTATTTTTAAGAACAGACTATCTGTATGTTGTATAATAGTCTCTGTTAATACAGATCCTATGGAGAATTAGACCATTGAATTCTGAAAATTAGTGTCATTTTCTGTTCAGACATTCATGTGATTAATCTTTCATAAAATTATAAAATCCTAATTAAAATAAAAATGACTAAACAAATTTATGTGAGCTTATTTTCCAATATGTATGTATAGATTAATAGTACTAGGGGCAGGGAGCCCTGCCATAATATTATTCTAAATGCAAAAATGTTGGAGGAACTAAATTTATAAGTATGTATCCTGGATTTTTTTTTATTTTAAAGGATCATTTATTTAAAATTTTTAAAGTGAATATTGTAAAGACTGGGCTTGAGAAGTTTGGGGCAGCTTTTTTCTGGTATTCTTTAAAGCTTCTGAGTTCTTATTAATTTATCAGTGTTGGTAAGTCTTATCCGTTAGTTAAATGCATTGCCAAACCAACTAAGCACATAGACCTAAAAGTGATTTAAATATCAGTTGAATTATTCCGATAGATTTACCTGGAATTTGTGTTTTTATTCACATTTGATTGATAAAACATAAGGATTTTTTTTTTCATTTAAAGCAAATGTTTGTCCTGGTTGTTGCCTCACATCCAGTAATTTTATATCCTGTGGTGAGCCTGTAAAACTAGACATCTTGTGGAAAATATTTATAAGATATTACTGAGAAGGGAAAGATAAGCAATTTCTGGAAATTAGAGGAGACTGAATGAAAATAGTTGAGGTAATTATTTTGAATATAGCTTAAATCCAAATGGAAAAGAACTAAGTAGACTATGGACATAGATTATGTCACTGATTAGTTGGCTATCATTGGACTCTGGAGGAAAATAAGTTATAATACTTAGCAGACTGAATAAACGCCTCCATTTATCTATTATTACAATGATTTTAAATATATCTGGGACTATTAGGTGAGTAGGTCTCAAAGTATTTTGATTACCTTTCATTCTACATTTTACTGGTGAGGAGTTTGATTTGTATGAAGTTTAAGGCATTTACCTGAAATTACTCAATTATGATATGATAGCACAAACATGCCTGCTAGCTAGCTCTAGGTACAAAGTCTATGATTTTTGTTTTCTATCATTTCTTCTTTTAACACTTAGAATGATTTTGGGTACAGGAAAGACCTTTATTTGCTTTTACTAGCACATTGGGAAAAGGGAGCAAAAGATTCAAGTACTAATACATCCACATTTTATATAAATCGACATGCTGGTTAAACAAGAGTCAGGTTTTAGTTTGTTTTCTCCTCTTCTTGATTTACTGATACCACTTTGTACAAAAAGGCTTGAGGTTTGGAAGTTAGGGCACACTGAAATGGGCATCCCGAGATGGACAAAAGCAAGTGGTGCTAGCTCTTAGACCAGCAGGCTGGAGAGGTAACAAAGGACACGGAGCCACGTGGTCTTCTGCTACCTCTCCAGGCCGCGCCCTCCCCATGGGACAGGGCCTCCTGCCTCTGCAGGTGCTGCTCGGAGGGAACAAATGCCCAGGGCTGCCAGATCTGATTTGTCAGATCATGGCAGAAATGCAGATATCCTGACATATAAATATTTGAATCTCTGACATTAGAAGTCAGGTGGCTGTTTTCCTTGGAGGACTGAGGAGAACCAGAGCTGGGTGGGGGAAGAGGGGATTTGTCAGTCGTTTTGTGCCTTGATCTGGGGCTAGTTACATGAGTGTGTGCAGTTGGTGAACATTTCATGAAACCAAGGTATCAAATTGATCCGCATGGCCACTCAGCTTCATTGTCAAGAAACTATCCTGTCCTTCCCTTCAGAGCATTTAGGCAGTTTTCCATCATCTGGGATTTTGATATCCTGGGTATAATGCGCTCTAATGAACAGGGTGCATATTTAATTCTTATAGTTTATAATACTTGTTAACACTCCATTTTAATCAGCTGAGACCTCTTGGTCCGTAGGTCAAAGCTGAACCACTGAGCAATACTGGCTGGGCTGCTGTATGTTTTTCATGTGTTATATATGTGTGATAAAGAATATACCTTTCACTATGTTATTTAATCCTCTCCACAATACTAAGAAAATATATTTTATTATTACTTACATAGTGCCAATGAGATCATTAAAGCACGTAGAAATATACTTGCTGGTTATTTTAACCCAACATATGATTTATTTGAGAGATTTGTGCCTCTGGTTAGTATAGAGAAATGATTAAATAATAAAGTTTTAAGAATAGCTAAAAACTGCTTCTGATCACTGATCATGATGGTGCAAAAACATTTCCTCTCATGCAGACGCTCAACCAAATATTGGATTGATTTGGCTCAGGTTTTATCAATATTCAATTACAGCCACACACAAATTTTATTATTGGATTTTTGATAGAAACAATTTAATATTATTGTGAATTTGAAACTCTTTAGCCTCTAAACCCCTTTTTTATTTGAATCAATTATGTTTATAAAGTGTTTTAAATACTGCAATGATTCTTAGGAAAACAAACATGGGTAGAATAGAGCTGATTTGTATTGCTAAATATTTCCAGCTATAATCATATATTAGCAATATTTATCAAGAACAATAACTCAGACAATGTCCTAAGCACTTTATTTAAATTAATTCATCTAATTCTTCTTTAACTCCTGTGTAGTGTATACTGCTGTCATCTTTACTTCACTAATGGGGAACTAAAGAATGGTTAAGTAACACAGTGATTTGCAAAGCTGCAATTTTAAACTAGACAGTCCAGCTCCAAAATCCATCATAACTACTCCAATCGATTGCCTTGTGAGCTGTGTTTAAAATGTGTATAGTTTTCATAAATGGGACTGACCTAGGAAACAAGTATGAATTAGTCACTATTATTGGAAAAAAATATACACATATGCGTGTTTGTGTGTGTGTGTGTGTTTGTGTGTGTGTGTGTGTATGTGTGTGTGCCTCTGTGTTCATCCTCATACAAATGTACTAATGGTTAGTTATCATTTTCACAAACAGCTATGAGAATATGGCATGAAGCTTATTAAAGTATCTGACATTAATTTTCTTACTTGGAATACATTTTCTGACTATAACCTTCAAAATACTGTAACACAAAAACAAAATCTATGAAATCAGATTTTTTTTTCTTTTTTAGCATTTTGGAGTTCCCGGGGATTCCATTATCTATACAAATAATTCAGTAGATGGGAGCTTCACCAGGAATAATGGGGGATGAGTTGAAATTTACATGTGGAAATAAAAGAAAATTGATGTCACAATGTGCAAACTTTGGAAAAGAAGACTCATGAGTTAGAAACCAAATACATCAAAGATAACTTAAATACTTGAAAATGAAAAAAAAAAGTGTCATGCCAGCCTTTCTTAATCAAGCTTGAATCTAATTATTCAAATGTTTTAAAATTACTCATTCTTTATTTCATATAATGAGATTAAGACAGCATAAAGCTTCATAATCAAAGCTTTTACCATAAGTTATAAAAATGAAAGTGGATCTTTATTTGTACCATTCTCTCTGTAGTTACTTTATTTTACTATACAGATTAGCTCATACTTATTTGTAAGCTGATTTTATCTTTTTGTTTCCTACAAGGATTCAATTATGCTGAAAACAATCACTAAATTTTCCACCATAAATACTCTACTAGTTTAATTAATTAATATTAGCAAATAAAGTGTGCTTAATGAATCATTCTGTATAATATATTTTGAACCTCACTATGATGTGTTGATATGAATAGTTTAACTCTAAGATAAATGCTATTTCTCAAATTCTTAGGGAATAGCTATTACTCTAATACTTGCTAATATGAAAAAAATGCATTACTTGTCATTAGTTTCTGCAAAATTAGATAATTACTTTAGCACAGATTTAGCATGGCTATATGTAAATCATATTTATTTGTAACCAGCTTTACCATGTGATAAAAACATATTTTTTTTACATGTGGATTGGCTGATTTGAATATATATGTATTTTGGCTTGAAAAACTTGAGGTTTTCCCCCAAAATGCTAGCATCCATAGCTATTAGTGCTATCAACCATATGAAAATAAATATTTGGAGCTATTTCTTGGACTTGTTAGTGTATTGAGGAAATAATACTTGGAAGCTAATGTAAATCCACAGGAATATTTCAATATAAGAAGACAATGATATTAAAAGTAATAAAAGGACAAGGAGAAGAGACACTTGTTACAGAAAGAGAAAGCTAGATGATTATGGGTTCGAAGGGAAGTAGATGATAATTGAACTGAACAGAACCTTTTAACTTAAAATTCTTATCATTGAATTACCCACAGTCACTGATGTTTCCAAAGTTTTATCACTGATCAATTAAACAACTGTATATCTTACATTTAACTAATGTACTCCTGGATATTCAAATTTATTTATCAAATACAGTTTTATTAACTTTATGTGAAAGATTTATAGTTCACATCTACCAATGTGAACATCTTATTAAAGATGAAAATCGATTATCATTCCTGATTTAGTAACATTGACTTTTTTGTTTTGTGATAATAGTAGTTTTTGTTTTAGTTTCAGAATTAGAAGTGTTCCCATGAAGCCCACCAAACCCTGGTTACACGCTACAGTGCTCGCATGTTTGTTACATGTTATATGTGTGTTTCTGGTATGCATCATTCCTGCGTATTTCTAACTGTACATAGATACCAATTTTTATCATCTTATTTCTCTCTCCAAACCACAAATATTTGTGTTTTAATTATAATATAGTATAAAAATACCTATGATCAATTTCACTATAACTTTTTAGACAGTGAGATTATTTCTCTATAGGTATTTCAGAAATTAGGGTCACAAAAATATACTTCTCCATAAATTAATCACTTCAGAATTTGTTGTGATAAAAGGCCTTTCACATTTCCAAGGAATTCAAGTAGATCATCCTTGCCTGAGGAGATGGAAGGATTCTGAATTACTTTCCAAATTTGGTTCTAAAAAAAGAACAAAGTCCTTCAAATGACTTTACATTCCGTTATTTCTTCCAATAGCAGGTTTCTGCTGTAACATTAAAAAATACTACCACTGTAACAGCAAACATCATGTGTAATGTAATCTTTCAATGAGAGTCATAGAAGTGGAAAGCATTGATTAAGAAAAGCAGCATAAGTCCATATGGATAAGAGAGTGGAATATGAGCCACCAGCAAAAATCTAGAATAATTTTGTCTCAGTTAAGGTACATAATATGTACCTAAAATGTTGTACATTAGTGCATATAAAGTAAAAACTAATAATTCCATTTGTTATTGGGAGAAAAGTATATCTTTCTTTTATTGGTAAGATTTTTGGAAACTTAGTTTAAAATGTTGGAAAAATAAGATTTCCTAATTATAAGAGGAAACACATTGAAAATTGCACAGTCAACAGTTATGTAAAGATGTCTGAAATTGAATCTCTGAAATTGAATTAATTCTAGGAAGATGCTTAGAAACCATCCCCTACTCTTCAAATGCGTATGCCTTATCTTGTAGGTTCAGAGAACATGCTTTGAAATCTTTGCAGCAGGCTTTGATGTGAAATGCAATCCATGTGCCCTAGACACATTGGTACTCTGAGCCATTTGGAAAGGTCTGATGAGGATGGGAAAATGTTTTCCACCGGAGTGTTACCACAGTGCTCAAGTGGTTATTGTTATTACAACTAGAGATTACAATTTATATTTTCCCCTATTGTTGAATAAGAGGCATGTTTCTGGATTTTTATGTTGTTTATTTTTCTGTTAAGAAGTGCTTAAAGAATTCCTATCTTAAAAAGAATCTCCATTATATCTTTAGCAATATATCAGCTTCATATTCTAAAGAAATATGTTTAGATATTTTCAGTTCAGCATTTTTTCCTCTATGCTTATTTTTATTTTGTGAACTTTGGAATAACAGTTCGGGTCCTGGGAAAATCTTTATATGCAGTTTCCCTTTAAAAACAGGAAGTAATTTTTGTTTCTGGTGTTGTGTATTGATTTGGGGAATTTCACTTCTGTATATTCCAGGGCTCCATCCTTTTTTTTAAGTAAGATTTTCATAATATAATCTTTGTAGGTTTTTAGAGGAGAAAGGTTTAGAGGGTTTTTTGTTTGTTTGTTTGTTTGTTTGTTTGTTTTTAGAAATAGGTCATTGAGGTGTCATTTAATTCTGCAAATATCATTGAAAACATCTTTTTTTTTTTTTAGTAGAATCATGAACCAAAAACTGGAGAGTTATTGCTGTGTAAACAAACCTGTAGTACAGTAGATGAATCTTGGTTATTAAGCATAATCAGTTGAATCAAGTTAAGCTGAAAATCTTTAAAGAAATCTCTGTGTGTGTTTGTGTGTGTGTGTGTGTGCGCGCCCATGTGTGTTCATGTGTGTGTGTGTGTGTTTATGTGAGTGAAAGTCTGTAAGCCAGTTGACCCAAGAGCAACTGAGACATCTCGCTGTTCAGTGAGACCAGACATTATTTTAGATCTCCATCTTGATAGATCACATAAGAAACAATTACCCTCACTCTGTTTACATAAGTAATTAACAGAGAGAATTTCAGGAGAGAGTATAAGCAATGTCATCATCACTCCAACATTCTCCTCTTAATGAAACAACCAGCACCGCGGGGAGCCAGCTGCATCATTAAGCCCAGCAGGCTAATCTGAGGAAGAAACACTGTTAAGCATCCAAGGGAAGGGTTTGAAGCCAACGTTTGCTGCTGGTGAAACGATAGAACTACCCTTGTAAGGAAATGCCTCTTGGACAGTCCAGTCTAGGAGTTTAAAAAACTTCAGGAGGCTTTTCAAATAAATATCGCTGTGCATTTTCCAGTATAGGTGGACACCTTGTGGGCTTATAAACCAGATCAGATTGGTTTCTAAGCCCACAAGGTCAGATTTCCCTTTGCTGGTAGAGACCCTCATGGGGCCAGATTTCCCTTTGCTGGTGGAGACCCTCCTTGATACGATTAGAACCAGAATTATTTAAGTTCCCCCTCTTACAGATACCCACAGCTTTGGGAATAACGCACTCATCTCCCATCGGTCAGAAGATTTCCAGAAGGAAACACTGAACAAGCAACAACAATAGCCCTTTGGAAAACTCATCTTACTACCTCCCCCCTTTTTCTCTGCACCTGGCATTCCATTTAATGTCGCCAGTGGCTAGGAATGGTTCCAGTACCAAGAAAAGCACATACTTTAAAATGAGGCAAGAATGCTCATCGAAGGTTAATCTGTGTGCTCTTGACAGAAAACAAGATGAATAGATGCTGGGGAAATAAGCAAAACTATCCATTCCCTAAAGGCCAGCCAGTATTTTATACGGAATTCATAAAATGGGTTGCCCTTTACTAGAAATAACAAATCCAATTATAAAGACTCTGGGAACCTCACACGTCCCCGAAGCACTGCCTTCCTCCACAGAAACCAAACACAACCAGTGCATGGCCATTGTTCCCCCATCATGGTGTTTCAGTTTTGAAATAAAGAAAACCAGTGTGTTTCTCTTAGCCCCATGGTCTGATGGGAGATCCTATATGAAAGAAGAGAGATTTGGTAGTGGCTAAATTTGAATTCAAAATTTAGTTTTGTTACAAGCTTTATAGCGTTGTCCTTTGTGAATTCTGTCTCTTTCCATTGCTGGTCTGTGGAGACTCACCATGAGCCCTGGGCTGATGCTCTGCCCCGTGTGTGCGCTGCTGCCACTGACCTGAGACCCGGGGGCCTCCGTCGTGGTCCATCTGTCCCGCACTCTGGGTGTTGAAGGCCAGGCTAATGAAAGAAATGGATGTGGGAGCAGAGGCCAGGCTTCATACTAACCCCGGATTTTAAAATTAGCTTTAAACTTTTTAATCAACAGTATGTTTGCTCTCAAGTAAAATGTTCATAAAAGGCAAAAAAAGAGAAATTGGCATTACATTTTGTTCTTGGATTGAAATAACTTGCAATCCCATCCTGAGATTTTTTTTAAATGTTTAAAATTTTGTGTCATGAGTTAGCAGGAAAAAGGCTTGAAACTATTTAAAAATTTTAAATGATCCTTCTTTCCTCTCCTTTAGTTGAAATTGCACTTTTAAAACTCATTAAAACAATTCCATATGTTCTACTATAAAAGTAATTGCTGCAGCTTTTACAGAGTCCCAACATCTCCAGTTTGTTAACACATATACTGAAGGAACCATTGTTAGATATTGCATGGTAAATGGAATGATTCATTTTAACTGAAAAAAAAATACATGTATATATTACTTTTAGCAGTAACCAAACACTTCAAAATTATTTTCCACTTCAGTATGAATAAAAATAATAAATAAGGAGTATATTATAAACACATGAAGTCTATTAAATCTGCAAAAAAAAATTGAGAACACTTTAATTTTAGGAAGAAACTGCCTTACACTAAAATGGAAATCAAAAGTTAACTATTCTGGTTTTTGCAGCTTTTAATGTTATCCTAAGATGACTTTCACTTCCACAGAAAAGAAGGAAGTAGTTTTCACAGAAGTTGCATCCTCAAAAAGTAAATAATCTTTTTTTACTTTTTGGGCAAGGATTGTTATTTTTATGAGAGCTTGATGTTTCATAAGAAATGTCAATAGCGAATGTGTGTCTGCAGCAAACTTTAATAGCTAATGTGATGCTGTTTCCTAGAAGCATCTGGTGACTCCACTTGAGTCAATCATAATAAATACAAGGATCTGCACTCTCAGGCATTCCTGTTGTATATACATGTGATGAAATGCAAGTCATTCTGCTTGTAGGCTGGGGATAAGATTAAATGATGTATGAGATTCAAGATTCTTGAGTTTAAACTAAATGTATGAGAAAAGCTAAAGGCTCTTTGTTTTGTTATGGCAATAAAACTTACTTTGATGCAGAACATGCAAGTGTTACTTTTCAATTATCCAACCAATATCCAGGGTTTCTCTATTCCAGTGTGCCATTCTTAAAAGCTTATGTATGTGAATTGAGCATTGAAAACAGATACTGAGCAAGTCCAGGCTTGATAGAATGAGCTGACCTCAGATTAAACATAGAGATAATCTCTTGTAAAGATGCTTCCGCATATACTACTGTGCCAGGAATCATAAATCCAAAGCCTCTGGCTTAGGGAAATAGATGCTGATACTGTCCTAGAAGGACAGCCAAGTGATGAGGGGATGATATCTGTAAGGTCCACAAAGCTGGGCCAGTCCCCCTGCATTGCTCCCTGCAGCCAGCCTCCCACCTTAGCACACACAGCTCTGCCTGTTTGATCTTGTCTCTTCGTACTTCCAATTTTGCTTCTTTTTATCTGGACATCATGGTGTCCTTGAACATGACAGACACAACCCTCCTAACTATGCTGCTAATTCTTCCCTTGCTCAAGTTAACAGCATAAGAATGGTTCCCATTAACTTGTGGTGAAACACTGTAGATGCCTTAAAATACACACATGCACACACGCACGCACACACACGCACACACACACACAAAGAAAACTTTTAAGTACGCTCAGTATTATTAATAACAGGAGGAAATTTTTGCAAAGTTATTAAACAAAAACAGGCATATTTTAGAAATGCAAAAGGAAACAGCATTTTGCAAATGCATGCAATTGATGTTTGCTTATTTATATATTTATTGAGATACCAAGATAATCTCTGGTAGCCTAAGGGTGATAGATAGATAGAACTCAGTTAAACTAAAGGTACCTATGCCATTTAGAGGATTTGCCCTGTTGGAGTGTTAGCCATTCTCAGTTATATCTTTTTTATTATTAAAAAGAAATCAAAAATTTGTTTTTTATGAAAATCTCCTAATTTCTTAAGTTCGAATCACTTGAGAAATATACTGTGTGGGTCAAACAAATTATTCCTAAAGAAGTTATCTAGCTTGGTAACTGTTATTGGCATCACCTACAATCCCAAGGGATTCAATATGAACTATGGATGATGATTACTTCAAGTCAATGAGTGGGCCTCTACTTCCTCTTTTGCTAAAAATTTATTGTTATTATTCAGGGACCTTAATTAGACTAAACGATTTCAAATTCACAGAATAGACAATATCAAAGGTTATTTCAGTTTTCTCTCAAAAATCACAGAATTCACTATGTTCCAAGGCAGTTTGGGTTGTGGTCTCAAAAGGAGAAGTTAAAGCCTGTAACACATCCCGAAATTATCTTTCTAATAATTAAACATAATTAGGTTTTTATAATTAAATTCTGTCAGAGCCACATAGTGAAATGATAAATTATTATAGGCTTATTAGAAATTGTTTTTCTCAGACATGATGTCATTGGAAATGGTATACCTTCACTTATTAGGAATTTGAGACGTTGCCTAATTAAGTCAAATGAAACAGAAGACACATTATCATTGATTTTCATTGTTGAAATATATATAAATATTACTGTTTGTAAATTTTAAAATATAATTTAGTTATTTTTTGCCAAACACCTCAATTTGTTACTTACCTATTGTATATTTGGCTGTTTTGCTGTCCTTTTTTGATTTTTAATTGAGTGAGCATTAGGTATAATAAGATTGAGGAGGAGGTGACATTTCCATCCAGTAATTTTATCCTTAAACGTGTGTCTGTTTTCTGTTTATGGAGTTAAGTCTTTTATGGGAAAATATTTTATATTATACATTTTTGGGGGGTGGGAAATTATTTTACTGACTGTGAACTTAATTGAAATGTGTTAGGTGAAAATACTAATAGTTCTCTATGGCTATGTTTGTGTGTGTGTGTTAAAATTGTCTCTTTGTGTTTTACAGTTAGCATTCTGTTAGAATGTGTGCTAATGCTTATTTGTTTGTGTTGATGTAGATAAGCCTTATCAACTGTGAAGTTATTAACTGTACAGTGGAATTTAAAGCAGGAATGAGGCAGAAAATTTTGCCAACAATTTTCTTATTGGTTCGTCTGTTTGCCAATTTTATGTGGAATATATATATGATTCCCAATTTGTTTAATGTTGAGATTAAATAAAATTTACTCATCAGTATTCCCAGAGAAACCTACACTTGTGTGTTATTTCTTACCTTCTGAAATAATAAATTTTAACTTTGCTGACATATGTAACTACATAATTAATAAGCTAGGTATAATATGCTGTATATACTATTTTAGACTGCACTCTGAAGAGTATTTTAAAACCTTTATTAGGTTTCATAAAGTCACTTATGAGTAAGAATGTGCCTGATTAATTTTCATGGTTATTAATATTTAATAGCCTGGCTCTGAAAATTTAAGAAGTAAACAGGATTATTTTTAAAGTTACAGTTGAAAGCACCCCAAATATTTGGGATTCGTTTTTAAAGAATCGTTTCATATTTTAATGACATTATTTAGTTCAGTTTCTCTGTATTTAATATCTCAGAATTCTCCCTCCTGAATTTCCTTTTCTGTATTTACGTATCCAATCCTGATTATACAATCCAGCTTCACCTAATGCTGTTATGTTTTAATCCTTCTTTCCCTTGGGCATACCCCATGTTATTTTCAAATGTGTAACACTGTGATAACAAACATTGAATTAGGATCCCTCAGCTTATCTGAATTCTAAAAAAATGGTCTATGTGTAGGTAATTCTAATATACGAATAACATGCATATATATTATCCATAGAAACTTCTAAAAACTTTAATAATATCCTATATAATAAAGAGAGAATATGCAAATTGACCATCACTCTGCCACAAAGATGGCAGCACCCAAGGCGGAAGGAGTGGTTTCCCTAATGCAAGATGGCTGCGCCCACAGTGGAGATAGGGTTTCTGTAACACAAAATGGCTGCACCCACAGTGGAGGCCGATTTCCCTTAATGAACCTTAATGAGCAATCAGCAAGGACCCGAGGCTGTGTCCCCCCCTCCTGGTGGGGCTTGACAGAGCCCCTGAGGCTTCACCTTCCTCTTGGAGCTGGGCCGGGAGACCTGAGGCTGCATCACCACCCATTGGGGCTTGGATGGGGACCTCAAGGCACGTCTTCCATCTGGCTGGGTTTGATAGGGGACCTCAAGGTGCACCCCCTGCCCTGGTCTGGGCTGGGGGACCTAAGGCCATGCCCCCACCTGATGGGGCTTGACAAACACAGGGCCTGCCTGGTCTGGCTCCAGCCCAATGAGGCGGGGACCAGCCAGTTCTGGGTCTCATGCAATTTTGAGGTGTACTTGAGTGGGCGGGGACTTGACTCTGGGTCCTGTGGTGCACCCTAGACACTGACAGGAGGAAGATTTTCATATACATTTTACTAATTTTCTTTTATTTCTTAACACATCTATTATAGAGAAAGGGCAAATAGCAGTATTAAAATATTTCCTCTAATTAAACCCCTTTTAATGTGATTGGATTTTGTGCACCAGGCCACTAGTATAATTATAAAACTATATGATATTATAAAGTCTTTAATAAATTTTCTCCCCAAAATAAATTGAAATGATACAAATGTAGAGATGGGGCAAAAGTAGGTTTACAGTGGTGCATAGATGAAACAGTTTATTCTTGAATTATTACTAGTAAGTAGAGGCTCAGTGCATGAATTTGTGCACGGGTGGGGTCCAGCTGGTCTGGCGCTAGTCAGGGTGGATCGGGGCTGCGCCTATTGGCAGGAGGAGAGGTTGGCCAGCCTGCCCACCCTGATCACCTGATCAGGGCCATGCTGGCTGGAGGGAGGGGCTGAGGGCCACTAGCCAGCGAGCCCCATCCCTGATTGGTGTGGGAAGGGTGTGATTGGGGGCAGAACTGGCTGGAGGGAGGGGTCTTGGGCTGATTTGATCAGGGTGGTTGGGACCCATCAGGGACAGGGTCAGCCAGAGATGGGGCTGTAGGCTGTTAGCCAGCCAGCCCTGCCCCTGATTGGGGTGGGGGGTATAGTCTGTGGTGGGGGGGTGGGTGGGAGGAGGGGCTTTAGGAAGTTGGCTGACCAGCCACACACCCCAATTAGTCTAGTTCGCTGGCCGTAGTGGGCTTCATAATAGCCAGTCTTTCCAGTCATTATGGCGATAGGTCCATGGCTAGATAGATAGATAGATAGATTATGATATTATTTTCCATACAAAAAACTGTAAACCTATTTTCCCCTTCCTGTATAATAGGTACCAAAGATATATCATATGTTGGGTGGTACATATTTTTGTCTAAACAAGGACCCTTTTGAAAATGAAAGTTGTTGGTGTTAGAATTATGTCAAGATCCTAAAGGGTATACCAAGAGAGCCCTGGACTAAGCAGGGCCTGTGGATGAAAGCTAGCTACCAGAATTAATTATATTTTTATGAGCATTTCATGTTAAAATAAGTAAAGTGATAATACATGTGCCTCTTATAAACGAACCCAGTTTTATTTTTAAGGCTAGGGAATCGATGATGCGAAAA
This sequence comes from Vespertilio murinus, assembly GCA_963924515.1. Taxonomy (NCBI): domain Eukaryota; kingdom Metazoa; phylum Chordata; class Mammalia; order Chiroptera; family Vespertilionidae; genus Vespertilio; species Vespertilio murinus. The sequence continues at coordinate 35,136,581 of OZ004704.1, forward strand.
TTTAATATATAGTTTTATTGACTCTCTAACCTAGTTACTTTGAGACGACTATCATGTTTCTAAAATCCATTCTTAAATTTTAAACTTATGTGAGTAATGTATTATTTCTTCATCTCTAATGGGCCCTATTACTAGCAGTTGCCCAGGGGTAGGTCAGCAGACTACAGCTTGGAAGACATGTAATTTCAAATTTTGACATAATAAGTCACCTTCTTATATCTGGACGGATATTTAAATGGTGTTGTGAAGAAGAAAACAGTATTTCAGTCTTTGGGAAATACAACTTAATGTTTCAGTGGTGTAAATGATCTGGCAGATCAAAGGAATAACCTTAGTTTATGTATTTGTTAAAGAGATGTGCTCTAGAAAGATATCATAGAGCTTATAGTGCAATGGTCAAGGGGCTCTAGAGCATATCTTGTTTTTCCTTCATTTTTAGCAAGAATATAGGTAAACATTCAGATGTTCAGTTCATTTTCAGCTTCACCTTGAAGAGTCTCCATGTGATGTACTAGTAGTCTGTTGAGAGACTCATTAACGTGTTATCTGCTTTTCAGTGGAAAGAAAAAAACATTTTAACTGTGAAAAACAGAACATTGCATTATCACATTGAAAGGGAAAGTCTTATAAATCAGAAATTTATTTCCTAAAGGTCAAAAAATAAATACTGAAGAGATAATGAAATGAAGGATCTTTGCATATCAGCATTAGCAATTTGACTAAAAAGTGACAACATTTTACTTAAAAAATCTTTTAATATTTTTAGTTACAGGGTAAGTATTCTCCTCCCTCCCTCCCTCCCTTCCTCCCTCCCTCCCTCCCTCTTTCCCTCCCTTTTTCCCTTCCTCCCTCCCTTTCTTCCTTTTTATTCCTTTCTTTCTCCCCTCCCTCCCTCCCTTTTCTTTCTTTCTTTCTTTCTCTTTCTTTCTTTCTTCTTTCTTTCTTTCTTCTTTCTTTCTTTCTTTCTTTCTTTCTTTCTTTCTTTCTTTCTTTCTTTCTTTCTTTCTTGATTTTTTTTCATGATTTCTCTCTCCCTCCCTCCCTCCCTCCCCCCCTCCCTTCCTTCCTTCCTTTCCTTTCTTTCTTTTCTTTTCTTTCTTTCCTTTCTTTCTTTTCTTGCTGTCCTCCAGTCCATTATATTACAATGCCTTTAGGTGCAGGACTGTTCTGAATTAGGGGGATGCAAGATACTCTGATAAGTAAAGCCCAACATGTGGGTGACTTCACAGAGAGATGTGTACTTCTTGTCTGTATAAGATGTCAGAGTTGACACTTTAGCAGGTAGAATTCTTTAGGAGGTAGTTTTCTTTCATATTGGTTATTAAAAACAAACAAACATAGGTTCGCTTCAGCTTGTGACTCTCCTTTTCCCTGGGGCCCATGAGTTCACTGTAGCCAGCTGTCAGGACAGAGAGGAGTCATGAAGGAGATGCAGAAGGACCCTGACAGCTGCTAAAGACCCTGGCCTACAATGGTCATTCTTGCCTCCAGTCATGCCCTGCTGGCAAGAACTGATTGCATAGCCTACTAATGATTTCTTTGGGTCTGTTGTTTCTATAGGTGTTTACTTCCCACATTCTGGAATAAGCAACACGATTTTTGTTGACTAACTAGCTGCCTATCTGATAGGGACCATTGTGAATTTTATTTGGTAAGGAGAAGCCATTCAAAGATACTTATTAACAGGCCATCGGTGTGGTAGTTACTGCCAGGGAGGTGAGCTGGGTCCCGGGGGGGGGGGGATGTCTTCAGTAAAAATCTTTTTAACATTTTGAATTAATGCCACATTCATGAATTAGTTGATTACATATTAATCATATATATATTTTAAAGTCTATGCATAAATTTAATGGAAATGAATTTAGTGATCAATAACTCATCCACCCTGGTGGTTTAGTGCAAGTCATGTGCCCCTTTCCTATTTCCTTAATACATCACAAAATGGAAATTTGATCACTTAAAGAGAACACAAGTTGAAAATATGGACTAGCATTTGCTTAACTTTCTTATTGGAATATGTCCCCGCTAATTCACATGAAGAAAGAAAGAGTTCCTTTATTCTAGTCCAATTGAAATGCGGCCAACTTAAGCGTACAGTGAGTATTTTAGAAATGAAAGCAGATATAGCTCAATACTTGGCAGGATTTGATATCATTCTATCTTTCAGCCACGAGGATATTGTGAATTTTATCAAACGAAGCATTTACTGCCGGAAAGCCTGCTCCCTTCACCTCTGAAAAGTCTCCAGGTGATATAGTCTGCTAAAAGATTCATTAAAAACCCGAAACAATAGTCAAAGACTCACTGGAGGCTAGGTGTGAAAAGAATGGTGGATATTCCTGTCTTTTGTCCTGAAAATAGACGCTTTTACTAATTTGTTGGATTGACCAAAAATATGAAGATATATTTAATCAGATTTTAAATAGTTCACCTTTAGATGATGGTCTATTCCCTATTTTTAGAGGATGGTTACTGCCATTGGTAGATACAGTAACACAGCTTGAGAGAGAATTCAGAAAAAAAATAAAGTATTTAAAAAACAACACCTTAAATACAAAAATTATTCGTTGCTTTTTTATTGTTGGGAAAATGGATTATGTTGCAATATACAAAAAGATGGTGGGTTTAGGCTTTTGCAATCTAGGATGCAGAATAAAGGGCCATAGACATCACTAGTCTGAGCACTGCTTACTTGCTTACGGTTGTTTCTGCGATGTCGGAAATGGTGTGCCCACCTTTGTGTTTTAACCAGCTTGAACAGGACCGACCGGCAGCCCCGCATTAGGTTTTAGAAGCTGTAACCCTCAGGGCGTGACTGGAAGCTGCTGCCTACTTTGGGGAGAAGTCCTAAAGCTTCTTTACATTTCAGCAGAGGGATTTACTTGTTTTGTTTCATCACCCTAACTAGCTATGTACGAGATCTACATGCAATTGCGATAAAGTCCCTGTTCTCATAGAACTGAATTAATTTAGCAGAAGCATTAAAGGAACAGTTAGCTCTTAAAATTAAATCGTATCTTGTGCCTTACCATGGCCTTCAAGGCTCAGTGCGATGTGAACTAACAGGTGCCATCGAGTCTAAGGTGAGCAGATGGCCCACTTTTGGCCGGACAGTCCCAATTTTTCACAATTTGTCCTGTGGCATTTTTAAAAAGTTTCGATTAATTGTTAAAATCGGGACTGTCCCACCAAAAGCGGGAGGTCTGGTCACCTTAATCTAGTCTCTTCTCATGCCGTGTTCCCCAAACTCACCAAAATCCACCTAGTGCTTATGGTTCTGAGTCTGTTCTCTTGTTATTGTTCTGTATGTGCAGATGGAAGCTTTCAAGCGGATTTAAATGAGAACATACTTTTTTTTTATTTCTCTTCTCTGTTTTTCATGTGTTGAATACAGACTGCCAAAAAATTGTCTAGGCATAAAAGTGTGTTCTTTTGAAAATTTTCATTTGTTTTCTAAAGTTATATATTTAAAAAATTGGTTCATGGTGGGTCCTACCTCCATGTTGCAATAGATTCCAGTGTAACAATATTAGTACATTTTTAAATGAAACGTAACCTGAGAGGCAAATTGGTAAAAATGAATGGCATGATAGCTGCGCTGCGACTTGCTGCTATTGAGTGCAAGATTTCAACTGCGAAGAAAGAGGCATGTGTTACATTCCTAAATGACATGCATCAAAATTATCAGTGTAAACTTATTCAAACGTATTGGCAAGAATAATTTATGGATAATGCATTCATTCCCCACATGTTTACTTTTAACAAAGTTGGAAAAATAGTTTTTTTACAAAGGAAATAAAATGTCTAGAGCTCAAGAGAATATTACAGCCGAAACCGGTTTGGCTTAATGGATAGAGTGTCTGTTTGCAAACTAAAAGGTCCCAGGTTCAATTCCAGTCAAGGGCATGTACTTTGGTTGTGGGCACCTTCCCAGTAGGGGGCGTGCATGAGGCAGGTAATTGATGATTCTCTCTCATTGATGTTTCTAACTCTCTATCCCTCTCTCTTCCTCTCTGTAAAAAAATAAAAAATAAAAATAAAACATATTTTTAAAAAGAAAAGAAAATATTACAAAGTAAAAAGGTATGACTGCTGACTACATTTGCAATATCCCCGTCACCAGCCAGCACAGAAGTGAATGCTGTCACTGGAAGTCTCAAGGCTGTCAAGCACACCACTCAATAAAATGCACTCACTAATAGCATTATGCACGCTTACATTGAGAATAATCTCAAAAAAGAAATTGAATTTTTCCCAAGTGGCAAACTTCAGAAGGGTCTCTTTCCAAACTTTGTAGCAGGCAGTTTAGAGAGTGATTGATCTTATTCAGCAACTGCCTTTGTCTGCCACAAGGCAGCTGCTGCTTAAGGTCGCTACTTGTTCTGTGCTCCATTCATTTCTACTGCAAATACTTTCCCTGCAGGGTATGAGTAATCAATTGGGATCCTGATGATTAAAATAGAAAGGGGAGTTTCTGATGGTCTCAACGAGCCACACTAGATTTAAAGCGCCCTTTAGCATAGTAATCACCCTATTGCTAAGAGAATCAAGGTAAATTTGTCTCAAGTCTAATAGAGAAAATGCAGGGTGCCAAGAAAAGACATTTTGCAGCTGGTACTCACTTTGTTTGGTCTCTGCTTAACACCTATGTTGTGAAAGAATTATTCCTTAACCTCTGTCACCCCCACCCGCTGCCCTGTCTGTCAGACACACTTCTTCTCTCTCCATCTGACTTACTTTTGTTCCCATAGATGACTACTAGTCATTGTAATGTATTGAATTTTTATTTATTTTAGTCTCACTCAACTAGAATGTCAGGGTAGGGGCCTTGTCTTTGTAGCTCATGGGGATATGTCAGTGTTTAAGTCAGTGCCCACAACCAAAAAGATGTGAGAATGTGTGGAAGATGTGGACTAAGAAGAGATGTACTGTCCTCTTTTCTCATTAGGACCAACGTAAAGAAATTTCTAGAGGCAATCTCAGAATATACAAGGAATTTTATTAATAATCCCTTCTAATAAAAGGAAGCTATTCGTTTGTAAGAGAATGATAAGTACAGTTTGAAAGGAAACAAAACTTGATATTAATTTGAGGTGTGACTAAAGATAAAGAATTTAGGAATTCTATGGTTATCTTGAATTATGAGTGTTGTCTTCATTTATAAAAATTATTGAATTATCTTTGTGCCTTACATTGTGCTAAACTATAGGCATAAAAAAGATTAACAGAGTATATGCCCTGCCTTGTGGGGATTTACAGTATTACGAGACTGGAGTGTAACTAAAAAATATTTAATCAATAATGTATGTGTTCCACTATAAGTAGTACAAGCTCTATGGGAACAAGGAGGGAAGAGGCGATTTTAAGATAAAGCTTTGAGAAAGTTGTACTATTTATGTTGAATTTTGAAATAGTATGGTCTTTGTCAGTTTGTTATACAAAACAAACAAACAAACAAAACAAAAAGCGAAAATGTGAGAAAAAATTTGTATGTGAAAGAGGGCACAAATTATGGTTTTGAATATCAGATTAGAGAGTGCATTTTATCTTAGGCTCTAGGTTAGTGGTCTACAAACTGCGGCTTGTGAGCTACATCCTGCTTTCTATCCCTTTGAGTGTGGCTCTTCCACAAAACGCCACGTGTGGGCACACACATACAGTGTGATTGAAACTTCGTGGCCACGCGCAGAAGTCGGTTTTTGGCTCTCAAAAGAAATTTCAATCATTGTACTGTTGAATATTTGGCCCTGCTGACTAATGAGTTTGCCGACCACTGCTCTAGTTCATAGGAAGCTGCCTATGAATTTTAAGCAAGAAAATATAATTTGAACAGGCTTGTGTTTAAAAACTCTTCCATATGGCCAGAATGTGGCTAATAGATTGGAGGGAGACAGTGTGACAAGGTAGGATATTGATACTTCAGATGTTCAGTGTTGTCCAAATTTGTTCAGTGGAACACTGGTTTTAGGGGATGTCCGCTGAGTATGTGTGAAAAAGGATTGCACGATCCGGTATGTTGAGGAAATAATAAGTTCAATAAAGCTAAAGAGGTTTATTATTTGTATTATTATTATTATTATTGTAATTATTATTACAGAACTTCTTAGCAAATTCAGTATGTTTATATGAATCATGAATCTCTCAGATGGAGGCAGGTCTAGTAGAATTTTCTAAACATGATTTCCGTGGAACCATTGACTTTTTCTGTCACTTGCCACCCCCCAATCTTACAGGACACTTTTGAGTTTTCACAGGTCCAGTGCTTTGTCTGAATTTCTCAGCTAGCCCTCTATAGAAAATTGAGTGAGTTTTTAAGCAGCTGTCCCAACCAGGATTCATAGGCAGTGCCATTCTAAATGTGTAGAGAGAAGCTAACTCTGTACACATCGTGAATGCTTTTTGGACATTGGAGATTGGTTCTTTTATGGGACCCTGACTGAGAGGAACACACTTAAGTGGTAGATGATAAATTATGAGGTCTTCAGCTAAGGCTATCACAGTGTTAATAAAATGAGACTTTTATACACTTGAGTTAGTTTTTGTGTGTGTTTGTGTAAATATGTGGCTTCTGTTGAAAAATGTTATCATGGGTTTTCTTTTTTTTCCATTTTCTTTATTTTCAGTTTTTATGACAATAAGAAACAAAATATATTTTCTAGATTAAAAAAAAGAGACACAGCACACTTCCTTGTTGCTATAACAACATCAGTAGGGGAGAGGCTGGGTTGCTGCTGCTCAAAGTGGATGCCAGAAGGAGGTTACCATTGCTCAAGGAATTCTCCTAGTTTGGCCTTCAGCTTTGGTCTGGGACTCAATTTTGTGTCACCCTGAAAGCTGAAGGATTGGAAGTTTGGAAATGGGGTGAAATGGTGAGTCTGTTCCAGTGAACCGATTCCTACAAGTCTAAATAATAAATTATTATACACAGAGAAACCTAATTTTGAAGCTGACCACAGCACTTGTGTTAAACAAGGCATCATAGGTTTCCATAATTGAAGACATGTATTAGAGTTTATCAGTCTAATTGTTTTTTCCCCTCATAATCAAATGCAATCAAGGTAGAGTTACGTTAAAATCTTTTAGAAACATCTTGATATCAGAAACAAACTTGTTATATAGGAAATGTTGTGTAAGAGACATTTGTAACTCAGAGAATCTAGGAATATGCATTTCAATAATACTGGCTTGAATCAAATGAGACATTAGAAATAGAGTAAAGATCACCTTGAAAATTACGAGGAAACTAAACAGTGAGAGAAAATGGTCCAAATATATATATATTTTTTAAATTTGACAATGTAAGTAGTAGGAAAAGAAAACATGTACTTAAATTATTTAAACAGAATAATTAGTAGATATCTAATAACTGTGACTTGGGCATATGCAGAAAACTCAAACATCATTGGAATTATTTTTTAATGAAGTGTTTTACTGAAAATATGAAAATATTCATAGTGGATGTCTAAAACTCATACAAATAACATTTTAAATTATAATTTAAGGTCATTCATATTTTTATTTTAAGAGTGAAAACTACTGAATAGTTTAGTGGCCAAAACAATTTCATAAAAACTAGAGACTGATTTTCTCTTGAGGAAACAAGCAGAATAAATTTAAATTTTGCTGTCCTTAAAAGATGCAGAGAATTTTAAACAGCTCAAAGACTGCAAAAAAAGGCTTGTTTTTCACTGCTTGTTTGGTGGAAGATTCTCTTTTAAACAATCTTTCTTCAACTATTGACTACAGCTTACTAGGTTGACAGGGATTCTCTTTACACTAGGTGTACCAGTTAATTATGGCAGATTGTGTAATCAAAGAAAACACGATAATTTGAAGAAAAACATCAAAAGTGCTTTATTCACAGTAATGTCCATCGTTAGCTACACATTTCCCCCATCTTTCAGGTAATTTGTGGATACTATCCCAATAGAACTTTTCTTGTTTTGAGGCAAACCATTCAGAGACCCAATTTTTCACTTCGTACCTTTTAAAGTGCTGCTCAGAAAGTGAGTGTGCCATTTATCAGAACAAGTGGTAATCTGAAGGAGCAAGGTCTGGTGAATACAGTGGGTGGGTTAACACTTCTCAGGCAAGATCTTTTAACGAGTCTTTAACTGGTTTTGGAGTGTGTGATGGTGCGTCATTATGAAGCAAAATTACTTTGCCATGTTTTCTGGCACATTCTGGTGGTTTCATGATCAAAACATGGTTCAGATTGATCATTTGTTGTTGGTAGAGATCAGTTTAATGGTTTCACCTGATTTTAGAAACTCATAATACACCACACCTTCCTGATGCCACCAAATGCAGAGCACTGTCTTCTTTCCTAAGCAAATTGGTCTGGCAGTCGATGTTGATGATTGACCTGGATCAATCCATGATTTTGTGAGTATGGGATTCTCAAAATAAATCCACCTTTCATTGCCAGTCACAATTAGGTACAAAAAGGCTCTTTTATTTTTTCATGCCATTAAAGCAACATTTTACTGATGACTTTTCAATCTTCCATTTGTCTTTTGTTCAGTTGATAATGTACCCATTTTCTTTCCTTTAAAATCTTCCCCATTGCTTGTCAATGATTGAAAGTTGTTTCTGGAGCAACTTTTAATCTTTCTTTAAGTTGGTTTTTAGTTTGACATGCCTCTTCATCCAATAATGTTTGTAATTGTTGGTCTTTAAACTTTTTCGGTTGACCTGGACGTTCTTTGTATTTCACATTGAAATCATCATTTTAAAAGTGTTTAAACCAGTATTCACAAGTATCCTGAGATGGATTATGTTCACCATAAGCTTCCAAAAGTCTATTATAACTTTTTCTTCAAAATAAAGTAATGAGTTAAAACTTGCCGCAAATGCTCTTTTTATTTTTTTGGCACAATATTCAACATTTTTAAGTGTAAAACTATGATGTTAACACCTTCAACAAATTTACATATGAAGTTTTGAAACTCACTGTCAATACAACAAAATATCATGCATATCAAATAGCACATATATCAACATATGTGTAACTACATCTATTGAAAAAAATCTGCATTATTAACTGGCATACCTACTAATTTTAATCAAAACCTGGAATAGGAAAGCCTGAGTTTCCTTTACATTTTTAATTGATTTTTTACAGAGAGTAAGGGAGAGGGATGGAGAGTTAGAAACATTGATGAGAGAGAAACATTGATCAGCTGCCTACTGTACACTCTCTAATAAGGATGTGCCCGTAACCAAGGTACATGCCCTTGACTACAATCAAACCTGGGACCCTGAGTCCACAGACCGACACTCTATCCATTGAGCTGAACCAGTCAGGGTGAAAGCCTGCGTTTCTAATGGTAATCTGTGTCTTTCAATTCTCTTCTTAACATTAATAATAATAAAAAATATTTGTATATTAACTCTTCTCAGGAAACCAACATTACTTTTCTTTTGCTCAGTAGTGCTTAATTCTTCCAAACAACCAATTTTCCTTTTAATTGCTGTCACCAGGACAGCAGAACTAATTAATTTGAGTATAACAAGGCAGTTTCAGAGTGTGTGAGTATGTGTGTGTGTGTTTGATGTAGTTTTAATTTTTGGCTTTGAAATTAAAGGGAAAAAAAGTTGTACCTCTCCTTTACTGCTTTAAAAGGGGGACAACTGTTTAATTTTTACCTGCAGAGTTTATTCAAATGAAAAGTAAGAGTGGAAGAAATGGCTATTTTCATCTGTGTCTGTACTTGTGAGCAAAATTTTAGTCAGATAATTAGATCACAGTAATTATTCATCAAGAGGATGCCTTCATGTCTGTGGCTGCTGTAGAGATATTTATATCAAAACAGTGTTGCTTTCAACATTTTCTGAGAGTTAACAGGACCAAGTTTGAGGCAAGTGTACGAAACACAGAAAATTTGGGGGCTGTATCTCTTTAAAATATTGCCAAAAAAGTACTTCTTTGAAGGAAAAGAATGTTCTCATTAAGTGTTAATTGATCTCATATCTTACTTAGCATTCTTAACATTGCCTCCCATTTCCCTTCAGCCTTACTTTACAAATTCAGTCTGATCATTAGGAGTTTTAAAAATATATTTGGCAGGATGATAATAATGACAATAACACTAATAACAATACAATGATGATGATGGAAAATAAAAAGAATGGTTAACATTTATTAAATATTTGTTCTGTGCCAGGCATTCTGGTGTTTTATTTGGATAAAAACATTTTGCTTTCATTTAACAAACTGGACCAGATAGAATTATTAAATGTTTTCTTAAAAATCATATAACTCATAAACTAAGGAGCTCCAATTGAAATCGGTCCTTTTCAAGAATTCTCTCTGTGACAATCAATTCTCATGTCATAAAGTAGCTGGGGTCAGGCCATTCTCAGGAAGAATTAAGCAAAAATTGAGAAAACTAGCTGTTCAGTCTCCATTCTTTTCATCACATAATGGGGAAAAAAGATAAAAAATGTTTAGTATCTTATCCAGGTCATGTTAATAGTCCACTAAATAGGTAAGGGCTTTAAAAAACTACCTTTAGATGATCCGCCTTTTTAATCAAGCACTGTGTTACTCTTTCCCATTGTGGCTTAGAGCAGTGATTTTCAACGTGTGTGCCACAAGAATTTTTTAAATGTGCAATGCCTTACTATTTAGTCAAGGGCACTGTCTTCTTTTGCCTTAGACTATCAAAAAAAAAAAATGACAGCAGCTCACCACAATAGCCATCTGACGTGAATGAAGAAAAATTATACCTATTATTTTAGTCAGGTGGGCAAAAAATAAATTTTTAGTGTACCATATTTTAGTAATTAGTTCATGTGTGCCATGAAAAAGGTTGACAGTCACTGGTTCAGAGTATCATTTGTGCAATTTGAGGAAATGCCCCAAATTTCTGATCTTCTTCAAACCTTATTCTGCCCTTCCATTTTGCCTTTGTCACATGATTTCTTTTTCCATCTTAATGTCTTAAGTTGTTTTTCCCTGACTCCATCTATCCCATTCAGACCTTCCCGATAAAACCCATACTTACTCACCTATATCTTGATTTTTTTCACAAAGGCTATCCCAGTCAGCATTCTTTGGACCTTTCAAAAGAGGACCAAAAAAAAGGCATCTAAAAAATAATAATAAAAGGAGGGATTTTAAAAATATACTTATATATTTTAGAGAGGGGAGGGAGGGAGAAAAGCATTTATGTGAAAGAGAAACAGATCAGCTGCCTCCCCTATGTACTCTGAACCAACTAAGCCACACAGGTCAGGACACAAGCTTATAATTTCAAAATGATTTTATGTGAGTGCATATTTTAAATTCTTTGATAATGCATTTGTTTGAAAGTTCAAGTGTCCTTAAGGAATTGTATTTATAATGTGCTTTACTCATGGCTGAACCCACTAAGTAATTTCATTTAACAGTATGCATCTCACTGATGGTAACTTTATTATAGATGAAGGATAAATGTTTAAATCATACTGTTCACTTCTCAATGCGATAGCCGTAGATAGGTTGGGAACTGCTTTGCCAAAACTCAGTTCTCCCTACTTCAAAATATGGCTTAGGGACAGCCCTCTCTGAGAATCTCCGTATTAAAGAAAATAGCATTGGCGTTGCTCTTTTTGATTGTGTATAAACCCCTCAGAATAAATGCCGCCAAGGCATGCTAGCGGGACTTTCTGTGTACTCGCCCCTGTTCCCACAAAGCAGATACAAACCTGCCTGCATGGTGGCCGCTGAGTCTGGAATGTGAGACCCTGCTACCTTACTTGACTAACAAATAGATGCTGAAAAGACGAGTGAGATTTCAGTGAGAATGATAGGATTTGCAGATTAGCAAGGTGAGAATGAGTGAAACGTACCATAGACAGATGGAGACTCTTTAGAAAAAAAAACATTTGCCTTAAACTTGTTATGGCGCTTGAAAAGATTCCTTTTCATTTCCCAGAAGGACAACGTGTAACACTCATACAAAATTGATGCGGATACTGTGAGAAATTAGTGGAGCTCATGTTTATCTTCCTGGCGATGTAGTGACCCCCTTTATTTCTAGCCCCTTTATTACGTGGTGGCCTTGTATTTGTAGTTTAACAACATTCACCTTTCATCTTTATTCAGGGCATCGATTATTAATGTCTCGAGAACTACTTGCTTATCCTCCATTTTGATAAAAGTCTAAGTAATTGGATTCATCCAAAAATCATGATGCAGGCTGCCAGAATCAGTCATTTGCATTGAGCATGTGTCCTAATTGTATCCATGTGTTGGAATGGTAGTCTGTAGAGACGAGTTCTAATCAATTCTGTCTAAACATTCTGGGTTTCCCATCAATTACCAGGCTGAGTCGTTGACATAATTCATGCCAATCTTTGGGCAAATGCCTCCCAGTGCTGCCATTTTAACACCCCAGAGTGAGAGCAAAGTGACATATCTCTTCATCTATGTGTTTTGCATACCCGCCTTTTTTTAAATGTGAAAGATTGCTCCTGTGAAATTGGTACTTATACTTTCCAAGGCTCTTAGTATGCTATAGGGATTGGAATAGTATTTTATCTCAGTTTTCTGAACTGCATTGGGCATTAAAATATTATAGTCTATTTATACACCTGTAATATTTTGGGCATACTTTAACCTTTCAAACTAATATAATGTTACTTAAAAGGTGAAGTAATGCCTTTACTATTGATATTATTAGAATGGCATATATGTAATAATAGGTATGGCATTTCTGTATTAGTCATGTCTCTTTTACCACAAGTAATAGGATCTTAGTAAAAGAATAATAGCTTATTGAAAGATCTTTTCATTAAAAACAAACAAGCATTGTGTTGTCAACTGACTTCATATTGTCCTGGAATAAACAGCAGAATAGGCATCAGGGACCCTGGAAGTTACATATTTTCCCTTCCTCTCACACTCCCTGTTTCCCTTAATCGCTTTATAATCCTCTCTTTTTATCACTCTGATTTTCTCAGTGTTAAATATTCTGTACAGCCAATGTGTGCAAATGGCCAAAAAAGTCCCAGAGAAATCGTGTTTGCATATCTGCAGTCTAAAAACCTGCCTAGGCTGGCTAGCCCAACACTCGGAAGGAATGCCTGTGCTAGGTTGTAAATCGGGGTCATGAAGTAGATGTATGGATGTGTGCAACGTGCATATAGAAAGAATGATGGTACTTTTTGTGTAGGCATGCAGATCATAGTTCTCAAAGAAGTGGTGGACAGGTATCCTGAAAGATGTGTACTTAAATGATATTTTAGAGCTTATAGTCATTTAATCATTAAACTATAGTGGTTGAACCAGGATACTAATTTTCCCTTCACTAGCCACCTTCATAGCCTAAATAATTCTCAATGCTAAATAAATATTTGTTTCATGATTAAATGACATGGTACTGGATGACAGGCATACTTATAAGTATCTCAAGCTATGTTGATAATTCCATTATTTTCCCACATCCCAATCTTTAAAAAAAAATGTGGCGATTACCTTTGACTAGTACTTTTGTGCTCTTTTCTACCACTCTTGGAGGTTTTTCTCATTGGTTTTTTCTTTGCCATGCTTAATGAATTTGCATCTCTCAGTATTTTCAATCGGCAGCCTCTCCCTAAACCTGACACCTCACTTAGATCAGCACTTCCTAAATTTGGTTTTGTGAAATAATAAAAATGTTTCTAAGGTCAAATAAATTTGGGAAAGCGGCACACTGCATCACCCCTTGGAGACTTACAGTGTAGTTTGAGATGTTACAGAGAAACACGTTCAATGTTGATTATGACAGTATCTTTAGAACGCATTTGGCCATGAATCTGTTTCATGGAATGTCTATTAGCATCTCAGGAGAGTGGTATTCTGTAAATCAGTGTTGGGGAACAGTGGAGGGACACACTTAGAAGGGATTCTTAACTGCTTTATCCTGTTTATTATCTTTCTTAGTATCAATACATTGCTGAAATAGAAATTATGAAATAGTATCATATAATTGGCATATAGAAAGTGGTTATTAAACCTATGTTGACTAGAATAACTACTAGAAGAAGAAGAACATGAGTTGAATTATATTCAGAAATTAATTGCTAAAATGTAATATTGGTTACCTGAAAAAAAGGCTTAATTTCAAAAAGAGTAACTTAAAAGAATATCATTTTTACTTCAAAACTATGACTTATAGAGCTGTATCAGTGAGGTTACTGTAATGGAAATATGAAACAGTATATCTAGGCAGCTTTTTATAACACACATATGAGCTCAGTAATTGCTAATAGAACAAGAAACACTGTAGATTTTGACCATTGCTTCTGCCATTTTTATTTCCTATATCTATATGCATTATTTTATTTAAAATGATGAAACTAATAAATGTTTTCCATTTGTAAATTCTTATCCAGGAAAAAAAGCACATTATTTTTGTTGTCTCCAAATTTTAAGGCTGTAATCATTTTCCCCACGTTAAACAGAATGCCTGTGTATATTGGGAAAGTCACACGAAGAATGAGGACATGGCACTGAGTCTTTAAATCTCCCTCAGTATTAGCTTGTTCTTTTAAGTTAATAAAAGGAAGGCAATAGTCATCATCAAAGCATATATTGTTGAAAAATCAATGAGAGCACTGCCTTCGGTGTTGCTCTTTCGCTTTAATTTCTTCTTCCCCTGCCTGGAAGCTTGGGAAGTCTTTGTGGAGCCGTTGGATGTCATGCTGGTTAAGTCCGTGATAAAAATGAACTGGTGCCCTCGTCTAACCTAGATACTGGTCCTTGATGTGTTATACCAGGAAGCTAATTATGGCCTCCCCTCTCAGAGCCTCATTACCCCCAAACAACTTCTTGTTCTTGTATTTATTTTATTTCTCTTGCTAAGGATAATTGCACATGGTTCTTACTGCCTTTCGTAAAGGTACAAACATAAATTATCAATACTCTGCAATTATTGGCTGAGGCAAATGACCTTCCTGGGTTTCCAGAATGAGTTTCACCTTAGTTGATCTCCCCCACATAGGGTTGCTATTGATGTACTTAACTATGAGTCCATGCTATTGACAGTTTAATAGGCTCATTGCTTTTGTTAAGGATATAACTTTGATAGCTCTTAAAGTTTGGAGCTTCCCAGTAATAACATTAATGTTCATATCTTGCATTTTAAAAGTCATATGCAGGTTTCCGTATGGGCCTTCACATTGTATTATCTTATTTGTTCCTTACAGCAACCCTGCGGAGATTATAGATATTGTTCTATATAACAAAAGGATGAACTGCATTTTGGAGGGTCAAATACATTGTGTGCTCATACACATTGTACATATGGGAGCTGGGGCTCCCAAGTGCTAGTTAGTTTTCCTTATTCCTTTATTCCTGAAGTGATAGCTTGATAAAACTGGACCCATGTTGTAATGTTGGGTTTTAGGTAAGGGTATTGTTAGGGCACTCACCGTTATTTCAGGTACAGTCTCAAGTTTGTTCTGTCTAAGCAGGGCCGGGGGAAAATTTGGCCCGTGGGCCCACAATACCATTCTGTCCGGCCCTGCCGAGGCAATCGCAGATGGGACTCAGAATTCAGTAAATCTAGGAGCTTTTTTTTATAGCAGCATAAATTTATACTAAATGAATTATATTAAGTGAATGGTGTTATAAATATCCAAACGGCCCTTGGCAGAAAAAAAAGGTGCCCACCTCTGAAAGTGTCCCTTTTCATAATGCAAGAATAAAATGGGCAGGATCCCAATATTAATGCTAACTGCAAATCACTTCTAAGTTACAGTGCTCTGTAAGCATATGACTCCATATATTTTTTAAATATGTCTTTATTGATTTCAAAGAGAAGAAGGGAAAGGGAGAGAGAAATAGAAATATCAATGATCAGAGTCAATCATTGGCTGCCACCTGCATGCTTCCCACTGGGGATCAAGCCCCAAACCCAAGCATGTGCCCTGACCAGGAAATGAACTGTGACCTCCTGGTTCGTGAATTGACGCCCAAGCCACTGAGCCACACTGGCCAGGGCTGGCTTCCCATATTCTAATGCATAGGAAATAAACCGGTACTAGTGTACTGGGAAGTTAAACTAGTATACCAGTCAAGAGCTACTTATAAGGTCAAATGACCTGGTTTTAAATGTATCCCTCCCATGTTCTTTGCCCTTGCCCAAGTTTCTTAAGACACATTTTTCTTACCTGAAAGGGGGTAAGGAGGTGCCATTAAAATATTTCCTGTTGGAGTTGTTCTGAAATTTTACTGGTATGACATGTGTAATGCCCTTAATACAGTGTCCACTTAATACACAGTTGATAATTTTTAGCTATGAAAATACAATGAAATGGAAACTTTAATCTCTATTTTGACTACAGGGACATCAAAACACACAGGCATGATGGAAAGAGGGAAACAAAATGGTAAAGAAACAGGAAAATGAGAAAGGGCAATTAAAAAGAAAAGTGATGGGTCTGCTGTTTCCATCTAGGATGTAGAATGCTGCAAGAGAGTGTCCTCCCTGGCTAATAATAAAGCAAGCTGAATACTCCACAAAATCAGTTATTTTAGCTCATCAAAGATTAGGCCCAAAGCAATGAATACATTAAAATTCAAACTTTGGCATACCTCTCGTAGGATATACAGAACCTAAAGCTACTTTCAGTTTTTGAAATGTGGGAGGAGGAAGTCACTATAGATACAGTAAAAATAAAACAGCTGAACTTTAAAATTCTTAAATGCTGAATGTGGGCTGGTGTAGGTGTTTAGAATTCTTAGGCTTCCTAGATACAGGGGGAATCTATACTTAGTTCCCATCTTTTTTTCACTGAGAGCTCATGAGGAAGAAGGGGGTGAGGCCGAGAACTGGGGAGTGTATCCAAGAGGAGCAGGCACACTAGACTAGTTCTCCTGTAGTCCGTGTCAAGAATGAGAACTAAGAGCACTGCCTTTGCATTTGGAGCCTTACTGTGAACACGTGGCAGGGCCAGTCTGTCACAGTATAAGGGGCAGAAGAGATCCACCCCCTTCCCCAGCCAACCTCATCCGAGCTGCTTTGGCTCTGAGTTGAGGGTGTGATGGGGAGAGGACCCTTAGGAGCAGCGGGAGAACCGGGAGAAGCGCTGCAAGTACTCTTCGCAGCGGAAGTCAATGTCTGTTTTCCACTGAGGAGGGAGGAGAGGCTTGAGAGAGAAGCTCCCTAACACGCAGATGCTGAAACCTCTCTGATTGAAGTCTGAACAGGAAGGGGAGCAGGTACAGCAGTTCACTGAGGGTTGAGGTCAGAACTGGGAGAAAGCTCCAACTCTGGGCCCCTTCCTGAGCACTGGTGTTACCAAACCCAAGGGTTTCACCAGTTGGGTTGCTCTATTCAAGGACCAGACATGGTTTTTGCAAAGCAGTTTTGTTTACTTGTACCAAGAAAAGATGCAGGAGACTCGTATCCAAAGCTCTTCTGAGGAGGGTGGCTTAGCCATTATTTATATACACTAGTTGGGCAATTACACATTGATTTCTTCTTTGTAGTTGGCTATACAGTAAACATGTACTATATATATATACATTTTCTGATTAAGGAAAAACAATAGCAATGTAGTGTATTTGAAGCATATACAGAAGTAAAACATGATAAGAGTACAAGATCTGAGAGTGATGACTATTCTTATCTTTCTTATGCACTAATACAATATTTTTAGAAAGAAGACTGTCATAAGTTAAAGATCCATATAGTCATGTTTTGAGCACTAACTAAAATCAACCCTGGGAGGCATTTTTATAAATGAATTCTGTCTTCTTCAGCCAAATCCCTATGTTTAAGTCCTAACCCTCTGACCTTCGGAATGTGATGTTGTTGGAAGTATCCTCCTTGCAGGTGTAATGCGTTAAGATGAAGTTATACTGGTGTGGATTGGACCCCTAGCCCAGTAAGACTGGTGTTAGAAAAAGAGGAAAGTTGGACATGGACATGCTGTGTCAGGATGCAGGCAGAGATCGGGGCGACGCTTCAGCAAACCGAGGGGCAGCAAAGATTGTCAGCAAAACATGAGAAGCCCGAGGAAAGGTTTTGAACAGGTCTCCTCTATAACCGTCAGAAGGCACCCACATCTCGATCTTGACACTTCTAGAATCTAAAACACTCCTTGGTATTTTACCAAATGTATCCTATGAATGTGAGACAGTTTCTGCTGTTAAGCCTCCCAGTTTGTGGAGCTTTGTGACAGTAGTGCTAGCAATCTACTCAGGCACGGATGAAAAGCCTGCAGAGGAGGAAAAATAGAATAGTAAAAATACTATATTAACCCATAACCAAGACAAGGCTGAAAGAAGGGAGAGAGAAACAGAATATTAACCAGATGAAACAAAATTAAACACCCAAAACACCCGGATAGTAGAATTAAATTCAAACATTGCAAC
The DNA here is from genome assembly GCA_963924515.1 of Vespertilio murinus. Taxonomy (NCBI): domain Eukaryota; kingdom Metazoa; phylum Chordata; class Mammalia; order Chiroptera; family Vespertilionidae; genus Vespertilio; species Vespertilio murinus. The sequence goes on from OZ004704.1 coordinate 35,154,930, forward strand.
TAATTGCATTGAATATAAATGTACCAAACGCTCCGATTTAATGGAAGAAATTGTCAAGCTGGATAACATTCATTCTCATAAATAATTAATATACATCAACTTTATGAATCAATAATTATAAACCTAAATATTTGTCTATGAGAAATTGAAACACATTGCCACAAAAATACTTTTACAAGGATGTTCAGACAAGCTCTACTGCTAATAGCCAAATGCGGGAAATAGCTAGGTGTTCATCCATAGGAGAAGGGGTAAGCCAACTGTAGCATAGTCCTACAGTGAGGTTACTCACCAGTAAAAAAGAACAAACTACTGATATAGGCCACAAAATGGACAACTCCTGCTGAACGAAACCAGACACCACAAAGGGTATATAGTGTAAGACTTCTTGGCAATAGAAATCAGATGAGCTGTTTTTTTTGTGCTAGCCAAATGGGGATTGAGTAGGAATTCCTACGAGGGAACTAGGGTAATGAGAATACCCCAAGCTTCACAGTGGTTGGCATACAAACATTTTTTTAAAAATTGAGTTTATCTAAAGTGACCAATGTGCACCATGTTTTAATCTGCTAGTACTACTACTATAAATATTTAATATTAATGTTTATACTCTCAGAGTTTCAGTTTACAAAGTATTCTATATACATAGTGTTTTATTCAGGCTTATAAATTAGTCTAAGTTAAACAGGAAAGGCTCAATGTGGTTATCCCTACTTAATAGCGGGCTGCTTCTGCTCACGTGTTTATTTACCCAGAATCAGTGAGGTGATCAGTGGCCAAGACAAAGCTTAAATGATAATATTTTGGCTTTGACTCACTTCAGGGAATTTATTCTACAAAGCTCTAGTATGTAAATTAAGTTTCTCCCCAACCCTCCTCACTTAACCTGCTCTTATGTCTCATTACTTAGGTCTCTTATGTGAAGTAGGTCTCTTTCAGCATCAGGTAACTTAGGGCTTGTTGAACTGACCATATGTTCTAAGCCAGTCATACTGGAATTTCATGTCCCAGAATGAATCCTGTTTATTAGAAGCAGACAAATAGATTAATGACAAGATCGAGACTATTTTTATGTGTATATAGTAGTTTCAAAAGTGGATGAGTGCCAACCGAAAGTGTCTTTGCATTCTTGCATTGCAAATCCTTTCTTTTCAACCATATTTCCCTGCCTTCCCCCTCCTCCGACCTCCTCAAGGCTGATCGGTGTTTTGTAATGATTGTGAGAAGAGCTTAGTTTGTGAGGTTTTAGGTCTCCACAGCTTTCTTAAGAAGAAAATAAGACTTTGGAATGAAGTCCAGTGTTTTATGTGAATAATTTAATATCTTAATAAAATGACCATACACAGTTTTTTCGAAATGAGAAAAACTTCCTCCAAAAATAGGATTAAACATTACTGCTGTGTCCTGAAATTGGTTGTACAAACTTATATCCTTTTGAGATCTCAGAAAGGACATTTCAAATGTTACATTTACAACTCAAGGTAGGAAAGGGTGAATATAAATTAAAATCTCTGGAAAGTAGGTTTATTATCCAAAAGAGGACTGATTCATTAGGGAAATTTTACCCAATTAATACAATACATTATATTTTGCTTAAGGCTATACTGAAGCAAGTCAAGTAGCTGAGAGGTCATAAAATCTCATTAGAAATGGTTTTTACAGTTTAGTCTCAATAGTGGGTTAAATTAAAGAGAATATGTCCACATATTTCTCATTCAGAATGATGTGTTCACCACCATAATTTCTAAACTTCAGTCATATAGTCTATATTAAGTTCTAATTAACTTTGACCTTTCCGAATATTTTTGTATCCGTCTAGATTGTTACTTAAGTCCTCATGTTACACATTACATGAAAAACAATTGAGACCATCTGTATTTCACAGAGGCTGATGATACACTCATTAAAGGAGAGCGGATTGTCTGAATAAATTACTTCTGACTTTCCTGCTGACAGCTCATATCCAAGGAGCAGTTCAGACCCAACAGTCAGATTAAATCATGCTATTGCCACCAGCTAAGGCTGTTCAACAAGCAGAAGATTAGGAAATAATTGGATATGTCTTGATGTTGAATAGTAAAAAAAAAAAAAAAAAAAAGCAAGCATAATTAAATTCAAATTTCATGTTTTTAATAGAAATTGTCTTTCAAGAGTAATTTATATAACAGACCACTCTGCCATTGACAACATCTGTTGGCGGCTACCTTTGTCCCCTGTGGGCTGAAAAGAAGAAGGTGAATGGTGCCCCATGGAAGATTCCTGTGTACATAGTTAGGGTACTTGCCTTTTAAGGACAGATGCTGTGGGATTTTGTGGCCAAACTCTTGTTCACTCCCTTCTCCATGTGGCCTATGGTTATGATATATCTCCATCATCCTTTTTGATTTATTTGTTCACACCTCTTTCATTGTAACATCTCTAAGAGGGTGGAAGCTGCTTTTCATTAGTTTATCTGTCAGTAATAAAGATTCCTGGCTCAGGCTTTGACATATATTAGACACACAGTAGGTATTTTTTTTTATTTGCATGAAACACTTTCTATTATTATTTTTTTTTTCTTTTTTACTTCTAACAGTTGGTACTTAGGAGAAGAGAACATCTTAAATGATTTTTTTACACAATTTTGCTAATTGGTCTCATTGTCATTCTTGAGTTCTATTTGGATGGGTTCTTTTTTATTCTTTTAAACAAAAATGCTTTGCTTTTCTAGAACACATGTATTTAATTTATTGTGAATTAACTTAAGTTTAAGAGAATATGTTTCCATTTAATATTTTAGATACTCAGTGTGTTGATTAATTGATGTATCTTGTAAAAAAATAAGACTTGATTTTTAAGGCAATTTTAAGTTTGCAATGAAATTCAGAGGTACAAAGATTTCCTTTATACCCATGCCCCACCCATATAACCTTTCCCATTACGAACATCATTTCCCAGATGATACATTTTTTACCTAGGGACCTGCATTGACACATCATAAAACCCAAGATCCATAGTGTGCTTTTGGGTTCACTTTTGGTGTTTACATTATATTGGTGTGGGCAAAAATATAATTTTTATCAGACAGAACATTTTCACTGCCCTAAGAACCCTTTGTGCTCAGTCTATTCACCCTCTTCCCCTCAGCAGCCACTGACCTTTGCATTGTCTCCATAGTTTTAGCTTTTTCAAAGTGGCATGTAGTTAGAATCATGCAACATTTAGTCTATACAGATTTTCTTCTTACACTTAGTAATATGCATTCACGTTTTCTCCTTGAACAACTGGATAACTCTCTTTCTTTGAATAACACTCCCTTGTCTGGTGAGTAGTTTTTCTCTTCACTTACTAGAAGTCATCCTGGTTGCTTCCAAGTGTCCTTAATTCCAAATAAAGCTGCTATAAGCTTCTTTGTGCAGGTTTTGATGTGGACATAAGTCTTTAGCTCTTTGGTGAAATACAAAGGAGTGTAACTGCTGGTTTCTATGGTAAGGTTATGTTTAGTTTGTAAGAAAACACCAAATTGTATTCCATTGTGGATGCACCATTTTATATGTTCAGCAGTAATATACGAAAAGTCTCTGCTGCTCCCCATCCTTATCAGCATGTGATGTCGTCAGTGGTCCAGATTCAGGCCATTCACATAAGTATATACTTGTATCTTTTTATATTAATTTACATTTCACTGATAATATATGCTGTGGAGCATCTTTTCACATGCTCATTTGCTTCGTGTATATTCTTCAGTGAGGTGTCTATTAAGGTCTGTGGCTCATCTCATAATCCTGTAGTTTGTTTGCTATTGCTTAGTTTTAAGAGTTCTTTGTATACAGGGAAGGGCAAAATTAGGTTTATAATTGTGCATACTAAAAACTGAGCTTATTCTTGTATTATTATATTACTGTATTATTTTTCATACAAATAACTGTAAACCTACTTATGCCCCACTTGTATTTTGGAGAATTCTTTATCAGGTGTTTCTTTTGCAAAAATTTCTTTCAGTCTGAACTGTCTTTTTATTTTTTAACACAGTCTTTTGCAGAGCAGGGGTTTTAAAACATTTTAGTCTTAACCTAATATTCTATTGAGTAGTTTTTAAGAGTTGAGGAATGAAATTTGCATCTATTTTTCAGTTGAAGACAATCCTCAATGGGTGATTTTTTTTCATGCACTTATGTTGGAATGAGACATATTCCTTTCTATGTTGCTAAGTTAATAAAATGAAGTATTTGTCTCATTGTCATTCTTTTTTATTATATTTATAATTATTTCAGAGTAGAAAGGAGAGGGAGAGAGAGGTAGAAATGTTAATGATTAGAGAGAATCATTGATGGGCTGCCTACTGCATGTGGAGATTGAGCCTGAAACCCAAGCATGTGCCTGGGAATCAAACTGTGACCTCCTGGTTCATATACCCACCCTCAACTACTGAACCACACTGGTCTGGGTAGTTGGCATTCTTATGCATCACAGATGTCATTGGTATTTGGTTTTCTGTTTTGTTCTGTTGTTGTTGTTTACCTTTTTAAAAAGACTTTTCCTGTGCTGAATATTCTTTTTTCAAGTCTGTAAGGCCAAATGTATAAAATGTTATCTTTCTATTTTCTAATTAGAGAACAAGCAGTATAGAATATGAAACATTATTACTTTTCACTAATGACAAGCAGTGAGGAAAATGAGCAAACTGGCATTTGGTTAGTAGCCGCTATGTGCCTGACACTGCTAAGCACCTTACATATATCATTTCATTTATTTATCATTTATTCTAGTCATTTAGATATTGTTTTATTCATGATGAAACTGAGGTCTAATGGATGGTGATTTTTTTATAGTTTTTTTTTTCACCTTAAAGTGCTAGGGACACAATAAGGATGCAGTTTCCTATAACAACAGTTATCCCTTTCCAATCTTCTATATACTATCTCATATGAACTGATTTTTTTACAGAGAGGAAGGAAGAGAGAGAGAGTTAGAAACATTGATGAGAATCATCAATCAGCTGCCTCTTACACACCCCCTACTGGAGATTTCCCCCCAACCAAGACACGGGCCCTTGACCAAAATCAAACCCAGGATCCTCAGTCTCCAGGCTGAAGCTCTATCCATTGAGCCAAACCGGATTCGGCTACTGTCTCTCTTTTAAATTCCTTAATTTTAGTGTTCTCCAACATCAGATCTAACTCCTTAGAAGTAACCACTTTTAACAGTAATATTTTAATGCTACATGGATTTACTACATATAAGAAAATGGGATATTACCATGTATATTGCTCTGCAACCAGATATTTGCAGTTAAAATACATTTTAAAAATGCATGCTAGAAATATAGTGCTATTTCATTATTCCTAATAGGCATAAGTGGATTTGCCATCACTTATTTATTCATGAAAAGATGAAGTTCGGGAGCATTTATCTCAGTCAGTTGAGCTCTTGCTTCCAGGTGTATTCTCTGTTTAGCTCGAATAAATTTTTATAAAAATCCTCAAAAAAATCAAGCTCATAAATTTTTATGATGTAACAAGCTATGTATCCCTGTATTATTCAGTATTTTACTAATAAAATATAGTTCTATAATTAATTCATCCTTAATAGCAGCAACAACTAAATTAGTCAAATAAAATTTTAAGGCTTTAGGTCTACCTTTATTCTAGTATATGTTTATCTTTTACTTGCATTCAGTACTCAGTAAATTTATAGGTGGATCTTTGTCTTGCCTTTTTATATTGTTCTTTGTTCTAGAGGTCCCTTTTTCTTTTCTTTTCTCTTTTTTTTTTCTTTCTAGATTTATAGTTTGCGTATTTTGTAGAAAGGTTTAGTCTCTTGTGACCTCTCTTTATTTTAATGGTCTATGCTTTATTTTAGCAATTAGAAAAGCACAAAAGCCCTGCTGGGTTAATCCTTAAAAATTGGTTATCTTATTATTTTACAGCCTTTGTTGTTTAAGAGGAGAGTTTTAGAGAGAGTTTAATCCCTTGTTTATAGATAAGATAATTATTGTATCAATCCCAAGATTCATCAACCTGTCAGGAGCAAATTCAGGAAGACAACAAGCACCCACATTACAGATCCTGTGTCTGTTATCACCTCTACATGACGTCGATCTCTCTCTCTCTCTGTCTCTCTGTCTCTGTCTCTCTCTCTCTCTCTCTCTCTCTCTCTCTCTCTCTCTGTGTGTGTGTGTGTGTGTGTGTGTGTGTGTGTGTGTGTGTGTGTGTTTTATGGACCTGAGTCTACATCTTAGTTTTTTGTTTTGTTTTGCTTTTGTTTTCTGTTATGGTGAGCCCTCATTCCAGTATAAGTGAAAGATTTACTGAACCAGTAGACTCCACTGTGACCTGTTTTGGGATGGGCGGTAGAGCTGCATCCTATTGCCTGATTAGAAAGGTGTTATACTCAGGCCAATGATACCTACTGTAAACAGCTAACAATGTGAAAGTAAGGAAGCAATTTATGGCAACTAAATCTACCAAGAGAAATTAAGACTTTTAATTTTTGTCTTGAACTACAATAAATGTTTTCAAAAATCTTCTGTTATCAGGATGTACAATAGAACTTTATTAAGATAATTAATAAAATATTTTAGAAATTATAATGAAAATTGGACTTTGATTCTTTCTCCAAAGAAAATTTTTAATTACTATTAATACATACTCAGTAACACTAGAAGAAAATGTATTGAATGGAAGCATGTTGTTAGGCTTCCAAAGATTTTGTGAGGTTGATTATGCAGTTATATTATTAGCACCCTTACCTTGGCTGATGATTTTTAATTGCATATTTTTTATAATGACATACTGCTAAAATTTAAATAGTAAATTCCAACTACAACATTTTTTACTACAATGTTTATTTAAATAGGCTATTATGGTAATGTTAGCCTTCATGTTCCTGTAATTTTTTTAAAATGTTTTTCTTGCCCTAGTCAGTTTGGCTCAGTGGATAGAGCGTGAGCTTATGGACTGAAGGGCCCCAGGTTTGATTCTGCCAAGGGCACATGCCTGGATTGTAGGCTTGGTCCCCTATAGGGGGCGTGCAGGAGGCAGCCACTCAAAGATTCCCTCTCATCATTGATGTTTCTATCTTTCTCTCCCTCTTCCTTCCTCTCTGAAATCAATAAAAATACATTACCCAAAAAAAAAAAAAAGCTTTAACAAATATTTTTTCTTTTAATATGTTTTCCGCATTTTTGTTCTTATTGCTACTTTAGATTTTTTACCCATAAGTAAGTGCTAATAATTTGACTAGAGTCATTATGAATTGAAGAAGATAACTTGACTTTTTGACCACAGGGTCATAATGGAGATCCTTCTTCACCTTAAGCATAGTATGTAAAATAATTAAAATAAAAAACAAAATTATGAAAGTTAGTATGGTTCCTATGTTTATATATGAAGTGCGAACGAGCTGGCAAATCCATTCTTATTTTGTATAATGAATGATAAATAATTAAGGAAGGGTATAGCTTGAATATCTTTTTGAATGCCTGTTTAAGAAAAAATAAGTAGTGATAGAAAAATACAGTCTGCCGAAACGGGTTTGGCTCAGTGGATAGAGCATCAGCCTGCGGACTGAAAGGTCCCGGGATCAGTTCTGGTCAAGGGCATGTACCTTGGTTGCGGGCACATCCCCAGTAGGGGGGGTGCAAGAGGCAGCTGATTGATGACTCTCTCTCATGGATGTTTCTAACTCTCTATCCCTCTCCCTTCCTCTCTGTAAAAAATCAATAAAATATATTTAAAAAAAAAAAGAAAGAAAAATACAGTCTGGGATAATGAAGGGACAAATACATTTAAATAATATAATTACCGTATTTTCCGGCGTATAAGACGATTTTTTGGCCCTGAAAAATATGCCTCCAAGTGGGGGGTAATCTTATACGGCGAGTATATAACAAACTCTGTATTTTTAGTGGAAATTTTAGTGGGTCGTCTTATACGCCGGCAAATACGTATTTTTCAGGGTCAAAAAAATCTTCTTATACGCCGGCAAATACGGTAAGCTCAATCGTTGTGATTCTTGGATAAAATTAATTATTTTTTCCTACGAATTTGATAGTTTTAAAGTATTGGAAGGAAAGGTTTCGGCTTATGGTGGCACGTTCTCAAGTGACTCAATGAGAAATATGTCTTCAAACCCCCTTGTCTTTTGTTCTGGGCTGCATTGTAAGGTGTTAGCATGGTGCTCCCACAGCGCAAAGGTTAAGTGCTTGACCTTTCACTCTCAGTTTTAAGTTACCAACATTTTTTTTCTTTCCAGCAAAAATTTCAAGTTTGGATATTATTGACTTGCATTGCAGTCCTATCCCTGAACCAGTCACTGATCACGTGGGCAAATAGATGTGAACTATCTTCAATTGTCCTGAAAAGTTGTTCCAAAGAAACTTATAAATATGCACTAATTTTATATACTTAGGATATCCTCCAGGAATCTTTTTAAAGTATTACTTAAGATATCTTGGAGATCTACTGAGCTAAAAAAGAATGTAAATTTTGTCTTTGGTAATATATATTGTAAAAGCATTCTATGGGGGAAAAAACTTTTTGGTAAAATGTTGATTTCTCATATGTCTCCACTGATGGAAAGAAAGCCCATGAGAGATTTAGGGATCTGAAACAATGGATTTCCTAGCTTTCTCTACTTCCTCACTCAGCATATACCATCATGCTTGCTAGTTAACTACTTCTTCACGTCCGTTTAAGCATTTGAGATTCAGCTGGTCATTGCAAAAACTTAATTTCTATCCCCTGCTATTTCCCTTCTTTGTAATCGTCCACTGGCTTTCTAAGTAGGCATGTTATCTTTATAGCAGTCTTTCAGGATCCTTTGCCCCTTGTAAAAGCGCCAAACATCCTTCAGTCTGTATTCACTTGCCAAATGTCTACTGTTAAGATACATTTTATTTCTAAAATGTGCTCACTTATAAAATGCATTAAAATGCTTGAAATATGGTAACCAGTGAAAGGCATATGTGCTTTCCCCCTTTGCTCTTGCCCATGCTGGACTTTCCTTTTCTTTCCATCATTTTAATGTAACTTGCTTCCAGCTGAAAAGCTCTGAGAGCGGCCTTCCTTCAAGCTGATGCAACCATCCCTCTATAATTAGACCTCAGGGAATGCTGTGGAAGGAAACAGCCACCTCCGCCCCCTCCTTTTGGGACTACCATCTCAGCACATTCAAACTTAGATGTACGCCTTCGCTAAATAATGGCATATGTTTGAAAATAGATTGCCAACTGATGGTAGCTCAAATCAATATATACATATAAGTATGACAGTTTTATCCATATAAGTAATTTTTTTCTCTCTGGAGACTCAAATCTTTAAAATATGGTGCAAAATTCCCATAAAACAGTAAGCACCCAGAAACAAGGTTGTCTTTCTAATTCTGTAGCTAACTGATTGACTAACCCATTCTATTTGGTCTTCTGTGTAATTTGAGTTTTCTAACTGTGAAAATGTCTCTTTCTTTGGGAAAAAAACAAACAGTAACAACAAAAATCTGTTTATATAAATCTGCATTACATAGAAAATGGGTAAATGCTTCAGACTATACAGGGTGTCCCTCAAAAAATGTATGCGCACTTTGAATGATTAATTCCAATGGGTTAAATTTGAAAAGGAAGAAAGAATAACTGAGCCATCAGATGTTAAAGTGTGTATACATTTTCTGGGACACCCTGAATAGTAAAATCAAAGAGAGAATCAAAGTTATTTATTTTGACATCTGAGATTTAGGTTTCTATCTTCATCCTATGGGGAGAAACAGTAAGCACTGGAGAGCAAAACACAGGAGTGTGCTTCCCAGAATGCTGCTTGCTGCTACTAAGCCGCCAGAACACACAGCACAGCACAGGAGAGCGGAGGAGCTGTGCATGTTGAAAATGGCTGCACAGTTACCAGCAGCCACTAAGAGCCCCTACTGTGTGCACATGGACACACAACCAGTCCTTTCTTTGCCCTTTTCCCAAATTAGGTCCACCGTAACTTCTGCATCCCCCTGTATTTTCTGTCTTTGTGGATGGCACCCCCAGCTACTTAATTTCCAAACTAGAGTCTGCCTTTCTTTTAATTCCTGGCATTCCAACTTATTATTCAGAACCTGCTGATTTTATCATCTTAAATATTTATTGAGCTCCCCCATTTTCTCTACCTCTGGGATGAGATCCCTATGTTTGGAGGCCTGCACTCCACAGAGTTATTCTCTATAGAAATGACACATTAACCTATATCAACGGCAATGAGAGCTTTTTGCTTGCTTGCTTATAACACATTCCATGGGTCCACTTAGCCTGATTGATCAAGCCCAGACTTATTTAATAACTAGTGCGATAACCTTTACATAAATCACAGAACTACTCCAAGCCTTGGTTTTTCTCACTTATCCATGTACCCAGCCCCACTAGGGTCACTGTGATGATTAGACAAGATAATGTACATAAAGCACTTTGCACAGTGGGGACACAGAGGATGCGATCAATATGTGTTAGTTAGCCATGGTCATTTATCACCATGCTATGCAAAATCTGCGTATTTGAGCCTCCCTTCTCCTTCCTCCTCTCTTGTTAGCCTGTGCTTCTACTCCAAAAGCACCAGTAGCTTCTAGATCTGTTGTAATTCTCTTCCTCTATTTTCCTTTTTTTTTTTTTTTTTTTTTTTTTTTACTGACATGTTTGTTCTATTTTCTCATTCATTTCATCAAGGTGACTAGTCCTCATCTATCTCTCATACTCAATCCCAGTGTCACCTAGTCCAGGAAGCCTGTCCTGGCATCCCTGTTTTGTCCAGGCTAGGTGCCTGTGTTTGTTTACCAGGCCGGTCTTAACAAAGTTCCACACACTAGGTAGTTTAGAACAACAAATGTATTCTTTCAAAGTCTTGAAAGCTGGAAATGCGAAGATCTCAGCAGGAATGTGTAGCCTCTGAGACTGAATGAATCCTTCAGTGCCTCTTCCTGCCTCCTGTGGTGGCCCTCTCTCCTTGGTCCTCCTTGGCTTGCAGCTAAATCACTCTAATCTCTGCCTCTGTCAGAATATGGTGTTCTTCTGGTGCATCTCTGTGTTCAAATTTCCCTCTTCTTATAAGGACACCCATCATGTTGAGTAAGGTCCCAGCCTATTGTAATCTAATCTTATTTTATCTAATTACATCTACAGCAAGTGTAATTCCATATAAGGTCACATTCTGAGGTACTGCATTTAGCACTTAGGCATGTCTTTGGAGAGACACAATTCAGTTTACAACATTGACCCTTACATGTACTTTCATATTACTTCTGCATACATACATGTATCATTTGCACTTGATTCATTGTATGTTAATAATCTGTTCATGTGCCTGTCTCCTCTAATAGATTTCAAGTTCTTTGGAGCATGTGCCTTGTCTAATCTATCTAATTTCTCTTTGCCTTTAGCACAGGGCATATGGTAGACTTTTAATACATGTCAATTAAATGAACAAATCATTGTTCACTCTTTTTTTTAAAAAAATATGTCTTGTGGTACAAAAGATTACAAGGGATTAATAATGTCCTATAACATTGAATAGTGTCACTTTTATTTTTCAATTACTACAAAGAGAACAGAGGAAGAAATGCCGTTACTCAGGAACGGTGAGAATTTAGTTCTTTACCCAGGGTCTTCATTGTTAGTGCAACCTTGGGGAAATCACTTAATTTCTTCATGCTTGCCTATAAAATAAAAGGGAAAGAAGTTACAGCTTACAGAGTCATTTTCAGATATTTATATTTTGTATTCCCATTCTAGACCCACCAGAGACTTGGTTTAATCAGAAAGTAGAGGCTACTTATGAAGAGCATGATAAGTCATGTTTAACTTTTACCCTAGAGGAAATGAAAGGTCATGAAAATCAAGTGAGGATTATGAGAAAAGCTGGAGTAAAGCATCGGTAATGAAGTAGGTTGGGAAACTAGAAATGGAGGGGGCGTGGCAGTGAGCACACAGGCCATGGAGCTGATTGGATGTTGGGAGGGAGGAGAGATTCCGGGAGCTTTGTTGAATGACTATTGAATACCTCATCAAATGCCAAATATAATGCTATAGATGCTGATATCTAACATTTAATACCTGGATGGAATGACATATTTAATAAATGTTGGAGGCTTTACATTGCTTCAATGAGACCTCTACTGAAGTTATTAAACCTTGTAATTATAAAATGTGTATAATTCCCTCAGTGTTCCCCACTATAGGTTACCTTTGATGTAGGGAGATGAAGCCTGTTATAGTTGTTTTACACAAGAGTAAACTTAGAATCATAAATGGTTGGCTTGCATAGTCATACTTTTGAAAATATTTTTTGATTCAGAATATTTGTCTTAAGGTATGTGTATAATTTTACTCTTACTTTCTATTATTATAACCATATCAATTCCATTCCTTTAGCTCCAAAAAGATCAATAGATGCTTTTTAATCGTTACCTGTCTTCAGGGAGGTTTTTTATAAAGACAGAAATATTATTTGTTTTTGGAGATAGACATGGTACAGCACAATTCTCCCCAAAGAAATGGTTTTCTGTGTTTGTCTCTGGTGATCAAGAGTGCATTAATTAAGCTGTTCGTGAATAAAATCAAATGACATAGTCATATAAAGATCACCATTTATTACTCATTGTAGTTGGTGCAGCACAGTGTGAAGGAAGAGAGTGAGAAGGAGAATGCTAAGTGGCTTCTTTCTGCTCAGTTACATTCCTACCTTGAACCTGATTGATTAAAAGTGAAACAGTGTGGTTTAGAGGTAGAATGTTTGACTTGGTTGTTTAAACTAGTTTTATTTTTTTTTAATATGTTTTTAGTGATTTCAGAGAGGAAGGGAAAGAGAGAGAGATGGAAACGTTAATCATGAGAGAGAATCACTGATAGGCTGCCTCCTGCAGCCCCTAATGGGGATCAATCCCTCACCTGGTTCATAGGTCCGACGCTCAACCACTGAGCTGCCTCAGCCAGCCTAAACTTGTTTTCCTTCATTTGGAATTCCAAGTTTAAAAAAGACGAGTTTTTTAAAGAAAACATTTTATTTTTAACTTTTTAATAATTTACTCCACACTATTTTAGTAGTAATTATGACATTTGTAATTCAGTGGCAACGTTTATTGAGTACTTACACCCTCCTGGCTTATATGTGGAGTTGTCTTATACTGATGTTATTGCTTTAAAACCACAAAATAATCACAGATACATTTACAGATAATCAGAAATTGAGACCCTGAGAAGTTATAGGTCTTATCTTGTTTCTCTCAATTTAATGGGCTCAAAAGCAGGCTTCTCAGTTTGATACTAGAACTCTCTATAGCTCTCATGGTCTCTAACCCCTTGTCTGTTGATTGCTTCAGTATCTTTAACTAGTTCATATTTCAGGCATTGTCAGTAACCTGAAAAATGTCTCTGAAGATTTTGCATGTTTTCCAAATACGTGTAAAATTCATTGTGAATAATATAACATAAATCCACTTAAAATAATAAGGGTAAATTTATCACTTTTCATCATATGATTTTCCAATAACAACTACCACTACTACTCTAAAGTACAATTAAGTTTATTTTTATAAATGGAGAGTCTAGTTTTGAAAAGATTGGAAACCATTGCCTTATATCAGACCATTCTCCTGATGAAGTATTATAATGCTATATATGAACAGTGAAGAGTCTAGTGCATAGTAGGTACCTAGTAGGTATTTGGCTTTTAATGTTGTTATCTGAACTGCTTATGAAATTTTGTTTTTCTAAAGGTAACAGATTGAAAGGAAAAGAACTATATAATAACTGTTGAATAATATTGATATTGATTGACTGATTATCTCTCAAGTTTGAGACATATGGTGAATAATAATTGCATGTATGGCATTACAAATTTTTCTAAACTGGTGCATTTGGCACTATTCTGCTATATATATTATATTGTTTCATATGTGTGACTTCATAATCATAAAGAAAAGAAAATAATTTTTCTATTGTGTGGAATAAAAATTATTTCACTTAAACATTAATTTGTAAAGAATATTCATTATATATATATATATATATATATATATATATATATATATATAATCTGTCTGATTATCTATCAATCTATCTATCTATCCATCCATCCATCCTTTCTAAATGCAGGAAGGAACACCAAATGCCAGCCATTGAAAATGGCAAACAATAAAATAAGTATTGCTTGTTATTATTTTTAGAAAGCAAGAGGTGATACCAGATTTCTTGTTTCCTCTTCTCTTTCTTAACTTGTAGGTGGGTTTCTCAATCATGCATAAATTTAGTCCTAAATAATTCATTTTGTTGGGTTAACTATTATAGTTCCACTTCAATATACTTCTGTAAGATAGGGAATAAGGACCACAATTTGAAAGGATAAAAGTGAAACACACTCTAAATACAATGTCTATCCTCATTATAAGATGGCATAAGTTGTTATCAGAGTAATTTTAAGATGGATCAACTAACACATCATCTTAATGCCCATTGCAACTGAAGTGGAAGTTATGCAGTTGTGAATTGTATGGACCAGCTTTATGGATATGTGGCAAGCTCCTATTGTGCCCGACTTCCTTATTTAACATGTGCATTATCTCTAGAAAGAGGCTGTATCTCATTCCAATACTGGAAATAATGTAATATTGTAGAGGCAGAGATATATGCAGTAAATATAGTATAATCTTTGGGGAAAATTTACAGAAAAATAACTTATATGAAAATTTCATTGTATAGATGTTACTATGTAAAAGTTAAAAGGTTGTGAGAAAATGAATTAATGTGGATAGTCCTGAAAAAAAAAATACTCGTTCTATTTAAATTTTAAATGTGCTTTGGAAAGATCATGACATAATAAATGTTCACTTTGTTTTAAAAGGGAGGAAAACTATTAAGAAACTGGAAAATTACAATTACCTCACATTTCACTGATGATCGGTATTGCTACCTATTGTTCATGCCTATTCTCTATATGCATGCATACATATAGCCAAATAACTATTTTAATGTTTTTATTTTAATTTTTATGAAGATTTTCCCCCAGGTTGATAAAGAGTTACTCCCTTCTTTTAATGGTTGGTTGTCTAGCATCACATAGAAGGAATGCATTTTAATGTCTTTAACCTTTCTATCCATTAAAATGCTTATGCCATAAACTTTCAAAGAAAAATATTGTATTTTAAATTTGAAAAAGACATATTTACATGCCAATTTTTTGTAATCATGCAACAAACTTTCCAATATTTTATTACATATGAGGTGCTTTTAGTTAGTGAAACAGACTTGAGGAAGTGGTAGGTCTCAAATATTGTTGTTTGCCTACCACAGACCCGCCCCCTAGCTGCACCCTTTCTTCCTCCTCACTTGCAGACCCCGATTTGTTCACTCTGAGGGGAGGGGCCAGGGTTCCTCTCTGGTCCTGGGATGTTGAACCTTTGCTGGAGAAACCTGTTGAGTGGAGGTTACTCCCTTGATGAGTCACTGGCTCATTTTGGTCAATTCTGTGTAAGTGTCTTATGTTCTGCTGAGTGTTTCATGTGTAGAATACCCCTACTCTGAAAATCAGACACAAGATAGGGACTTTACATTTTTCTGGACTTTATCTTCTTTGTTTAACACCTGCATATACTACAGCCATCTAAGGACCATGCGACACAGTTCAGGAGAATTTCATAGATTCAAAATCATCACCATGACCTCGTTAACTTACTGGATTTACCAACGTGAATCAACCCGTCTTCCAGATTTTAATTGTGAGATAATGGAACCCTTATTTTCAGGCACTTTAATTGCATTTGCAGTTTTTTTGGCAGCCAAATCGTTCTGAAACAAATAGAAGTATTTGCAGTTTCTCCTGTATTTATTGCTTTCTGGTGATGCCATAAATCAAGGCAGACAGGATGCATGCTTGAGATGAGCCTCTGTCTGAAGCCATGAATGGACTTAGTTCAGCGGAGCCAGCCCCAGAAGCACGGGTGTCAGAGGGAGAGAAGCAGCTACGGGGAGAGGGACGAGGCGGGGGGCTGGTCTCCGTAGTGGCTCCTGTGGCCTTTCTTTCCGTTTCTTAGGAGCCCCTTGTCTGTCACACGCACTTACAAAGTATGAAGACAGCTGAAATTACTTTTATGTAATATGTGCTTCTTCCAAAATCTATGTAAAAGGGCTGAGTTAGGCACAGATATTTATTTCTTTTTGCTGTGTATTCCTGCTCTTGAAGTCTGTATATAAAGTCTGTGCATACTTGTGTGTGCATGCAGGCACATGTACGTGCACACACACAGACTAATCAGTTTGATTTCATTTAGAATTTTATTAAAAGCAAATATGAGTAAGCTAGAGGCATTTTTCCCCATTTCCTATGTTGGTTCCTTTATGGACTTCGATGTTAATTTGCTTCAGTAGCCAACACTAGTAAAATTCCTTTTTCTTTCCAATTCTCTTTCTCATGGTTTAATTCTAGTTCATACATAAATAACTTGATTTGTAAATACCACATATTACCATGAAACACACACACACACACACACACACCACAAAATGACTCATTTTTACATCCTTCATCTCCATGCTGTGATGCAGATAAGAGAGATGAGAGAGGTTTGTTTTTTGTTTTTTGTTTTTCTTTGTTTTTAGCTCAGAGAAGAGAGACTCCCTTGCAGCATTCTCAGGAAGGATAAGACTGTCTCTGGTTTAAATAAATAAAGAAGTATTCTATACTGGCTAACTCTCAATGAAGTGGACATTATCCTCACTTAAGAAGAATATGTACATGTAGAATATATGCATACAAAATATTGCTCCTTTTTACTTAGATGAAAACAAGCAATACCTCTGTTTGCTACACTTTCAGATAATGGATATACAAGGTCTGATTTATCTGGTTAACCATATGTACAGGTAAAGAATGTTTAGCTATGAAATGCCACAAATAGGTGGTAAACTAATACAGCTGCAATTCCAGTTATCTTTAAAGGAAATGTTTTTCATAATTCTAGAAAGCCTTTGTAATGGTGTGCAATTAAGACTAGAAGAAGACAGCTTAGAAATTACTGACATAGAAATGCTTTATCAAGCATTGTTTATGAACATGTTAATTTTAAAAGCATATTTCCATTTATTTTGTATGCCTGCTTCTCTGAGTTGTACTCATGTGTCTGCCTTAGCTAATCATTTTATTTTTGGAACGAGCTCCATGAATATTCTTTGTATGTTGACTGATGATTATGATAATTTGTTTTATAAAATATTAACCAGAGATTATGTGCAATATTTGGAAATTGGTCTTCTTTGCAGTATTACCACACTTTCGAACATATATCTATGCTTTTCAGAATATTATCAAATTAATTTGAGAAATTCGAGGAATAAGCCTTCAAGTTGATAAAATTGTAAATTAAGAACTATAGAACTGAAAATTATATTGTGCTCAAATAAGACAAATATATAATGCCTTTTAGCCAAATAATATTTGAAACATTTCTTTGTAATATACTGTAAGTTAAATATGTAAACGGTGATCTCTGCATCTTTTTAATAAATAAAACTGTATGTTTTGAACGCATTAAACCTCTTAGCCATGCTTCAATGCAATGACATGCATTTTACTCCGTAAGATTTTTCCAAGATGACCAACTCAGGAGACACACTTTCAATATGTCTTTTTGCTCAAGTACTTGTAGAAGACAGAATAATGCCCCCCCCCAATAATATCAGCACCCTAATCGCTATACGCTGGGAATGTTACTGAATATGGCTAAAGGAACTTCGCCTATGTGATGAAGTTAAGGCACTGGAGATTGGAAGGTTATCTTGTCTTTGGGAGTGGGCCTTCAATATAATCATGAGGGTTTATTTAAGAGGCAGACAAGAGATAAGAAGATCAAAGGAGAAAGGCGGGGATGTCACTTCAAAGTCAGGGTTAGACTAGGTGAGGTGAGTTGGGGCCACAAGCCAAGGAATGAGGAGGCATTACTCTAGAAGCTGGAACTAAACAAGGAATGCCATTCTCCCCACATCCTCCCTATGGAACCAAACCTGCCCACACCTTGCTCTTAGAGACATAAGATTCATTTTGGACCTCTGCTTCCAGACCAATAAGACAGTATATTTGCATTGTTTTAAGTCACAACGTTTGTGGCATTTTGTTTCAGGATCAAAAAGAAAACTAATACAGTACCCTAGTTTCTAGAATCCACCTCACTCACCACTTTGGCTGTGTTTGTGAAATGACATACAAAAGACAATAGAAAATGTGAGACTTGAGGTCATTCTAGATAATCACCTTGTGCATTATAGAACTCGGTGACACGCATGGTCACAGTGTAAGATCCTGCAATAATTTTATTTTATGATTTAGGATAAAAAATATGTCTTCTTACTATTTTTGTTGTTTTTCTTAAATTGCCACTTAATGTTAAGAACATATGTCTAGGTATGTAGCTATGATATAAAAATGAGGGAATATTTTCATATTTCAGATTTCATAGTGTGTGTGTGTGTGTGTGTGTGTGTGTGTGTGTGTGTGTGTGTGTATGTGTTTAATCACTTAGTTTTCTTCCCATTTGGGATCTAGATTTCTTTATGAAGAAAACATTCATATTCTACCATGAGATAGTTGCCTTATCTTCCCCAGGCTTCTAAGTCCCTAACAACTGCAGTAGGCCTCAGAGTGGTGGGCAGTAGAATAGGTAAAATAAGAAAAGTACTAGATTGTCTTGAGGAGGAAAAGAGAATTGTTCTTTTGATAGGCATTGAGCAAAATGCTATCGTTATTCACACATACATGTATGTGTGTTTTTTCATTGCTACATGCCTTCCAGAGAATTAAAACACCTAGTTACCTTAAACCATTTTCAGATTTTAAACATTAATGTTTGGTGATGGTGGAGTCTTTTTTTTTCATAATTAAATATCTTTAAATTTTCTTCTTGTTAAATTATAGTGACTTTTACTTATATGGTTCAAACACTGCTTTATCATGCTAGATGCTTTTAATTACTTGAGATATTAAATGTATGGATTTTTTTCACTACACATGCTTTTATATAAATGTCATTTGATAGATACTAATGTAAATTCATATAACTAATTGTGCTAAAAATACACAGTATCTTTGTTTATTTTGCAATATTATATCTTGTCATTGCCAAGATTTTCAATGAATCCTATCTAATAAAAGAGCAATATGCAAATTGGCCATACATCTGGTAAAGCCACACCCACCAGCCAATCAGGAGTAAGAATGCAAATTAACCCAACCAAGATGGTTGCTGCCACAGAGAGAACAGGTGGCTCGGGTTTCCCTGGTAATAGAGGAAGCCAAGCTTTCTGCCTGCCCTGGCTTGCCTTGGCCTCTGATTAAGGCCACAAAGTTTCAGTTATAGAAGTTAAATAAATCACAGACACCAGGACCTTTGCTTGAGTTGCCAGGGACGTGGCCAGCCTGTAAACCAACACAAGCCCCTCGCTCAGGTGGCCCCACACCCCAAGGGACACCCTTCAGGGCAAACCAGCTGGCCCCTACCATGCACCAGGCCTCTATCTTATCTAATAAAAGATTAATATGCAGATTGACCATCACTCCAACACACAAAATGGCTTCCCCCACGTGGTCAAAGATCCTGCCCCCATGACACAAGATGGCCGCCACAAAATGGCCAGCAGGGAAGGGAAGGTTGGGAGGGACGAGGCCTGCAAAGGAGGGCAGTTGTGGGCAATCAGGCAAGCAGTGGAGGGCAGTTTGGAGGGACCAGGCAAGCAAGGGAGGGTATTTAGGGGTTACCAGGCATGAAGGGGAGGACAGTTAGGGGCAAACAGGCTGGCAGAGGAGCAGTTAGGCTTCAATCAGACTGGCATGGGAATGGTTAGGGGGTGATCATGCTGGCAGGCAGAAGCGGTTAAGGGCAATCAGGAAGGCAGGCAGGTGAGCAGTTGGAATCCAGCAGTCCTGGATTGTGAGAGGGAAGTCTGACTGCTCATTTAAGATTGGATTGGGCCTAACTGGGCAGTTGGGCATCCCTCTAGGGGTCCCAGATTGGAGAGGGTGCAGCCGGGGCTGAGGGACACCCCATTTCGTGCATGAATTTTGCTCACTGGGCCTCTAGTTAGTTAGTAAAATTATATAGGTTTCAAGTGTTCAATTCTATAACATATCATCTATAGATTGCATTATGTGTTTATATCCAAAGTCAAGTCTCTTTCCATATACCTGTCTTTATACTTTTTTCTTCCTCCCTAATCCCTTCCCTCTGGTAACCAACATACTGTTGTCTGTGTCTGTCTGTCTATCTTCCTTCCTTCCTTCCTTCCTTCCTTCCTTCCTTCCTTCCTTCCTTCCTTTCTTTCTTTTTTAATTTTTTGCTTTCAGTTCCCCCCCCCCCCACATACAAGTAAAATAATATGGTTCTTGATTTTTCTGTCTGACTTATTCCACTTAGCATGAGATTCTCAAGGTCCATCCATGTTATTGCAAATGGCAGTGTTTCATCCTCTCTTATGGCTGAGTAGCATCCCACTGTGTAGTATATGTACCCCCTCTTCTTTATCCAGTCATCTATTGAAGGGCACGTTGGTTGTTTCCAGGTCTTGGCCACTGTAAATAATGCTGCAGTGAATATAGGGGTGCATGTGTCTTTCCAAATAAATGCCATCACATTTTTCAGAAGAAGGGTTTCTGGGTCTAATGGTGACTTTATTCTTAATTTTTTTAGGAACCTCCATATTGTTTTCCGTAGTGGCTATAACAGTTAAAATTTTCACCTGTGGTGAATAAGGGTTTCTTTTTCTCTACTTCACTGGCTCTTAGGGAAATGGAAATCAAAACTACAAAGAGATACAACCTTACTCCTGTTAGAATGGTATTATCCACAATACAAGTAATAACAAGTGTTGGAGAGGTTGTGGAGAATTAATTCTTAGAAATTGTTTTACTCGCCAAAACCTGTTTGGCTCAGTGGATAGAGTTTCAGCTTGCGGACTGGAAGGTCCCGGGTTCGATTCCTGTCGAGGGCATATACCTTGGTTGCAGGCACGTACCCAGTGGGGGGTGTGCAAGAGGCAGCTGGTCGATGATTCTCTCTCATTGATGTTTCTAACTCTCTATCCCTCTCTCTTCCTCTCTGTGAAAAATCAATAAAATATAATTTTTAAAAAATGGTTTTACTTATGCAGTTATTATATCATTTGTATAAAGAAAATTTTTAGATATTTAAATATTAACTTTTTACTTTTTTTTAGATTTTGCCAAAAGCTTTTCAACACCATATCTTCATTGCCTTTAAAATTATTGTCATGATAATTGTTAAACTTACTTTACAGCTAACAGAACTCTGTGATTATATTTTCTTAATTTGATTTTGTAATGGGAGTGAGTCTTTCCTACTCAATAAGTATCCTTACCTGTCTTCACATTGGCAATATCCTACAGACCAGTGAATTTTGCTTATGTAGTGTTTAACTTCTAACTCAATAACATACTGTGTTAAGTCAAATATTAAGTGAGTTAATATGAGAAAACGGATTTAATTGATTTTATCTCTAGTTTATTTTAACGTATTTGACAGAATTTCCTTAATAAGTCTAAAATCGTAAGCTGATTAAAAATCTTCATTTAAATATGTGTAAAAGGAACCAAAATAAAATTAGTATTGATTTTAATAAGGGTTTCACTTTGCCTAAGCATTTATGTCTTCTTTTCTCTTCTTTGGACTTCAGGTGCAATAACAGAACCCAGTGTGCAGTCGTGGCAGGTCCTGACGTTTTTCCAGACCCCTGCCCGGGAACCTATAAGTACCTTGAAGTGCAGTATGAATGTGTCCCTTACAGTATGTATATTCCTATCGTTTTTTATAAAGAGAAAATAAAGTAAGTTTTGTTTTTGCATGTATTGACAAAATATTCTGTATGAAAGCATAAAAGAACAATTTCATAAATTATGTGGGAAACATGGGTAACTTTAATTTTTTTAGGACCATAACCCCTTACCACCATTGGAAGAATTAGATGTTGCTTACATGATCCTGCAGCTTTTAATTTTGACTATAGACTTCTGTACATTGGCATCTATCCTAAAACTCTTAATGTAAGAATATTAAACATGTAGATGAAAGCTGAAAAGTGGTATGCCACTATTTCATTCCTTCAGGTCCAAGTAAAAGGTAGTGAAAATAAATAACATTATCATCATGTGTATAGTGGAATAGAAATTGATAAATTTGAATTTGATGGAAGCAATTTTAGCTAAGCTTCCCATGCTGTCAGTATTTCAGGAATAAAAATATATTTATCAAGTGGGAGCATACTAAAAAGAAAATACTTGGATTACTTGAACTAAAGCACTCTTCAGAATGTGTCTTTTACAGGCACACGATGTAGGTCTTTGCAACCTTTATGTCAGATATGGTGTGTACCAACTTATTTTTTTCTTCAGGAATAATGAAGAATCAAACAGTCGAAAATGATACGTTTTTGACTGCTTTACTCAAGGGAATTATCCCCATCTCACAAATAAACATATTTTTGAGCTACCTAGTTCATTATTCATAGCTTCACTAGTGAACCTCACTCCGGAAATCCTGCATTCTCCTATTAGATATTCAGCTTATCCCAGAGGTATAAAACACCTGAGATCATAAACAAAACCTAAGCTTCAACTTCCTTTGACATCTGAGAAGAAGCTGAGTGTCTGGGGATCAGCCCGCTGCCTGTGCCAGGAGATAGCTGTGGGCTTGCCTCACTTCTACTCATTTAAGAGGCAGCGCATTGCATGGAGCTGTACGTGAGCAATTCCTCCAGCAAGAAATAGACTGAAATTTTAACATAATAATGGAAGCAATCACGAGAAAGTTTTATTTTTGCTTATTTGTACTACATTTGATTAGAGAAAGAGTAGTGACATTTTATAAAGCTAATTTTCTTGTTACAAAAAAATACATAAATGCGTAGGTCTGATTTAAATCTCAGTTGAGGTTATGCTTCTCACATTGTTCTCAGGGATCCTTCTGTGGAAATAGGAGGTTCATAATGACCATTCGTTCTTCGTTAGTAATCATTTAAAGAAATAATATTTGAAGTTCGTTTTAGAACTGCGGCGATTATATTTGGATTGCATGATGTGATCTTTGTGAAAAATGTAGAATAACTGTTTCCAAGGCATTTTATAAAAATATACACCTAAGGCAAAGGTGCACCTCGTTTTTAAATACAGTCTTTGGAAACTTACAATTATATTTGGCATCGAGCTGAAGTAGGAATGTCAAAGTATAGATCTTTTCATAATTTTTTAAAAGTTAAAGAATTTTACAGCTGTCTCTTCAATTATCCGTGTGTCTTCTGAATTTCTTTGTAGATAACTACTCCAAAATCCTCTGCCAAGCTTATTCTGAAAAAGTACCTACTTAAGTTATTTCAATAGAATTAAGAACTTGCTCATACTTGCATAAAAAATTACTATTTATCACAGATCACTTTTTGCTCTTATAAACTACCAGATAAGGACAATTTGGTAGCTGAATATTTTATTTTTGTAGATTTCTGGTAGATTGAATATTTATTGATTGTTTTAGAAGAGTATTCCTATTATATTAAAGCATATATCTGATTTTTTTATTAAGTAAGAATTTTAAACTTAGGTGCAACACTTGGCTAGTTTATACACCGGTTTAACTTATATGGTAGAGCATGATTGTGTTTATTCAAATTATCTTTTGTATGTGTTTTAGTTAAAAGTATAATTGGTAATTTCTTTAGTAAATTTAACTTGTTTTTTAAATGATCCAAAATAAAGTATAAACTATTCCAAAAACTACAGGGACTCGTTTAAAAGGTGAGTTGATTTAGCAGAAAGATTGCCAGAAATCAGGAAGCCTGGGTTTAGAATATGGTCTTATTACAGAACAAATGGCCTAGGTCCATTAGTATAGGTAAGCATTAACATTTTCTAGATCTCCCCTTATACACCGAACCTGATCTGTAGTAAATTATGATTTTGATCAACCCTACACTGTTTTTCTTGCCTCTGGCGTCAAACAGATAGGTTTTCCAGTGCTGAACTGATTCACTTATTTATAATAGCTATCATTTGACACTTACTACATGTGATTTACAACATGAGTTAAATGTTTACATACATTATTTTATTTTATTCTCACAGTATCCTCACTGTGTTAGGTAGGAATATCACCATTTTACCAGAGAGGAAACTGAGGCTCCATTGGATAAGTGGATATCTCTTGGAAAACGTAGAATAGCTAGAAAATGGCAGAGGCAAGATTTGAGTTGTCATTAAAAGTTGTTCTTAAGGATCAGGCTATAGTTCTCCTCATAGGTTTTTTTTCTTTATATGTTCAGGAATTATTAAATCTCATTCAATATTTAATTCATAATTTTCATCAGTAAAGTAATGGCACATGGTGAAAGCAAATGATTTAAAGACCCAGACCCAGTTCTTACACTATTTATTTTAAGAGGTTTGTATGTCTTTCTTAAAGCAGATGAATCACTGCAAACGTCTATTTTACACAAACACCTAATGAAGCTTTCTGATTTAAACTAGTTTGTGCCATAAAAATGCTACCCACTCACCGAAACCGGTTTTGCTCATTGGATAGAGCATCGGCCTGGGGGCTGAAAGGTTCAGGTTCAATTCAGGTCAAAGGCATGTACCTTGGTTGCTGGCAAGTCCCCAGTAGGGGGTGTGCAAGAGGCAGCTGATCAGTGATTCTCACTCATCCATGTTTCTAACTCTCTATCCCTCTTTCTTTCTCTCTGTAAGAAATCAATAAAATATATATTTTTAAAAATGCTACCCACTGTTTAGAATAAGGCTCTTACCAAAGTAGCAAATTAAGAAGTTGTTTAAATTACCTGAATCATAAGGAAAAAATCCTTGTACTTAATATACTTGTTAAAATACCCCTATTGTAGCCCTGGCCAGGGTTCCTCAGCTGGTTGAACATACTCTCCTGTGTACTGTAATATTGTTGGTTTGATTCCCGCTCAGGGCGCATGTCCAGATTTTAGGCTCAATCCCCTATAGAGGGCGTGTAGTAGGTAGTTGATTGATGTTTCACTCATATCAATGTTTCTCTCTCTCTGTCTTCCCCTTCCTCTCTCTAAAAGTTAATAAAAATATTTTAAAATCCCTATTGTATTATTAGAATAAAAACTTCAGTCTTAAGAATTATTAATGTTTGAACATGTTCTATTTAAACAACTGAATAAACAAATAATGTTAAGTTCCATTTCTTAAACAATTCACTAATTCCAAGTTTTATTTTGAATTATAGACAATAAACTTCATGTATTTAGTGATATATTTGGTATTTATGAATATGTTTTATATTGGAATGTGGAAATATATTGATATTATTTTCTCCCTTTATAATATTCTTTATATGCATTTCCATGGAATACTAATTTTTAAGGGAATAGTTTTTCATGGAAAGTAAATAAAACTTTGAAATATAGAAATGCAGAAAAACAATTAAATATGTTGGAAAACATATTAATATTAATGATACGGAAGCATATAAGAGGTAAAAATTCAACAACTTCTTTGTATTACCCAAGAAAATAAAGTTAAAAATGCTGAAGGTAAGCCTGCAATAATTTTTGCACAGATTTTTGTCAGTAAGTAGGTTCATAATTTAACAATGGCAGTTTTAGAAACTTAGACTGAATCAAACAAATGGAATGAATTTTATTTTTATTGAAATCATTTTTTATTTTTCAATTACAGTTGACAATACAATATGATATTAGTTCCAGGTATACACCTCAGTGATTTGACTTTATATAACTTACTAAGTTATCAGTGTGACTTGATAAAAAAGATATTGATAGGACAAAAGCTAAGAAAAATTAGTGATTGTAAACAATTTGTGAGGCGACCTGCTGGGAGTATTTTGTACTCAATATTTTAGAATCACTGTAGTTATTTTCTTCTTTCCTTAGTTTTTCCTCTTGTCTGTACTGTCTTGTTTGTGCTCACAGATACCCTGTTTGTGACCAAATTTGTGACAGACAAATCAATATTTTTCTCTGTTCCTGTCACACCTTAGTTCCAGTGTGACTTTTATAGCCTTTGCGTTTTCTTTGAGGTTTGACTTTTCTCCTTAGCGGTATTTTCTCCCCAGGAGATGACCCAGATATTCCAGAGGTTAAACCTCAGCATTTACCAATGTCACATTTTTGCTCTATCTTCCTTCTCACCCCATCCGCCATGCTTCCTGGGGTGATTTGGGATTGAAATCCTGGCATCTTCAAGTAGAGCTTTCTTCATTTAGCCAGTTTACAGGGATGAATTGTGTTAGGGGGAAAACAATAAAACAACTAACCATCTACTTAGGGTATTTCTGAGCAAGGAATCTTCACTTTGTATCCTGCTGACAATTTGTCTTTCTTCCAAAGCATACAATTTCACGCACATTAAACTCAAAAAGTGCTTGTCTTTTCTCACAATCTAGCCTTTCTCTTCAGTTCTTTGTTTCTTCCTTTCAGAAATACAAAGCACATATTACTTATTCTAATAACCTTCTGTCATGGTAGGTTTTCTGCAGAAATGGAGGGAGGAAGCATACAATTTTGAGCTCATATTAGAAATGAGTGTTTGATTTAACCAATATTATGTTGTAGCACTTAAAGACTTTCTAAAGACATTACATTAACCATCTGAAGACATGTAAAATAAGTATTAGAAAATCAATATTTCCAAATAATTATATAATATTTTAATTTAGTTTTTAACTTTAAGAATAATGCATTACACTTTTAGCATTTGAAACAAACATTTTAACTATTTAATTATAAATAACTACATTTTTCAAATAATATTCTAATGAGTTCATATTTTAATGTATGCTATACTTTGGTTCCTATTCTATAAATAAGTAATTACCTATTTTAAAACTCATTGTGCTGAAATGAACCCATATGTTTAATTTTCAAAAGATCACAGGAATGTCAAGATGTATTCTGATTCCCAATATACTGCAATACCTTTTTCAGTTTCTGACATATAGAAAACATTAACACGCATCTATTGAATGACTGAAAGAAAAAAAAAATAGTTACATTGCTCCAGAAGTAATATATGCATTGCTAAAATTATAAATATAAGAAATTATTTCCTACAAACACGACCTTATTACTTCAAAAGGGAGATTTGTGATAAAAATATAGATTACATATATTTTACTTTCTCCAAATTGCTTTGGTAATTGTGATTATATCCCTCACTACTAGTAACCAATTTGTTTTTCATAGTCTTCTACATGCTCCATATGATATACCAAGTTTTAGCTTCAAGCATTACTCCTTCTATAAGGAGTGCCAGCTACCTGAATTCTCTTTTTTTAGAATATTTTCAACACAAGGAATAGTATTTTTTTCTCCCTTTTCTCTCCTATCAGTTTCGCTCTTTCTCTGTTGAATAGTTTCTCCCTACTTCCCAGTATCATATACCTAACAGATAATCCATATAGCTTTTACAAATATATCAGAGATTACTTAGTATTAATTTAAACATTGTCTGTGTGCCCAGAATATTATATATTCATAAAAGTTGCTATCGCTTTAGAAACCAGGAAGGATAGTGCTTAAAGGGGTTGCTCTTTTTAAAGCTCAGTGATACAACTAATTTTCTGAATCCATACTCATCCCACTGTGTTTCTGTAGGCTCTGTGACCACTTATGCTTCCTCATCTGCATCCCCTCTGGACCTGACCTGCTGGTGCTGATAATTGCATGAATCACACCCAAGCTTGCCATGGAGTTTGGCCATTTTGTCTTTTATTTTCTTATTAGAATTAGCTTTTAGTATTAGTTTATCTACCTCCAGCCCCATTTCTCCCCATAGACAGCAATAGATAAGGAGGTATTAATCTCCTCAAATGGTAGACTCTGGCCATGTCATTTATTTTAGTCAACAAATAATAGTTGGATCCTTGCTTTATTAATCTTCACAAACTGTCTTTAGGCAGTCACAGTGTAATTAATTACAAAGCAATTGAAACCCATCTTTTTAAACATTTTATAGTTAGAGAACATGAGACCTAGAATAAATGAAATAAGTCAATGGTTATATAGTTAAAACTCATTCTTAATTGTTGGTTGAGTTGTCTTTCCATCATGCTACTTTGTTTCTTTGAATCTCAAAGTAGTTTTATTTTCTGTCTAGAGATGGAAAGAGTGATTAAGACTTAACTCTCAAACATATAAAATATTATAATATATTCTCTTTAATTGAAATTTGTCATAAAACATTATTTTTTCATTATAATTCTTACAGAAAAAAAGACAGGGTTCAAAATGATGCTTGTGTGAGGTCTTTGTTTGCCTTCAATCCTTTAATTAATGCAATTATGATTATATATATTGAGATATCAACAAAAACCACAACTTTCTCAATATTTTGAAAGAGCCATCTTTTTGTGTATGTGTTTAGATTTAATCCTTCTGGCCATGTCTCATAAATGGAATTCAAAAGTACCAGTAAGTAAACCATTTTAGAAAACATAGGATATGCAGTTTGCCTTTATGTCTTCTAGATGCTAACCATTTCTTTTTGGAAGCCTTCATATATGCATTCAGATTTCTGTGGCAAAGTTTTTCTGATCTCAGTTTTTGGAACAGTTTGAAATAAGTGCAGTCCTCAGTAACATTGATTTTTCAGGTTCCAAAACTGTTTGCAGTTAAAAATCAAACATAATCAAGCAACTTGTGGATTTATGGAAAGAAAACTCAATCTCTCCAAAAAGCAGAACATACCACTTGCTTTACAGTGATTTTCCTAGACTTGATCTCTCCCCTGTTCCCTTTACTCTTAGAGAACTCTTCCAATTAAGTTTAGCAAGATAACAGGGAAAGCTTAGAAGGAATATAGCATTCTCATTTGTTGAAAGCAGAATACATTAATTTTTATAAGAAGACTTTCTCCCCATCCTCCTTCCTGGATTCATTATGATTGTTTATTGATTGCATGTAGAACTCTTAGCCAGTTACTTATGTATGTCAGAGTCTAACAAAGCTTGTTTCTTATGACAGTGCTTTGATCTTATCTTTATCGGTTACTCACCAAGAACTATTCATCCAGATTCGTCAAGATTAACTTTAAAAAACTGCCTAACTGGTAAAAAATATTTATTGAGGCAAATCTGTAAGAATTCCTCATTTAACTATATCATGCATTTGCAATGTTCATAAGAAATGAGTTCAAATGGATCAAACCATTAAACCTCAGAGGAAAGGTAGGGGAGGTGGGGATAAAGGGGAGAGATCAACCAAAGGACTTACATGCATGAATATAAGCCTAACCAATAGACACAGACAACAGGGGCGTGAAGGCATGAGGGGGAGGTATAGGGAGTAATGTGGGAATAAGGACACATATGAAACACCATAATCAATAAAGAAATATTTTTTTAAAAAAAAACAGAAATTTAAAGAAAGAAAGAGAAATGGGTTTACATAGAAGCTCAGGCCTCATAATTTATGAATGACTGCTCTGCAAAAGATGGCAGGTGTTACTCTTTTTAAGAATGTTAAGTGTAAAGCAAGAAACATAACGCTATGCTGTGTCTTTAGAACTTGGCAATCCTTGCTATTTCTCAATATTTGCCTACATTTGTGATTAGCACTGATTCCAATACAAAATTCAAGATGTTATGGTGAGTTTATATGACCTGATTGAAATTGATCTGCTGCTGCTTCTTGGAGGTATCAAATGTCATTTTCTAAGATGTTTGAAATATATTATTTACTCTCAGGCAGTAGCATGAACACAGTAGGACCTGTTCCTTAAAAATCCTGTACCCATTTATTCTAAAACCAACCTGTAACAGCCATTTTATTTTACCTAAGTAGTATAAAGCCAGGACCTGCGTTTCCTTATTCATAGGCAATAGGATGAAGATTCACATTATTTACTAGAAAAATCCAAATGAATCTAATATTTTAAAAATATTAGTTTATTCCTTCAATGCTAGCACTAACTTCAAAATGTTTTTACCTATTCAACTAAATAACATAACAACAGAATTAAAATAGTTTCTAGATCACATTAATGCTTAATAGAATTTGCTATTATTATTTAAATGTTTTCCACATGTAATGGGTATTTATTTAGCTTATTGTTGAAAATGCTAAATCATAAAATTCTGAACACCAAGCCATACATAATATTTTACAGTCCTTATTTAAGCTCCTGATATATTCTGGATGTTGAAGAGTTAAAATTCTGGTATTGATCAGTATTCTTTTGGTAGATTATAGACTTTTTACAGAAACTGAGATCTAATTTTATATCAGTGATAGTTGCTAGGTAATGATTTGATGGAAATTAATCATTAAACATTTAGAAGCTCATTCTCTGATTGGAGTGGGAACTGGAGTGACTTAGAAGCTGATGTCCCAGGAAATAATTGATTGAGAAATGATACCTTGGGGTGTTTAATAAAAATAGACTATACGTCTAATAGTTGAAATTCTTCCTCTTTCTCAAAATCAAAAATGAAAGAGAAATTGCTAAAGAAAAATGGGAACTTCTTTTCTAATAGTAGATACTATTCTCTGAACAAGGTCTGAGTGCTAAAACTGTGCTTAATATTTTGTATATTCCATTTTGTTCCCTCAGAAAAAAATAAGGAAGTAAAAGATATAAATTAAGTCTTCAGCTTGTCCAAGTCTCCATTCTTGGTTAGATGCGTGGGAAGGGGAGATAGGGGAAGTGGAATACAAGTCCATTTGATTCATGGGATTTTTTTTTTCTTTAATTCTGCTAAAGAATGCAGCTAAAAAGATCATCTTCTCTGAGAAAGGCTGAGGCCTATCTTTTGTAAAATATTTGCTGCTCTCTAGTCGGGTACCTATAGAGTGAAGTTGTGTGTGCTGGATTTAGCTTGACTTCAGAATAATTTTTATCAAGAGGTAGGGATGGACCCTTATGGGTGTAGCTCAGTTGGGTAGGTGCCATCCAGGGCACAAAGAAGGTTGCCTATTCCATCCCAGGGCAGGGCACATTCTCAGGTTCCACACTCAATTCCCAGTAGGGGGCGTGCAGTAGGCAGTCACTGGATGTTTAGCTCTCACATCAATGTGTTCTTCCTCTCCCTCTCTGTCTCCCTCTTCCTGTCCTTTCCTCTCTCAAAATCCATCATATATATATATATATATATATATATATATATATATATATATATATGAAAGGTGGTAGGGATTAAGGAGGGAGAAAAGCTACAGTTGACAAGTGGGGTGACCACTATCACTTATTCTGTAACTCTTGCCCTGAACTCAATCTCATTTTACTGATTTGTTGCTGTTGATGAGGAAGCTTTTGCATTAATTTTCTTCTGCTATTATTTTAAACTGCCACAAACACAGTAGCTCAATTCCAATAATTACAGGCTTTTGTTGTTCCTTGTGATTAAGCCCCTTTGCCTTAACACACGTTTATACTACTACAGGTTCAAAGGCTAACATTAGGGTGTTTGTGGGGTGCCTTCCTTTTGAATGCTACAGGGGAAAATCTGTGTCCTGATCTTTTCCACCTTCCAAAGCCATCTGCATCTATGGCTTGTGGCCCCTTCCTCCATTTTCAAATCACTTCCCTCTAACCCCTGCTCCTGTCCCCACAGCTCCTCTCTGACATGGACGGACCCTGTTGCTTCCCTTTATTTATTTGTTTGTTTGTTTATTTCCCTTTAATAAAAACCTTGGGAATATATTGGGCGAATCTGGATGATTCAGGATCATCTCAAAATCCTTAATTTCATCACACCTGTAAAAGTTCCTTTTGCCATGAAAGGTAAAAAATATTCACAGGTTCTGGACATTAGGTCATGAATACTCTGGAGGGCATTATTCAGCCTATGCCAGGTTTTCTTTAAGTAAAATAGGTATTTTAAAAAGTACAGTTCAGTGCAGAACACATGAAAGATGTGGTTTTTAATGAAAAAATACGTCCCTGGCTAACCAAGTGTCAGTGATCGCAGAATGCTCTTATAAACCTCGAGAAGAAAATGGACATTCCGGGGCTGATTTCAGACTGACGGATTAAATTAAAACCAAGCCACTTACCTTATTCTTGTATGGTAAAATGTCTTTTTCTTTATGGTTGCATAAATTAAGAATAAATAACAAATAAAAATACTACAAACTGTCAAAAATATGAAGGTAAAGTTTATTTGGCTTTTTACCACTAGAGATAAATTCAACTAATCTTGCAATGACCATTCTTTTAAGACTTGCTTTATGCATATATACACCAAGTGTGATTATTTACATGAGTAGGAGTCACACACACACACACACACACACACACACACACACATATGCACGCACGCAGGCACGCACGCACACAATTCTTCATAGTTCTGTCTATATTCAGGTGTTCTTCTTTGGAAACCTTTACACATGAATATAGATTAGTGCGTGTGCGTGCGTGTGTGTGTGTGCGTGTGTGTGTGTGTGTGTGTGTGTGTGTGTGTTTACAAAAACAGAATTGATCACATTATACACACGTCTTGCTTTTCTCACTGTACAATACCTTGTGATTTTCACACAAGTCAGCCAATATAACTTGATTGCTTTCAAGGGCTTTATAATAGCTTGTGGGTTGATGTAGACATGGGTAGCGTATTAAGCAATTCTTCTTCTAATGGCAATTAATTTTTTATTTTGCTTTGTATGTGATAAGGTGAATGATGTTTCAGTCTTTTGGGGCAAGGTTATCTCTCTGCTAATCTGCTAAGAAGTATTTGCTTCATCTTTTCAAACAGCAGTGAGGCAGTTGCCACTTGACACAGGGGAACCTGTCCGCTGACGGAGTTAATGGTTCCAGCTATAGAGTAAAGCCGAATGGGATTGAACCTGTGACCTCTCATTCTTCACCAGAGTCCAACCCACACCTCTGGCGATTCTTAGCCTTTTCCAACATTTGAGGAATGAGTTTTAATATCTGTCCAGTCACTTGATTTGGAGAGTTTTCATTTAATAAACGTTGGAAGCATCATAATATCTGTCACAGGTAGTGCAGCTCCCTTAATCAAGGTAACTTTGAACTGAGCAGTAAAGAGGGGACTGTTACACCTATGAACTCATTTATATAGTGGCAGCAGGGCGGGGCATTTGTTTTTACTGTTTCTCTGAATTATGTATTTTAAGCATGTAGTAGCTGCCTCCTTGCTATCTGTCTTTTTCATTCATTATTTTGCTGATAATTTTTTTTTTTTTGGTCAAAAATCATCTGAAAGTTTCTGTTGAGTCAAACATTATTTTCACAGAACTCATTCTTTAACATCTCTGCAATAGATGTGGTCACTTACCCTCTTGGCCTTTACTGACCACTCCCTCTGCATTATATGGAAATGTTGTCTTCTACATTACATCTCATTGCACCTCCCGGTTTTCTTTTTATTTAATTTCAGCAATCCTTTCCTACCCTCTTCCTTGCACTTTCATGAGTTCCCCCCTTTTTTTCTCAAACCCCAACTAAAGAAGTATACATTCAAGTACTGGTTGTTGACTTCCATTTGCCTTCTAATTGACCATTAGTCATTCAGTTGTTGGCTTGCTCTATCTATCTATCTGTCTATCTATCTATATCTCTATCTATCATCTATTTGTCTATCTATTTATCTATTTATCATCTATCTATCTATCTATCTATCTATCTAATATTGATAGTGTCAACACTTTTTTGAAAATTTTTGAAGAACCCCTTCCCAATTGAATCTCATATTACAATTACTGTTTTATTTTGTTTAATTTCTTACATTTTGAAAAATTCAGTGATCATAATTTTTCAACAAACATGTAGTGGGTACTTCAGTGCGTTTCTGACGGATCATGTTCTTGACTAGTAACATGGAAAAATGAGAGTTCTTATCTTGAAAATTATCATGCTCCAATTTTTTATTTATTTTTATCCTTAACATCCCTGCATATCCCCAAACTATTGTATATCTTTATCTTTTATTATGCTTCTCTGTGTGAAAGTAATTTAGAACTCAAGGGGAAATGTCAAAAATCAATGAATAAGAGTACTTAAAGTTCAGGACAGGTTTTTTTTTGTGTTTAATTTTTCCATTCTAGTTTTTGTACGACTTAATGATTTCCACTTTTGTGAGAAAGAAAAGCAATAATTGGAATAATAACAGAAAAGGTGTTATTTCTTTCTATGCTATTCTGTCATCATGCTTTAACTCAGTATTGTCCACTGTTTTATTTAGTTTCCTACATTAAGTAACCAGATTAATATATATTTGTATTTATTTATTTTTGTTATTCCTCACCTGAAGACATTTTCCCATTGGTTTTTATAGAGTGGAAGATAGGGAGGAGAGAGAGAGAAAGAGAGAGAGAGACAGAATAGAGAGAGAGAGAGAATGAGAATCAACCTATCCATTAGTTGCCTCCCACATATGCCCTGACCAGCACCAGGGATTAGAACCTGAAACCCAGGTACATGTCCTTGACTAGGAATCAAACCTGCAACCCTTCAGTGCTCGGGCCAGCGCTCTAAGGACTAAGCAACACTGACCAGGGCAACCGGGCTAATCATTAAACTGTCATGTTCACTTTTCTAAAGCTTCAGAGGAAGTGAATCACTTTAGCTTGAACCAAGATTTATTCTAATTCTTTATGGGTGTTTTAGGCAAACCTAAGATATAACATGTTAGAATTCTAACTGGCCTCTAAAACTAACAATGTTAGATCTTTAAGACCAGTGTTATTAAATTACCAAGAAGTTTTAAAGTGGTAAAATAATGATTATGGTAAGTCTGAGATTAAACTGTCACAGCAGAGTAATTTGATTTTAAGCCTGGCTCCACCAGCTCCATTAGTAATCATATCCTTGACAGAGACAAAGTTCATCCAATATGAGTTCTCAATGTGAACGAGTTATTGATGTTTCTGTGTTACTTTGGTCAGTCAATAAGGTTAAGAGGATAAAGTTTATGTAGTTTTAAGCATCACTGTTTTGAAGTTGAATGTCTATTTAATTAGATTTTCCAATATTTGGCAAGGAAGGACTGGTAGTGTCAGCTTTCTTCGGGTTGATATCAAATAGCATCTTGTGAAATTTGGTAAAGACATCTACAGTAATATGAAACAGCTATACTGCAGGCCTGCCTAGGAGAGCACTAGGATTTTTGTTGAGATGATTAATAATTTCTAAGAGTCTTGTGAAGCTAAAAGATTGAATAATGTCTGCAGGTCTTGAGTGTGATATTTATTTTCTAACTGGCTTTTGATAATCTGTAATGTTCTTCTTCAAATATTGAGCAAAAAAATGTATACTTTATATAATTCTTTAAATTACTTCTGAACCAAGCAGGTGGTTATGACTTCAAACAGTATGTATTCTTCGTACATTGTATTTGTTATCCAGGCACCCATATATAATCATCCCATTTTTCTGCCTTTACCATGTTTTCTTTCTAGTGTAGCAAAAAGTCATTAAATATAAACAGGCATCAATATGATAAATACTATTACAAAGGGAACTTCTAAAAATAGCATATGTGTTGGGTGGTAAAACTTTTTAGGGTACAATTTTTTATATTTTTTTTTCAATTCAGTTGCCATACATTGTTATATTAGTTTCAGGTGTACAACCCAATGGTGAGACATTTGTACAACTTATTATTCTGGTAAAAGTACTACCCATCTGATACCATGCATAGTTATTACAATGCTAGAATACTAGTAGCCCTGCGCAGGAACCCATGTGCCAGTAGGTGCTGCTACCCTCCTATAGCTCTCTGCCCCCTGTCCTGTCCTCCTGTAGCTCCCTCACCACCCCCCCAAAAAAAAAAAACAACCAAAAAAAGACACCAAAAAACATAGCTTGCTGCCCTGCCCCTTCCTGTGGCTCTGCAATGCCCCAGCCTCCTGCAGATCTGTGATCCAGTCCTGAAGCTGTAGGTCATTACCCCTCAGGGCATAATGGATAATCAGCATATTCTTCTCTTGTTATATAGAATTATTGACTATGTTCCCTATGCAGTATTTTATGTCCTTGTGACTCTTCTGTAACTACTAATTTGCACTTCTTAATCCCGTCTCCTTTTTTACTCACCCCTCTAACTCCCCTCCCATCTGGCGGTTATCAAAATGTTCTCTGTTTCTATTAGTCTGTTTCTTTTCTGCTTGTTTGTTTATTTTGTTTTTTAAATTCTACACATAAGTGAAATCATATGGCATTTGACTTTCTCTGTCTGGCTTATATCACTCAGCACAATACTTCTTGGTCCATCCATGTTGCAGAAGGCAACATTTCCTTCTGTTTTATGGTTGAGGCATATTTCATTGTATATATGCATAGGGTAGAATTCCTTGATTACTTATCATTTCAGAATATATATCTGATTTCAATCCACAAAATCACTTTCTGTTTCAGAAAGTATGATGCTTTCTACAGCAGGGTTTTGGCTGCCTAGAAGTTGACAGTTACCTGCAAGTGATACTTAATCTTCAAGTTAATTTTCCTTCCTTAAAAAAAATGGTAGATTAAATATAATTTTAATTATCTACTTTACCTCTTTTATACCACTATTATTATGGAGTTGAGGGATATTTTAGTAATTTAATTATATTGTAGACTTGAACTTCAAGTAGTTTATATTTCAATTATAATTGCAACAGATGCTATATCTTAAAATCCCAACTACAACAAGAAAAAAAAATTCTCATGTACATTCTACACATATTCATGAAATGCCTTACATATGAAAATAATATATATTTCTCAAGTTCCAAGTGGTCAGGAATGGTTTCTTGTATTTGTTCATATCCAATTACATGTTAAGTTGTCTAACATATATATTAGTAGGTACTTAGTAGTATTAAGTGATTAATTGAAGACTAAATACAGAACCATTATTAAAAAAGAAGGAACTTTTACCATTTGCAACAGCATGGATGGAACTGGAGAGCATTATGCTAAGCGAAATAAGCCATTCAAAGAAAGATAAATATCACATGATCTCACTCATATGAGGCATATAATGATCAACATAATTTGGTGAACAAGAATAGCTCCAGAGACAAATGGCAGGGGAGATGGTGGGTTAGAGAGCAACCAAAGGACTTGTATGCATGCATATTAGCGTAACCTATGGACATAGACACTGGGCGGTGGGGGCTTGCCCAGGGTGGGAATGACTGGTGTGTGGGGGGGTGTCAGTTGGGGGGAAAAGAAACATATGAAAAACTTTAGACAATAAATAAATTTTTAAAAAATAATCTCAGTATTTTTAAAAAGGTTATCACCAAATAGGTGAGATAATACTAATGCACAAATAACTATTAGAATGCTAGATGTATAACATTAAAATTACCATGTACCATGGTATATGGAAGTAGAGAAAAATGTTTAAAAATGAATATAAATGAAGATTTTAAAGTACCAGTAATGGTGATATGGACTAAAAAATAGACCTCAATAACATTTTTAAATCAAACATAAATAATATTATGTTTGATAATAAATGTGGGAACATCAGAAAATTAAATGAAACATCAGAGAGCTCCCTAGAAGAGGTATAAGTGGTAGAGGTTTTTCCAAGAAACACAGGATTTCTGTGCATTTCTGAATTCTCCAGGAGCAAGCCTTTGGTTAAGCTTAGAGGACTTCAGCCAGTGACCTCTTTCGGAAACCTACAAGATAGACAGAAAACTTCTGCACCAATTCTTCTTCAGAGATCCTAAGCTCACCTAAAAATGTGTATTTTACTGTTTTATTTACCACTAAAATACAAAGACATTTCTACCACACAAAGCCCAAGAGATCATTAGAGTATTGAAGATTATTTGTATCTATGTCGTTATTTCTCAGGCATTGAGTAATATTTAGAGTGAGTAAGTACTTCTCAGGAGGCCTCCCATGATTAGGAATTAGAAACTATAGAAGAGAATGTTGTTTAACTTAGTTTTCTCTGGTTGGATTTCTGACTTTTCCTTTAAGACATTATTACCAAAACTTGCTTGACTGTATTAAGTTATACAGTAATAATGCTCATAAACTTTATGATTCATTTAATACACTTTTATGAATCTCCAGTGCTATGTGCCAGACATTGGGTGAAAAGCTGAAGTTAAAGTGAAAAAATAGTTGGCTACTGACCTTACAGAGTGGAAAAGAGTTCTAGTGAGATTCTCATTTAAGTTTTTATGACAGTCATTTAAGTTCTGTGACATTCTCAAAGTCCTCCAATTATGCATTAAATGAATTATTTACAGAATTTTTAGTATTATGTAAGTTTATCTTAAGAAACATGTGTGATTAAGTAATACAGAGAATCATTTTTTAGTATAATGCTCCAGTAAGTCACTGGTATCACAATCTTTGATTCCAGCCTTTGCTTATAAACTGAGATAATTGCCAATTATATAGACTTCCAGAAAATCCACTTTTAAAGTTTATCTTATGTAAATGGCAGAACGTTATTACACAATAGGTGGTGGTATTTAATCCAGTTAAAATTCCGTTTTTTGTTTTCTTAAACTCTGGAGCTTTGACTTAAATTAGTTTATCTTGATGCTTCAGCATCTCGCGTAAACCATTAGCGCACTCCTCTCAGGACTCCCATTTGTACTTCCCATCCACAGTGTAATCCTATCACAAATGGTAATAGCACTTTTAGGCTTGGCGATTTCTTTCATCAAACCAAGTCTTGATCACTTTCAGAAATGACCTTGTTAATGTTTGTAGGATCTCTGAGATATGGCCACAAGCTGAGAAGAATTCCATCAGTTTTACAAATGAAAGGATTTGGTAGAGAAAGGCTGAGTTCCCCAAAAGCGATTTTAAGAGGGTGCTGCGGTATGATGTAATACACATTTAAAGAATGATGGGAAAACCAAGAAGAGGAATAAACTGGATACTAAATATACTCCAAAGGGATGAAAGAAGTTTGTTGAAAGACTTAATGCAGGGTTTGTTTTTTGATTTTAAATTACTCTTTGTAGAATGTGAAATGGGGGTTTTAAGAGAGTAAACGGAAAACATATTATGATTTTTATTTCTAACATTGTATATTGGTTGTTTTTTGTTATTCTTACTCACAGGCTCAGTGGTTCCTAAACACATAACTATCACTTATACAAAAACATAGTTACATAGGTATAAGTAATGTTAATTATATTGAATTTTAGAATAAAATATTCTATTTCATTCAGTCAGGAGCTACTTAAAAATTGCTTAATTGAAAGTATTGTGAAAAAAATCATGCTTGCAAAAAATTATACTCTGATAGGAAAGTTCAGATCTGTGGGCAAGATAAGGTATTATGGGAATTCTGAAAAGAAACCATCACTTGGCAAGAAAATGACTGAAAATAGAAAGAGGCTAATCCTATCAAAAGAGTAATTTGCAAATTAAGCATCACTCCAACACACAAAATGGCTGCCCCCATGTGGTCGAAAATGGCTGCCCCCATGTGGACCTGAGATGGCTGCCACAAGATGGCCAGCAGGGGAGGGTAGTTGGGAGGGACCAGGCCTGCAAGGGAGGGCAGTTGGAGGCGATCAAGCCTGCAGGGGAGGGCAGATAGGGATGGCCAGGCCTTCAGGAGAGGGCAGTTAGGGGCAATGAGGCCTGAAGGGGAGGGCAGATAGGGATGGCCAGGCCTTCAGGAGAGGGCAGTTAGGGGCAATGAGGCCTGCAGGGGAGGGCAGTTAGGGGTGACCAGGTCTTCAGGGGAGGGCAGTTAGGGACAATCAGGCCTTCAGGGGAGGGCAGTTAGGGGCAATCAGGCTTGCAAGCGAGCAGATAGGCATCAATCAGGCTGTTAGGGAGTTGTTAAGGGGTAATCAGGCTGGCAGGCAGAAGTGGTTAGGGGCAATCTGGAAGGCAGGCAAGTGATTAGTTGGGAGCCAGCAGTCCTGGATTGTGAGAGGGATTCCAGTAGTATTGGGCATAAAAGGGCAATCAGACCTCCCTTGAGGGGTCCCATATTAGGAGAGGATGTAAGCTTGGCTGAGGGACACCCCCGTGCACGAATTTCATGCACCAGGCCTCTAGTATGAAATAATCCATGAAAATGTATACAAATAAATCCACAAATATTATGTCTTTTATTTAACAAACATTATGGAAAGTGATAAGGAGGATATAGATATAAGACATAGTTTCTGTATTCAGGGTTTTCTTGGTCTGTTTGAAGAAATAATTACATTAAAACTCTAGTACTAAGCATAGTCCGATAAATACCACAAGATGGGAACATGAAAGAATTTTAATTCAACTATAGAACCTAAGTAGATTTTATATTAGAGAATAGTGGAACATAAAACAGCACATTTTGGCCGAAGAAAGAAGAGATCTTCCTTTAAATGTCAGTTTAAAGATACTATGAGAACAATTTTAGAGAATGCTAAGGCTGGTGCATTTAGATGCCTTAGATTCTGAAATAAAAAATAGTTAGGTCAATCAATTAGCAGATGCATCCTGCAGTCTAGATGCCAAGCAATTCTAATTGAATTAAGTTGCTGATGGTGGTAATGGGAAGAAATGAGAGTGGAGTCAGATGTTGAAGAAGAAAATTTTACAGAAGGAACAAACACTTGTCTACAAGAAAAAGTCAGTAATTGAAGTTTAATCATGGTAATTGTGTAAGTGCTGATAGTGTTATTTAAAGTGGAAAAAAACAGAAATGTTGTTTTATAAAGTTCAGTGGTGTGGTGTTAAAAGTAAGTCTTAAACATATTGCGGTGCTGGTGAATATGCAGTGGTCAACAGTGCTGATAGCATGAGGGGCAGAAGAGAGGTTGGGTTAGGAAAGAAGAAGAATGGCTGTGGAGTATTTGCGCCATTTTATCTAAAACCTAATTTAATTCTCAAAACTTGTTGAGCAAATGCCACAGCACCCCAACATCAGATAGCTAGTAAGTAGAAACTTGAAGTTTGATCATCTTCAGAGTTATTATACAACAGGGCATGCTGCCACTGAGGAAGGAACTTACACATTTGAGAAGTTTGTATAGAGGTACAATTAACATTTTTTGAGAATGGTGGCATACACACACACACACAGCCTTTACAACTGAACAACCAGAACAATAGGACCAACCAGTTGCCATAACGTGCACTGTCCACCATGGGGCAGACGCTCAATGCAGGGCTGCCACCTGGTGATCCGTGCACTCCCACAGCTAACCTCCCAAGGCTGGTCAACCACCCATGGTCCCTTTCCCCACCCCCTGCCATCAGGCCCAGTTCCACCTGCCACCTGCCTACAGCTGTGGTGGCATGGCAGTGAGGGAAGGAAAAGGGTAGGAGGTAGGGAATTGTTTGGTGGCAGGGCACCAACATCGGTGTCAGGCATGAGTTCTCTGTGACTGAGGTGCCTGTGTTCTGTGACTGTTGGCCAGGCCTAGGGACCACACCCACGCATGAATTCAGGCACCAGGCCTCTAGTCTGAAAATAATTAAACAAGTGGTTTAGAAAAAAAATGTAGTTAAGATAGAGGGCTGGGGAAAGAAAGCAAGCTGAAGATCTATAAAGAGATGGTGTGGCAGGGTTGAAAGTAGCTAATCCAAAATCTAGGAAAGAATCAAATATATTAAAAACTAGGGAGGGAAGGAGGAGGGAACCTTTTAAGAAAATGAAGCAGGCTTTTGGAATTTTGTAGACCAGCATTTCTGAAAGTCTGTTCTCTGGACCATAGGACACACAGTATATGTGATGAGGGTCGGAAGGGGGGAAATGATTCCTTCTATTGTCATGTGAGTTTGTAAGATACAAAATAATGGGCTGTCACTGCTGCCTTCCCTCATCTTCTTGGACCACAACATACATTTGCAAATTAATCAGAGAAGGGTACTAATGGCATTGTGGCTTAGGCATCATCTTTTATTTTTTTAACCTAAAAAGTAGAGATTTGAACATATTTTTAGCAAAAAAAAAAGCATACTTAGGAATAGGATGAAGACTCTGAAAGGGGGCCACTCAAGTTACTAGGATCTGAGGAAGATTAAAGGGAATGATATGGAGATAAAATAAAAGTTTAAACCTAGGCATACAAATTGAGATGGGCCGAAACCGGTTTGGCTCAGTGGATAGAGCGTCAGCCTGAGGACTGAAAGGCCCCAGGTTCGATTCCGGGCAAAGGCATATACCTTAGTTGCGGGCATATCCCTGGTCGGGGGTTGTGCAAGAGGCAGCTGATCTCTCTCATTGATGTTTCTAGCTCTCTGTCCCTCTCTCTTCCTCTCTGTAAAAAATCAATAAAAATATATTTTAAAAAATTGAGATGGGAAATAAAAAAACAGTTATGAAACAGACAGATAATTGTGGTTTTATAGAGTTAGAGTAAGAGGGTCAGGGCACTAGTTCAGTGATTTTGAGCTGCAGTGACCCTAGAGTCAGGTTGGGTACAGGGCTTACCATAGACTCACGACAGAGGCACATAGGAACGCCAGGCCCTGAATTATCTCTTCTTGCAAATGACTCCAGTTTCCACGTGTTATTTTTCATGGTTTCTAAAACACACTCCTGCCTGGTTTCAGTCATTGGACCAATCCATCTAGATGATGTTGCACTCAGAATCTCAAAGTATGCTGCTCAGAATGACACAGTACTTGAGTTTTCTTTTCCAAGGCACTGTTTGTTTTATCTCTTTGTACAGCACGATCAGTGCTTGTTCCCTTTGAATTGTGGTCAATTTATTCAATATAGGTGAATTTACATAATTCTAGTAACATCACAACTTTTGTACATGAATGAAATGCTATTTCAAGGTTATATTATAATGTTACTTTAGAATTTGCATTTATGCTTCGCTACTTCTCGCCTTTCATTCCTGCCAGACCGTCAAAGACTTTGTCTGATATGTATCCACCCTTCTTTTTTTTATTAG
Organism: Vespertilio murinus; assembly: GCA_963924515.1. Classification (NCBI taxonomy): domain Eukaryota; kingdom Metazoa; phylum Chordata; class Mammalia; order Chiroptera; family Vespertilionidae; genus Vespertilio; species Vespertilio murinus. The sequence continues at coordinate 35,197,756 of OZ004704.1, forward strand.
TGCCCCTGACTCTGTGTGAATTGTAGATTTTACTTTCATGCCTTTCATAAACCCAGAGGTTTGTGAAAGCCACTGGGAGTCATTGTCCAACTTTAACTTACCTGGGAATTTCTTTGGGTACAGTTCGTAGTTGTGCTCCGCTTGTTAGGTACAGTTTTGAGTTTTTATTCTACAATCTGTCCACTTATATATCAGCATAAACTTTGTCAAACCCATTCGGAGTCCAGTAAAATCTTTATTCCTACATTTCCTGATTTTTTCATCTATAAATGAATTGGTATTAATTTGATATAGTTCATAAGTGATTCTATTTTCACTATTTTCATTTAGGAGTACCCAGGAGCCATCCCATCATTCATTCTAGAATCTCGCAGGTGCCCTAACTCAGTATTGCCAGTATGTTCTCTAAACGTACATTGCCTCCCATTGTACAAAAGGACCTCTTCTGTCTTTAAAATATTCCTTTGTGTTTTATCATTTTATTTTGGAAGCAGGCTTTGCATTCATGAGCAATTTCCTTTATGTTCTCTGCCCCTCAGTGTCTGCATCAGTAACATGGAAATCACTGAAGTATGCACCTTGTGAAATTGTTGTGGGGATCAAAGGCCTTTAAATCTGAGAATATACCTGACATGGCGTGAATGCTCAACAAATCTTGTTGGTTATTGTTTCATTAGCTAGTCTTGACTAAGAAGCATGATCTGCTTACAACCTTAGTCTGAAAATGCTTTTGGAACTAGAAATTGTTAAATAAATACAAAACATCTTTCAGTTACTAACTTTGAGAACTGACAGGTTTATGCTGAGGGCTTAGTATGTAATTATTTCTACATAAACAGCTTGTGAGAGACATCCATCCAGTTAAAATATGCATAAATAGAGAGTTCAGTGTATCCACCCAACGTCTGAAAATAACTTTCTGGATCTAAAGTTAAAATGTCCAGTATCAGAAAAAATAGAGTATGGTTTTTGGAAAAGCAGACCAATATATGAAAGAGATAGACATCCAAACCGTTATGTCTATTGTCAGTGAGAGTGAATTAGGCCGGTCTTGCTGGGCAGTGACTCAGAGAGGCAGATGACAGAGAAAATCGGTGCTAAAAAAAGACCAAACCCTGTCACCACTACATCCCCCTCCTCTGCCAGGCTAACTCATGCTAGCCTGTGGTATATTTCTTCTGCTGATCGGTTTGATGTTTATTTTAACTACTTTCCTTTTTACATAAAAAGGCTTGTATAGAGGCCAGGTTGGAAGAAATAGGAAGAATAGTATCCGTGCTCTAGGAAGGGTTAGTTGTCATTGTGGGCTCACAATCACTGGCTTCAAAAGTGAACAGGATGTCACTCTTTGGGGTAGCTAGTACGTAGGCTCTCTAGGAGACCTAATGTATAACAATCTTCAAAATCTAATGATCAGTGCTTCACGGGGCAACACGTTTAGAGGCTGAAGGATTTTAATGGGAACATGAAAAATTATAATTGCTGAAGGAAGCCAAGTTTGCCCAGGCTTTGTTATTGAATGTCACAGCAACTCGAACATAGATTGAAACATTTACCAGAGTTTTTTCACTTACTAATAAGTAAACATTTCCATCAAACATGCCCTTTTGTGCATAATACTTGCAAAGAAAGGCAAAAAAAAAGGGAGTTTTGATTTTAAAAGAGTAATAATGGTTTGTTGATATCTCTTTAATGTCTTAATATCACTACCTATTCAATTAATGTTAAAGGTCTTTGCTTAATCTTGATTTCCTTAAGGCTGTGTTAGTTCGAACTTTTCAAGTATGTGTGAGTATTTTTAGTTGTCTAATCAGATCTTAGTAATAGTTTACAACGTGTATGTAAGTGTACTGAGATTTTTTTTTAAATGAAGAATGATGGAAAAGAAATGAAAACCCCAGCGTTTCATGTACTTATCTCTGTCCCTAGGTATACCAGCACATACCCTGTGGAATGTAAGATGATCCACTAATCAGAGACCCCCTGATGACAGGCCCATATGTGCTAGCTTACCTGCCGCAAGCCTCACCGGACCCCAGGGCAAGCATTGTCCAGGGCTTAACTCCCCATGTCCCTACTTGTATTAATTTATTTCACACTCAGTGGGGATCATCCTGCTCACTTTTTGATCATTTCCCTTCTTTTGTGGCTATAATGTGTAATTTAACTAACTTCTCTTCATACTGCTGCCTGAACTTACCCGGGTTTCAGATGTTCTCTTCTAAATTCAAATTTTGTGGGTCACTTGGCACCGAGCTATTTTGGCTCATTTCCCAAATGGCCATCTCCCTTTTGTTTAGCATTGCTGACATTTTCATGTTTATTCATGAAAAATATCATGTGAATTTACACTGGCACTGGGAGAATGTGGCCGCGGTGCCAACAATAAGTGTCATTTAGGATGTAGAGGGATTTAGAGCCATAATAAATTGTCTCATTCTAAGAAAAATAATGTATCAGAGTCATAAATCTTACCTTTCAAATTCCTTTCCTTAATTGCAGTTGCTGGGTGCTTTTTATTTTTTTCTTTCTTTCTGTATCATTAGCAACAAAACTGTGATTATTCTTAATGTTTCTAAAGGTACCATTGTTTACTATGTCGCTGGCTTTTTAAACTCTTAAGGTCTCAAAAGTTTTTTAATGAAAATTTTGCAAGTTGAAAGTTCAGAATTTTTTAGATGTATTTTTTAAATAGGAATAGAGAAACTCTATAAAAATTTAAAGGAGCACATGACTTTTTAAACATATACTGTTATCAGTTTTTACAAATGACCTATCTCATTCTGAACAATTCTTAAACTTTCCTTTGAAGCCCCACATTTCCTGGAGGACATTTCATTAAGTGCCATTGATCTTGATATTATACCCTTCTGCATCTGCTCTTAAGCTTAGCCCATTATTTTTCCCAATTTATAATTAATATGGTACTTTATTTTAAATTCAAACATTATTTAATTGGCACATGGATTTAATTTTCAATGAGTACAAGTCATGTATTTAGGAAAATTATAAGAATTGTGAAAGTGCCGAAACCGGTTTGGCTCAGTGGTAGAGCATCGGTCTGCAGACTGAAAGGTCCTAGGTTCGATTCCGGTCAAGGGCATGTATCTTGGTTGTGGGCACATCCCTGGTTGGTAGGGGGTGTGCAAGAGGCAGCTGGTCGATGTTTCTAGCTCTCTATTCCTCTCCCTTCCTCTCTGGAAAAAAATAGTTTGTGTTGTTGTTTTTAAAAGAACTGCAAAAGCAAGGAAACCCTGTGTTTCCTTGTTTTATATTTACAATGAATTCTTCTTTAAAGCTGGTCTTTTTGTATAGAATAAGAACAACAATAACAGCTAAGAGTTACCAAACATTTACTATATGCCAGACTCTGTTTAACATTCACACTTCAGCCAAAATCGGTTTGGCTCAGTGGATAGAGCGTCGGTCTGCGGACTGAAAGGTCCCAGTTTCGATTCTGTTCAAGGGCATGTACATTAGGTGCGGGCACATCCCCGGTAGGGGGTGTGCAGGAGGCAGCTGATTGATGTCTCTCTCTTATTGATGTTTTTAGCTCACTATCCCTCTCCCTTCCTCTCTGTAAAAAATCAATAAAATATATATTAAAAAAAAGATTCACAGTTTAAAAAAGAAAAGGAGTCACAATAAAAGTAGAAAGGTAAGGACTCTTATTTATTCAGTTTCCTTTTTAACAACAAGGAAACTGAAGCACAGAAAGATTATGTAACACACCGAATGTAAAATACTATAATAATAGAGCCAGAATTCGAACCCATTTAAAACTATGTGACTTAAACACTATTTCAACCACTACATTACTCTGCCCAATTAAAAAACTACCATCCGCCGAAACCAATTTGGCTCAGTGGATAGAGCTTCAGACTGTGGACTGAAAAGGTCCTGGGTTCGATTCGGGTCAAGGGCATGTACCTTGGTTGTGGGCACATCCCCAGTAGGGGGTGTGCAGGAGGCAGCTGATCCATGATTCTCTCATCGCTGTTTCTGACTCTCTATCCCTTTCTCTTCCACTCTGTAAAAAAACCAATAAAATAAAAATAAAAACTACCATCCAATGAAATGTTTGTTGAAGAAATTATTTTTAAATGGCTAAATATTAATTCTGACAATAAGGTTAGCTTAAACCTGATTAAGAGTTGCAAACAAATTTCTGGCATATTCAAAGGCATTAATACTTGTGCATAGAGGATTAAACAATATGATAGTATGGAGTTTAAGTAGGCAAAGGCATCTAACTCCCTGGGTGATTGGGAGCCCCAGTGATTTTTATCAGGGGGTTACCATGCTGTCACCTAAATAACAATTATTTAAAGAAGCATATGTTTTGACCTGTCTGGTTTGGCTCATTGGATAGAGCGTAGGCCTGCAGACTCAAGGGTCCCAGGTTTGATTCCTGTGAAGGGCATGTACCTTGGTTGCAGTTGGGGGTGTGCATGAGGCAGCTGATTGATGTTTCTCTCTCATTGATGTTTCTAACTTTCTATCCCTCTTCTTTCCTCTCTGCAAAAAAGGTATATATATATATATATATATATATATATATATATATATATATATTAAAGAAGCATGTTTGTATTATAGCCAACTTGGTTTTGCTAGGGCTAAATATATATTTATATATATATTTATATAGATATTTATATAGATATTTATATATATTATATATATTATAATATATATTTATATATTATATATTATATATATTATAATATATATTTATATATATTATATATTTATATATATTTATATATATTATAATATATAAATATAAATATATTAAATATATATTTATATATATTATAATATATATACTAAATATATATATATATATATATATATATATATATATATATATATTAAAGAAGCATGTTTGTATTATAGCCAACTAGGTTTTGCTAGGGCTAAAGCTTTGAAATGATTATCATTGAAAACATGCATATTATTTTTTCAACTGGAATTGTTTATTGGGAGCTACTCTAGTGGGTATTTAATAATGTGCGAGGTTCTTTTGTCTTATCCAAATATCTAGACTCTTTCCTTAAAAGAAATTGTGAAGGCATTGCTTGGGTGGTAGATTTCTCCCAGGCTTTGGACTAAACACTTTTGTGAGCTTTACATTTCTACATTTCTAAAAGAAACCTTATTAATGACTTTGTTTTTGAGAAACAATAAGTGATATTTACAGAAAAGAAAAGCCAGTGACTCATTATTGGGGCATGGGCATTGATCTCATCTTTTGAGGCCTGTCTTCATGATGCCCTACTTATCTGCAGGGTGCCAGTGCCTCTCCACTAGAGCCACGGCCTTTGTTGTGGACAGTGGACCCACTGATTTTCCTGTTCAGGTAGTATGGCCACAGTTTGTTGAATTTCTGGATTCCTTGGTAGGATTTTTGAAAGAATAGCAGTTGGTCCTTGAACCATATGGGTGTCAGGGGCACCAATCCCCTGCTCAGCTGAAAATCCCCATGAAATTGTTGATCCCCCCAGAAAGTTAACTGTCAGTAGCCTACTGTTGAGCAGAAACCTTGCCAATAACACAGATAAGTCTATTAGGATGTGTTTTGTATACTGTACATATTACTGTGTACACTGTATTCTTATAATAAAGTAAGGTAGAGAAAAGAAAATGTTATAAAATTATAAGAAAGAGAAAATATATTTATAGTATTTAACGGGGGGAAATAGTGCATATAAATGGACCTGAGCAGTTCAAATATGTGTACTGTATCCTAAATAAAGGTAATTTAGGTAATGCTTAGAGTATATGTCAGTGGTCCTGAATTTGTATCTTTATATGGGTATATTTAAAACATGTCTGAATACCAGATTCTTGGTGATTCTGTTGAATGGGTTAAATTTTATTAACAAATACAGCACTATATATTCATTTAATTTGTTGGCCTCTCAACATAACTTTTTGCTTACCTACTATACTTACATGCTTATCAAGCAAAGTTCATATATTTCAAATAAATATAACCGATTTGATTTTTATTGTTTGTATGTTTGGGATTTTCTGGCGTCGTCCGTACATTGAGAAATAATACCCCATGTTACCTCTTGACTCCTTACAACTTACCATTCATCCAGCGGATGATTCTTAGTTATATTAACAATAAATTTTGCCCATTGATCAAAATTTGACAGCACATCTGTGAAGAATTTGTGGTATATCATGAATTATATAGACGTTTGTGGACTGTCCAGGAAAATTACCAACAGGTGGACATTATGTTTAAGGGAAGATCAATCTCCAGTTTCAGTGATCTACCAGACACAGAGTTTCTTGAACACAGAATCTTCCTACGTTAGAGGTTGCTTTTCTCATAAAACACATATTGTAGCACCACTGTCAGCATTTACAGAAAATGTCGCCAAATATTATTTGCCCATGAGAGTTTTAGAAGGAGAATACATTGTATTGCACTCTATCTAGATGATATTTAGTTTGCAATGTTAACTTCTCCTATGTAAAGACTGTGAAATGCTTAGTGGTGCTTCTTTGTGTCCTATCTGTCCAATACTGAAATTAAGATCCACCCTGCAACAGGGGATGTTCTGAACCCTGCAGTGTTACCTAGAAACATGTTTTAGAACTCTGCTATAATAGTACAATTGCAGAACTAATAGATGTCACTCAGTACGTACAATACTACTGACAACAGTATCAATGAAAATCACATTTGAGATTTTTAGGAATCACTGCAAAGTAAATTATATTTTATTTTATTTTTTTGCATTTCATGCTATACTCTGTTATATTCACAAATAGCAGTATAGCATTTTTTTTTAACATATAGGTTTTGGAATCCTACAAATCTGCGTTGAAATCCCAAGCTTGTCAATTGAAATCTATGTGTCCTTAGACCAGTCGCTTTGCTGAGACTCTGAACCCTTATCTGCAAGATGAAAATAACTACAGATAAATCAGTTGTAGGTAAAGTGCTAAACACAATGCCAAGTACAAAGAAATCACTTGATTAAATGGAATTTAAACATTAATTCACTACCCTGTGTCCCTATTCCCACAAGTTTTAATTATGGTTATGGAAGGGAAAAAATAATTTTTTCTGCTACCCTCCTGTGTTCTGCAGAAGGCCCTGTCCAATGGAATGACAGGGGAAGTTGCAAAGTGGAAATCATGAAAATGTAACCTAAATTATATGTGACCCAGGAGAGGAAATGGAAATCTGAGTGTTTTCATTTTGGGTTTGAGATGGAGCAGAATCACATGCTAGAACCAATGAGTATGGATTAAGGGCAGTAAACTGAGGAAACCTTAGGTCTGTTCTTGGATTCCTGTCGGCATGCCTCCAGCTTTAGAGTTAAGGATGCTCCTTTCTTTGGGGTGTGGAGAGGACACCTCTCACAAGAGGGTCTTATCGCCTGCTTCAGGGGAGCGGAAGGAGGCCAAAGAGTCCTTCCTGCACGTGTTGCTTCTCACAGCCCTTTCCATGGAGATATTTATTATGCCAAGGCTCCGCATTTTAGGATGGCATATTCAGATATTTAAAAAAATTCCATAACTGCTCTCACTCTGCGAACATACTTGTTACTATTTAAATCCAAGAGATGGCTGCCATCTGCACGGAGACCGGGGATGCCTGATTCTTCACTGTGGTTTGGTTTTCTTTTGTCTCCTGTGTGGCTCTCTCCTCATGCACGTAGGTTTCCTGTTTCCGTACTGAAATGTGTCATTTTAAAATCGAAATTGCTGCTGAAACCGGTTTGCCTCAGTGGATAGAGCACTGGCCTGTGGACTGAAGGGTCCCGGGTTCGATTCCGGTGAAGGGCATACAACTTGGTTGCAGGCACATCCCCGATGGGGGGTGTGCAGGAGGCAGCTGATTGATGATTCTCTCTCATTGATGTTTCTAACTCTCTATCCCTCTCTCTTTCTCTCTGTAAAGAATCAATAAACATATTTTTAAAAATTAAATTAAATTAAAATTGCCATTTTGGAGAAAAATCACTATTATATGCTTCCAAGATGATCTGTCTGTTAAACCTGGGCATGTGTCTGAGTTGCACAACACTCAGGTTTGTGAAAAAAATGATGAGGACTGATGTTGCAGCTACTGCCAATCCGCTCATTAAAAAGTAATTACATATACATGTAACGATGAGACTTCATCAATATTTAAGTATGTAAATATGAGTATATATTATTATATCACTGGCTTGATTATGAAGCCTACTTGTACATTAATAAACACACTGTTGTTTTATATTAATTAGACCAGTTGTTAGTGCTCATTTCCTTCAATGAGAACATGTTTTGTAGCCAATTATGCTTGTACTGGCATGATGAGCCTGCAACCAAGGTACATGCCTTTGACCGGAATTGAACCAGGGACCCTTTGGTCCGCAGGCCCAGGCTTTATCCACTGAGCCAAACCAGCTAGGACTCAATGAAGTATTTAAAAGACCAAAAAATAAGAAAATAGAAAATAAACTATGATTTTTATGTGGAAAGTATTTTAATAATTTCTTATGCATGGATATCTAATTACAGTTTCTTGACAAAATAGGATGGACTATCAAGATAAGACTAAATTTTAATGACTGTTGTTATAGCATAAACTGAAGTAGTAGAAAAGAATTATTACTTCTGATGAAGCTTGACGCTTCAGTGTTTTAGCTGCTTTGATTCAGGCTACATGATGTAAGTGATTTATCTTCCTCTTGACATGAGAAGAGACAGGTCAGCTAAGCCAAGTTCTAGTTTTCCCCTTTCTATGTCTTCAGCAGGTGTTCTGTGGATGTGTTAAACTTTAGACTCCTGTCTCCAATGTAGCTGGGAAGGATATTAGAAAAATTAGGTAATGGTAAAAAAAAATATATTGGAGAGAGTGAAGAAAACAGCCATGTAAAAAACTGAGATTAACATTATATTTGACAGTATCTCAAATTGAAATTACTACTAAATAAACATAAAAGTCTGCTTTACTAGAAAAAGATTAACATCTAGACACTTTTGTTTACATGCAGGTACATACACACCCACCCACATGTACACACACGCACACCCACACCCTCTTAGCAGATGCCTCTGGCACTCAGATAGTAGCCTCAAGTCTCATTTTACCCAGACCCAAAGTCAACTATTTCCTGGGCACTCAGGCCTCCCTCCTTTACCTGCTTTTCACATCAAACTGCTTCTATTTGTCTTTCAGTGTTTGGCCTTGGGCTTTTTCCAAGGCCAGTAGCGGGCTTAGCGGGCTCCTAGCCATGTGCTTGTGTGGTGGGGAGCTTGTGCCAGGGGTGATTGCCTTGACCTCGAAGGAGGAAGAGTCTGCACACCTTCCCCTCCGCTTTCTGTTGCTCAGAGGTCTGGGCAGAATGTCTCCTTGTCAACAGGCAACTTCAGTGATGACATAGATGGCAGCTGTTCTTCCTTCTCTGTGCCCCCCTCCCTCTTCCTTCACACGTCTTCTCTGGGTCACCTCCCAAGTCAACTACCCACATTCAAATTCTTATCTCCACCTCTACTTTCTGGAGATCACAAATTAGGAAGCTATGCCCCTTGGAACATTAGGATTATGCTTGGTAGGCATCATCAATCAATGCGTACTTAAAAGCTACTATTTAATCAAGGGGGGCAGGGATTGAGAGGAGGGCCTCAGTGAGGGAGGAAAGAGGGGTATTCCACAATAAAGATACATTTTAAGAAGTAGTCAGTGTTGTGAAAATATTGCATAACCTTTTGTAAATCTGGTTTGACAAAATGTTAATCATCTAACCACCTCTTTTAACATTCACCATATTATCTACCTTCTCTTGGAGAGCAGCTGTAATCTTGTTGGGGAAGTGAGATTCACATGTTTGAAACAGTTGGCTGATATTATAGAGGATCTGCTCCTTTCTGGCATTGCACTGATTACTGAATTTCTTGTTAACATGCTAATTGGAGTGATGTCTTACTCGGGATCTTCCAAGGCAATCTCCCGTTTCCAGTAGAAACTTTCTTCCAAAGGCTTATCTCTCCAAAGCAGGCTTTCCGGAAAGCGGTGGGTCATACAGGAAGTTGTTGGAAACTTCATGGAAGAGCAGGATTTCACCCATTCTTAGATAAATGTATTGGAGATTGTGAAAGGCAGTATGCAATGAAAAGCGGTGTGCACACGGGCATAGGTATAGGAGAATCGGGATGTTCCATTCCTAGGGAGATGGTGAGGGAGAGAGTGTCCCTAGAACCAACTTTCGTGTGTGTGTGTGTGTGTGTGTGTGTGTGTGTGTGTGTGTGTGTATGTGTGTGTGTGTGCAAAAGGGGAATATGATGTGTGAGAAAATAGTATATTAAAATGAAAGGGTGCATTCTTTTATACATAGCTTTTCACAAGTAAAATCAAATGCGTGCTAATAAAACTGGCATAGATCTACTGAGAGATCAGTTGTATTTGTGGTAGGTACATAAAAGATACAGTAGGGCATTTTACAGCCGTGGGCGTGACCTGGTTTACTAAACATCAACATGTCTCTTCCATTGTATTGTCATAAGCAAGGATAAAGTGACTGTCACATGGACTGGGAGAGAGCAGGTTGTATTTCCTTTGAGCATCTATTCTATTCTAAATATCACATGCTTGGCCGATGGGTCAGAATGGCTCTGGGACATTGGTTACGTAAGCCTAACCCACCATTATTTCCTGTGGGACACAAGGGGCTGGGAAAAGGAAGAGTTTGTCTGTCTTCAGAGTATAAAATTCTTTTTCTCTACCATACTGTCAAGAGCATTGCTGACTATTTTCAAACATTTATTTTATTTCTCAATTACCAGCTTAAGGATAATGTATCTGAATAAGTTTGCTTCTGTTTGCATTTGTCTAACTGGATATAAATTAGGTTTGCTCATGACCTATTTTTCTAGTGGTAAATTTTAAAAAGTCATCAAATTAACATTATAAAATCCAAATAATTAACTTAGGCTACCTGCCTTTTCTATAATGAAGCGTGTAGCTCAAGAAACAATAGATAGAATCTTTTAAAGCCTTAACCAGCACCCCATTGACCCTTTTCTAAATATATCCACAAACATATCAGAAGTATAGACCCAGTCCTATTCACTGCCATTGACTAAGGTTAACGACGTAGCATCACTGCCTTGAAAAATAACCTCTCTCTCTCTCTCTCTGCCTTCGTGAAGTTTGCAAGATAAATATGCACCAATTTTAAATGAAAGTGAGCATCAGTGAACTAGACAGATTTATTGAGTTAGCTTGTCGCAAAATGATCTTGTTCCGTGTGCACATACTTTCTCTGGTAGTAAATGTTTTAATCTATTGATGCCACGGAGAGATGCTACATTAGCTATAAAGCAGAAAGAGGGCACTGTTCAGTGACAGGAGCAATAATATGTGCGGTGCAGTAAACACTCTGCAAGAATTTAATGGCCCCGAATTCAAATAGACAATCTATGGTCTCCTAACCTGAAGATACATAAAGGCTGCTGATTCCTCCAAATGCTTAAGCTTAACTTCGACATGATATTAAGATATCCGCTTTATGGTTGTAGAAGAAAATGTGACTGGCTTCAAAAAGAAGGAAAACCCATTCTCTCATAGTACTGCCACACACCAGAATTTTAAATTCTGTTCTTCATTTCATGGTATAAGCATTTGATTTCTATTTTCTGCTAAGGAGTTCTAGTTTTCCATTCTCTAAAATTGGTAGGTGCAGGTGAGCCTGATACCTCACAATGGTTTGAGGGATCCATGCTACCCATGTCACCAGAGAATCGATGTTAAGAGATTTGTGAGTTCAGATGTCATTCAGAAATCTCAGAACTCTAAAACTTCCCTTCACACTGTACGGCAAAATTTACAACTTGAGTTTTATTCCAAATATCATTCATTTGGATCTGCTTTTTCATATTAGTTGACATTTGAAGCAAGGCATCAAACGGGTGTGTTACTTCATTTCCCAGGTGAGAAAAGTTCTAAATTGTAAGCACCTCATTAATGCTATTCTCATTACTTTCGTCATCATCCACTTTATTGTTTGCTAAAGAGCATGGCAGATGTTAAAAGTGTATACTTAGAAGCTCAAGCACCAACTCTGCTGATTGCTAATGACAGGACCTCTGTAGTCCATCTCTCCACCTGTGTAATGACCACATTAATCTCAACAGGGCTGTTGCAAGGATTAAATAAAATAATATGAAGAAAGCATTCAGCAAATAGACTGCCTTAGTGTAAATGCTAAATAAGCAGGGCCAAAAATAACGTGTTTCAATGTCAGTACGGAGAAAGGCCATGGAGAGTGCAAAATCTGGCTTTGCAGTTGATTGTGGAATGAGTATTTTGCAGCGTGGATATATAAGCAGGTAGTGAGAGAAATAATGGACTCCATAGAGAGATAAGAAGTAGTGCCTCAGCGTGATTTTGTGTGCCGACTTAGCAGAAGTAGAAACCACCCTTTGCCATTGGTAAGGTCTGTCTCCTCCTTTGTGCACATCATTGGCCAAACCAAGTTCATATCGGGAGCCATTTGTGATTTTAAAAGCATGTCAGTGCCAGCATTGACAATGAGACAGTCAGTACGATAAGACATTGAGTTAGATTAGACTCCGGGAAGCCTGGGTGAATGATACAGGTGCTCTGCCTTCCAGAACCTCTAAGTACTTCCAGAAGAAGGACAGGGAGAAGGTAAACATGCCAAGTGCCTAGGGAATAGTAAATGAGACAGTGTGAGGAAAATCAAAAAGTAGGTATTGGCAAACTGTGGCCATGGGATAAACAGCCACGGGTTGGTTTTCGTACTGGCTCATGAGCTACTTTTTACATTTTAAGGGCTTTAAAAAAACAGGCTGAAGAAATCACTATTGTGCCACACAGCCTGTGTGCGGCTCCTGAGGACTAAATTGTTCACAATCCAGCCCTTCGCAGGAAAACTTTGCAAATCCCTGAACTAGAATACTTCCCGCTAAATTATGTTGAAATTCCTTATCCAATATGGCTAGTAAATAAAGTAGTGTTCGTGAGAGAATAATTTATTATCAAAAGACAGAATTTGGCTTACCTAGGAAATGCTAGTAAGAGGCCTGAGTGGCTCTACACAGGGCAGCCATGTCAGCAAGAGTTGAGGAATAGCTGCACTTGTGGAGGGGATGCCGAAACCGGTTTGGCTCAGTGGATAGAGCATCGGCCTGCAGACTGATAGCTCCTGGGTTAGATTCCGGTCAAGGGCATGTACCTTGGTTGCGGGCACATCCACAGTGGGGGGTGTGCAAGAGGCAGCTGATCGATGGTTCTCGCTCATCAATGTTTCTAACTCTCTATCCCTCTCCCTTCCTCTCTGTAAAAAAATCAATAAAATATGTATTTTTTAAAATGGAGATGCTGTTGCGGAACATATGATTAGCATATGGGATTAGTAAGGAATACATTTACAAAGATATTGTAAGACACATACATTTGGAAAGTTATAATAATGAATCTAAAATATCTGGAATATATCCAGATGAATTGGCATTAGAACCTCAGTTTTACCAAAGACCAAAGACTAAAGGAGTAAGGACCTTAAATTGACTTTTCAAAAGATTATGTTGTGTATTTTCTACTAGTGGATTATGAAATTAGTTTTGTTTGTTTTCATTAAAAGTTGTGGAAATTGTATTTGTATCAGTAAGCTTGCTATTAACCAGATTACTATGAAATATAAAATATATCTTGCTCCTTGGCAAGTGTGAATGTGCAAGTCCTTAGTGGGTGGGGTATTTGAAAGACTTCTACCCAGTGCTAGAGTATGTAGTAGCTTCTCAGATTCCTAACTCATCCCTCAGAATGTTGGCCAGAAGTAAAGGAACTTAAAATCTTTCAGCTTCTATTTTATCCCATCAGTAAAATTAGGATAGTCATTCCTACCCTCAGAATACATAAAATTAAGTTAATAAAAAAAGCACATACTTAGTAATTATTTATTTCCTATTGAGTTAAAAATTGTGTTTGTGATTAATATTAAATCTGGTTGATTTTTCCTATTTGTAAAATATCAGGTGAGACTAAATGACACCCAAAAAGAATTTCAACACCCAAACCCTGGATCTATCAATTATGAAATATTTACTAAACATCTGGGATCCGATCTAGGTTCATTTCAAATATCTACTTTGTTGCATATCCAAAGCTGGATGCATAGAACACAGTTGTAAGAACAGTTAAGTAACATATATTGCTCAGAAATGAATGGACAATTTCCACAAGAAGTTTAATTTTATTCAAACTATTCTGTGATTCTAGCTTCAGCTTCTCTTAACAGTCCCTGGTTTCTCTGCTGTGGTTTGTGTTAATCTCTTTATAAAGGTTCCTTTGAAAGCATTTAAAAATAGCTTACCATTGGTAAATAAGTATATTGAAAATATCAGTTATTAAGCTATAGGCATCCCTAAGGCACTAGCTCAGTTTCTTCCCCTGTAACACATTCATATTCCTCATATGCATATAAGAACCCCCAAATCCACACTATTTCCTTGAGGATTAAATAGAGGCATCCACAGATGGACTAGTCTCACAGTCTGTGTTCAGTAACTGTTAGGTACTATGATTTATTTTTGTCTCTATACTCTCAGCTCTCAGAGCCTTCCACATAACAAATGTATTCAACAGGTCTAATATGTAAGTATACAGATGTAGTCTTAGCCATTCTGAGGGGACTTTCTCTTTGTGTTTTGTTTAGCAATTCTAAATGCCCTGTGGTTGTTGCTTAGTGGCAACTAATCAGTATAACAAGGTACATCCTTGAAAGAAATGAAATGGTGACTTCAACTCTTACCAATAATAACTTTGAAAAATATTATTTTTTACCGGAGCTGTTACCAGTCCATTCTCAAAAAGTCTCTCCTAATTAGCACCATTTTCTTTGAAAGGGCTGAATTGACAGTTTGAAAGATTTTATAGATATCAATGGCTTGGAAAGTTTGAATACAAAATAAAAGGCAATCTCAGTTTCTGCAGCATGTATAGATACCGTATTTAAGTATTTAAATTGGAATGTGTCTGGTGAAAGCATTTTTTAAATTCTTGGCATTTTCAATCTACACACTGTAGGTGGGAATTCATTAGGAGCTGTTAATTTTGGAGACACATAGAAAGCCATTCTAATGCAAGGTGTTTGAGTGGCACTTTTATTCACTGATGCATAGGTAATATTTGGAAAACAATTTAGAAGCTGAGCTGCAGCGATTACCTGTCTTTCATTAAATAAAGGATTAGGACTTTATTTCCTGAAAGAGACAGATGCCTGTCAGAGTGTTTGATATGCAGTATACAAAAAAACTTAATGAACTCCACGTTTTTTTAAAAAATTATTTCTATTTACTGAAGTGCTTCTGCATTTTTTGTTTTTGGCAGATGTGAAATGAAATAAGGGAAAAAATTTCTGTTTCGGAACAATAAGAATTAATAAGACATGCAGTTTTCAGCACAAGTTTGTTTCTGTTGATAAGAAAATCCTGTTTCCTTGGCAAAGAAATGAGTCACCCATTTCCCCCCCAGTTATTTTGTCTTCTCTGGAGGGAAGCATTGCATAACTGGTCTCAGGGTTAATAACACTGAAAAGGATGACATTCAGCTCCTTTCTTCGGAAGTACCAAAAGGAGTTCATCATTGCATGGCGGAATAAAAAATATTAATTGAACTATTTCTATATGCTGGGCACTGGCAATGCAATAATGAATTAGACCAAAACATGAATTGGAACTCTGACTGGTTTGGCTAGGTGGTTAGAACGATGGACCACACACCAAAAGGCCAATGATTCAATTCTTGTCAAGGGCACGTACCTCAGCTGCAGACTCTATCCCTGGCTCCAGTCAGGGTGTGCATGGGAGGCAACCAGTTGATGTGTCTCTTGTTCTCTACTAATTGCCTTCCACTCTCTTTAAAAAACAAAAACAAAAACAAAAACAAAAAACAAAAAACACCAGAAAAAACAGCCTTAGCTGAGGATTAACAAAAAAACAAAACGAACATTAATTTGAATTCCAATTCTATGTATCTTTTTTCCAAATTTATTTTTATTGTTGATCTTATTTCAGATCTCCCCATGTACACCGACCCCCATTTGCCATTTCCACCCAGCCCCGATCCCGCCCTCCCTCTGGCCATCACCACACTGTCATGCCTGTGCTTTATGTATACATGTCCTTCGGCTAAGGACATGTATACATAAAGCACAGGCTCACCTTTTTCCATGCAGTGCCCTGCTCACTCCCTTCTTCCATCTGATAGCTGTCTATCTGTTCCATGCATCCATGCCTCTTTTTCTATTTTCTTTATAATTTTATTTTGTTCACTAGATCCCACATATAAATGAGATTATGTGGTATTTGTCTTTCTCTGACTGGCTTATTTCACTTAGCACAGTAATCCCCAGGTCCACCCATGCTGTTGAAAAACAGAAGATTTTGTTATTTTTTTTACAACTGCATAATATTCCATTGTGTAAGTTATCATAGCTTTGTTAACCACTCATCTGCTGATGGGCACTTTGGCTATTTCCAGATCCATGGCTATTGTAAGTAGCACTGCTATGCATATATTCTTTTGAATTGGTGTTTTGGTATTCTTAGGATATATTCCCAGAAGTGGGCTTGCAGAAAGGTAGTTCTGTTTTTAATATTTTTTTAGGAAACTCTATATACCATTTTCCACAGAGGCTGCACCAGTCTGTTTTACCACCAGCAGGGGGCAGGAGGACTCCCTTTCCCCACATCCTCCCCAGCACTTGCTGTTTGTTGCTTTATTGATGGCATCCATTCTGTCTGGTGTGAAGTGATATCTCATTGTGCCTTTAATTTGCATCTCTCTGGTGATTAGTGACATTGAGCATTTTTGTTTGTGGGTGATGCACCATCATCACTTTTTTTTTTTTTTACTACTTAATTAGTTTGTGTTTCTGCCATTTTTCTAGCTGCCCAGCTACCCAGCTACCTGTGATAATGGTACCCAAAGGTATTTTAACAGTCTAAGCCAATGTAGCCAAGGAAATAATTCTGTTTAAAATATGCTATATTTCAGTGGAAAAATACATGTTTATAAGTTATTTAATACCTTCTAGCCATCTTATGTTTTCTGTAAGTGGCTATTCATTTATTTCAGAAATATAGAGGTATCTTTGAATTACATTGTTTCTCCTCATTTCAAACATTAAATTGTAGTTAGAAAATGTGCTGTATAACTTCATTTAAAAAAAAGTTAAGCTACATTAGAATTAGATATAATTTCATACTTCTTAGTTATGGCACTAAAAATTTTTTGCATACACAATTTTAAGTGTCTCTAATTCTCAGTGCAGTTTGAAAAGGTTTGACAATGCGTGCATATGCTCTCTCATCCTTACCTTTTTAATTTAAATAATGCAATTCACAAGTATTAAATATGGTGCAGATATGGATAGAACTCATAACATCTTATTTTCTAAACAGTGATACAACTATATATTATCCCTATTTTATGAACTGTTGGAAAATGAAAGGAGCTTATACTAATCTTTTTTTCCCCATTTCTTCCTTCTGTACAGAGTAAAATTACCCTTAGTTTGAATTTGTCATTTGCTCAAACCACAGGATATAGCTTATGACGTTAAGTTTGACTAAAGGACAACAATGAAATCATTTTTAAGAAAATATGTGAATATCTTTGCAGAGGCCTAGTAGACAATGAAAATAGTTTGGGGATTAAAAGTGAAGAGAGAAAAGAAGAGAAACTCGTTCCAAAGAGGTTTGGAGATGAGTAATGACAGCTACGATGTCAGAATGCAGGATATTGGAAGAGACAAAATGATAGCCGGTCCCGAAGAAGGCCTGACACAATTGTCATCCTGCAATTCATTTTTTTATGATCTTATTAGAGAGAGGAGAGAAAGGAGTATTTTTACTCTAAATATTTAGATCATTACAGGCTACTTTGTAGTAACAAATTCTTATTGTCAACATAACTCTCAAGACCATGCATACATTGTTTTCTTCATTTCCTTTTTCTTCTTTCCGGTTTTTATGTCTAATGAGTTGTAGATACAACCAGCCTCTACTATTTACTTCCCTCCTTGTCCATAGAAATATTTAAACATATTATGCGGATTCATGTTTTCTCACATAGGATTTGATGTAGTAAATCCAGACTCTGTTTTACCACTTTTTTTCTTTTTACTACATGTTTAAAATATCAGGAAGCAGAAGTAGTCATTTTTATTTGAATGATACATTAACTCAGCAACTATTTACTGAGAATTTACTATGTGCCAGGCCCTGTGAGGGTGTAAAGGACACAGTGGTCGGCATGTTTCTCAAACCCATGCAATTTGTTTGTTTGTGCATGCCCAGGGAGGGAAACTTCTAGAATCTGAATTAGATGATGGAAAAATGACTGGCTGATCCTAAATGATACTAAGCTTTTCAATGACAAATTATGTTTGCCTTGCCAGTTTTTATTATGGGAATATGATTTGTGTGTCCTTTTTCAACTTAAATTATGGGATTGTTTTACTTCCGTCTTGAAAATAGCAAATAAATGATAAATGAGCTACAACCAGTCACGACATAGGCAAGACCATAATAATTTTCTCCAAAGTAGAACTTCTTAATAAATCTTAATTTTAAGTAACCAGCAAGTAACAGAAGCGAGCTTTGCTTATGCTACAGCTTATGCCAATAATTTACAATATATATATATATTTTTTTTTCTCATTTTGTTTTTGTTTGTTTGTTTTGTTTTGTTTACAGGGAGGAAGGGAGAGAGATAGAGAGTTAGAAACATCCATGAGAGAGAATTATTGATCAGCTGCCTCCTGCAACCCCCTACTGGGGATGTGCCCACAACCAAGGTACATGCCCTTGACCAAAATCGAACCTGGGAGCCTTCAGTCCACAGACCAATGCTCTATCCACTGAGCCAAACCAGTTAGGACTTACGCCAATATTTTTTAAATGAGACTAGACCTGAGAATTAAAGGCAACATTTTACCTAATGACAATTGAGAGAATATAGGTGAAAGTTCTTTGTGGGAACAAACAGTTCATTCGTGCATTAAAGTGTAACAGTATTTAAGAATATAAAACATTACCAGTACATTCTATCACATTTTATTTTCCTCGTTAACCACCAAGAAATTAGCATATTTGCCCTTAACTATAATACTGCTTAAGAATTATATGTAAAATAAGACTAAAATTGTGTGAATATACATATTACATTTTAGAATACCTTCTTTTATAATTCTCAAAAATTTATTGATTTAGAGCTGTTTCAAGGAATGAAATTAATTCTAGAAATTTCTTTGCAGGGTAGTCTATTAAAATGTCAACATTGGTATGGCTTTTCACTCCCAGCCTCCACCTTGTTGTAATGGGCCTCAAGTCCAAACTTTTGAGACGATCTAGATATATAAAAACCCAGCAACCAGAATGCCATAACAACCATAATGACCAATCACTGTGGCCAGTGAACTAGCTGGATTGGGGATAGAGGGTGGGGCTGGCCTGCCAACTTCCTGAGGCTCCTCCCACCAGCAGGCTTGCCTCTGATCAGCCTCTTCCACCCCATCCACGGCTGGGCAGCCCTTCTCCTCAGCTGGTCCCTCTCTGATCAGCCTTGCAGTCCCTTTCCCCGGCTTGGCCAACCCCCCATAGCCCCTCCCCTGGCCACTGCCCCCCCCACCCCATTATGTAGTGGGGTTGACCAGCTTACAGCCAGCCCTGCCACTGTCTCCTCACAACTGGCCAGCCCCGATCCGCCAGGCCAGCTGGACCCCCACATGTGCACGGATTTGTGCACTGGGACTCTAGTTGATTCAATAATTGCTTAAGGTGCTTACTTATTAGTTGTCAGCCTTCACTCAGGTTTAGGCAAAGCTTTACAGTTATAGCTCAAAGAACATTGGAATTACTCAGCAAAGATTAATTGAGAAGGATGATAAATTATAACAATTTAATAGTTTTTATGAATTCTAGAAGTACTGTTAAAATAAGATTTGTATGTTAGTAAGATCGGGAATCGAAAAAAAAGATAACCCATTTGTAACTTCTTAAATATGATTTTATATATATGAATGATATTAAAGTTTCAAAAAAGTCAATCAAGAGAAATAAAGTGTAATTTTGAAATAATCGAAGACATGAGCTTAGCTAACTCAAAGCATAAAAATATCACCCAAATATAAATACCAAAACAATATTTCTCCCTTGTTTTGAAACTTTCCTAGGGTTTTAAATTTATTTACTGTGCATAATATCCCATTGTATTCCTTTCTCTGGAATCACCTTTGATTTACATCATTTGCAAGGCGTGCTTTTTAAGTTCATGAGATGAGCCCGTTCTTTCCTGGCTCTTTTCCTCTGTTTTCCATTGGGCTCATTTTCTCTTGTGTGACCTAGGCAAATTGTTTCTGATGAGACACATACTTATAGGATGATGAAGACGCTACTTGATGTGCTTCATGAACATGTTATGGCTTCCCAGAATTTTCCCTGGCTTGTATGGATTGGTACCTGAAAAGCACTAATAGAATCTGATTTGAGAGATATGTAACCATAGCATGTTTGAGAATCAGTTTATCCTTACAGGAGCATGTTGAAAACTCAGTTCAGAATTTTAGAAAAGGCCAGAGCAGGTGACTTATTATTTATATCAACCTTCTAATACAGATTTTTTTCCAAAGGCATTATTTTTCCACAATAATATGAAATATTGATGAGTGGGAGGAAGAGAGTATCTTCAGAAAGGATTCTAAATCCATTTTTCAGGATGAGAGCATTCCCTGTTAATGGGTTGCCTCATGAGGTGCATCTCTCATCAGGCCTGACAGGCTATGGAAAATCTTAGGCCTCAGGAAATGAGTCACGGAGTCCTTTCTTCTGAAGAGATTCACTCTGGAGATGGATAAAAAGCAAGGCTATTATGGTAAATAGTGGTATAAACTTCAGTATTTCAAAAATTAATCTAGCCACAGGGTTTGAAAATTTTCTGTGCATTTTGCCAACCTGCCTTTCAAATGGAAATTTTGGTGTTCTTACTGTGAATGTTGTATTTCTTACACCTATAGCTAAAAAGGATGTTTATTCAATCTCAGCTTGATATACTTTTTTCTTAGTTTTTTCTGTTTGTACTGTAACTTTAAGCTAATGATATGATTTTGATTATATTTTAAAAGAATAATTTTGCTAGAGGAATGGGTTTGTAAAAATAAGCCATATAATGTTCAATAAAGCAAGTATGAGTGAAATTAATTATATTCTTTCATTTTGGAAGAGGTGAATAAAAAGTGCTTGGCCAATACCGTACCATTAATCTATTCTCTTTTCTTCTTTCTCTCTCTTTACTTCTCTCTCTCCAATAGAAGTGGAACAAAAAGGTAATTAAATACCTTTCATAAATTATATATTATTTATAGGCTAAGTTATTTAACAGTTTAACATTTAGTTAACATAATTTTGTTATTAATTCTTATATATTTTATGAAAATTTATTTACTACTACTGCTGCTCAACTTCACTTTAATCTGTTGGTTTGACCAGTGCTGGTTTGATTCTTGTATCCTGAGACAGTATAAAAATTTTAATTGTGTATTTTATTCCTCTTTACTTTTAAATAAATAGTTAGAAATCCAGTAGATGGTGATGGATAGTGATTGCTTTAGATTTGTTTTTATTTCTATACTAATTTTTCATAACTTTGCTGCTTTTTCCCCTGCTTCTTTATATTTTAACTATTGGGGGGAAAGGAAGATGAATTTATTGAAATATCTTAAATTACTTTTTAAGCCAAGGGCTGATTATTAATTAATATAACGTTTATATGTAATTTTTACAACAATGCCTACCCATCCTTTATAATTATATCCATCATATTAGAATCCTAGGAAATTCTTCTCTAACATCAGTTTTATAAATTGAATTGGCCCTTTATTCTTGTTATGGACGAGTTTGATAGCTTTTCCCCAATTTTTTTATTTTTTTATTTTTCCAAAAATAAAACTTGGGGTACTTTAATAATGTACTTTCCTTTTTAATCCTAGCTCAGTTTCACTTTAGGCTGCTTCTGGTGGATCTAGGCTTATAGTTTCTATTAAACATCTAATTACTAATATCTAAATAATAATACTTTTTTCATTAATCATTGAAATATTGGGTAAACACCCAAGTTCCTTGTGAATTTCTGATTCTACAACCCAATACACGTGTAATCATTTGAAACGTAACAGTAGACTGCATGATTATTTTCCAGTGTGCTTGCTTTGCAAAAATATTACAGCAGTGTTTCCCATAGCAGGTTCGGGAGAATGTCCACTACAGAGAGGCTCTGTGGAAAGGATTCCATGATCAAACCAGTTGGCAAAATTTTCCCACTTATGCTTTGGAGATTCACTAATGTACCTAATAATAAACCCTAATGATATGGGTTTATACATGATTAGGGACGCTTTTTACTTTCTGTGAAACGTCTAGCTATGCTCCTAGAAACAGGTGCTTTTTCGAGGACCAACCTTTGGGAAACATTGTTCTATAGCCCCTTTGTTACAAATCAATCAGCCAAGCTTTCTTACCACCACTAACGCAATGTGCTACTGAATCAATCATATTAAAAATCAACTCAATCAGATACCTCTTACCCATTTTCAGTCTGAAGTATGAGCAGCAAAATATTATAGCAAGCATTTCAATGCTCTTCTCATGTAACAGTAAAAGGTACATGTTTTTTTAAGTTCCAATCCTACTGTACTTAACAGGACATTTTTAACTGATTAAAATCTAGACCTTGGGTTCTGCTCTGTAACCTGTCACCTTTTCTTCTCTCCTTGTTGTTTCTTTCCTTTCTTTCTCTTCCTTTCTCCTTCCCCTTCCAGTATTCATCCATCACTCATCTTTAATCGTGTGGGTTGCATGCTCTGTGTGCACTGTCGCAGCTTCAGAGCTTCGTTTCCTCGAAGATGCAGTGGCCTGCATTGCAGGGATTTACTTTCTCTTTGCTGTTACATTTAAGCACTGTCGGATTTCTATATATTTCTTAAGGACAAGTATTGAATAGCTGATATCAAAAACAACATGTTTGGAACATTTTAAATAAGATACACAAAGACATGTATTAACATTTGCATCTGTTATGTCTATGGGGTACATAGACATACAGCTCATTTGTATATGTATAACCAAAACTATGGTAATACATGTGTACAAAGGTGGAAAGCACAGCTACTCAGAGAAGGCCAAATTTTTTCAGCCAATGAAATCGAAACCATTTTCAATGAAAGTCAAAATTAATGTGTATGACTACATTGTGTCCTCAGAAGAACGCAGCAAAAAAAGAATTAAGTGGTGGTGGGTATCTCTTGTTAGAGTCGCATTCCACTTGGTGGAAGATAAGAATGAGTGGCAAAATATAAAAATTAATGTATTTATTATTTTAACTCTTTTCCTCCAAACAGTTTTTCTGTGTCCTGGACTGCTAAGGGGAGTGTACCAGAGTGAACATTTGTTTGAGTCCGACCACCAGTCTGGGGCCTGGTGCAAAGACCCTCTGCAGGCTTCCGACAAGATTTATTACATGCCATGGACCCCATACAGGACTGATACCCTGACCGAGTACTCCTCCAAGGATGACTTCATTGCCGGAAGGCCGACTACCACCTACAAGCTCCCTCACAGGGTGGACGGCACAGGGTTTGTAGTGTACGATGGAGCTTTGTTCTTCAACAAAGAGCGCACCAGGAACATAGTCAAGTTTGACTTGCGGACTAGGATAAAGAGCGGAGAGGCCATCATAGCCAATGCCAACTACCACGATACCTCCCCTTACCGGTGGGGAGGCAAATCGGACATAGACCTAGCAGTGGATGAGAACGGGCTGTGGGTCATCTATGCAACAGAGCAGAACAATGGTAAAATTGTCATCAGTCAACTGAACCCTTACACCTTACGGATCGAAGGGACGTGGGACACTGCGTATGATAAAAGGTCAGCGTCCAACGCGTTTATGATTTGTGGGATTCTGTATGTCGTCAAATCTGTGTATGAGGACGATGACAACGAGGCCACGGGGAACAAGATCGACTACATTTACAACACGGACCAAAGCAAGGATAGTGTGGTGGACGTGCCCTTTCCCAACTCCTACCAGTACATAGCGGCTGTGGATTACAACCCCAGGGACAACCTGCTGTACGTATGGAACAACTATCACGTGGTGAAATACTCTTTGGATTTCGGACCTCTGGATAGCAGATCAGGTAAGTTTGACTTTTGATGGTTCTCAGGAGGGAAAATGTTTACAGTTTATTCTCAGTAAGTTTATTGTACATTTGACTCGACTGTTTTTGCGGTCCTTTTTTCTGGCCTCTGTTCCTGAAGTGGTTCGGTGTCTTTTCATCTAAACAATGCTGCCGTTAGCCACGTTCAGCTATAAAACCTGACTCTTTCTCCTCTGTGCAGCTAGTCTCCAGTTAGCCCTTCTTTGAAGGGCATGCTGATCATCAGCTGATTAATTCTTCGGGTCGTGTAGTACGCAAAATCTCTACTGAGATAGAATGCTGTTCCATCTAATGCATTGCGACTTGCCTTGTTCTCCACTTGGAAAACATCAAAGGGTTGGCTCGTATGAATGCTTTCATAGTCTTACACCAATATGTTCACCTCATAGAAAACATCGTATATGACCACTTCTAATATTGTCATTTGACTATAAATATGTCTATATAACTGATACATACAGAAAAATGTTCATAACTGATAAATACAAATATATCTTGATTTTATTTTTAAATAAGTGCAAAACACAGTTCTGAGTAAACAAGATAATATTTAATTCCCTGTTTGTTTGTTTTTTATAATCACTAGGACATACGGTTTAATTTTCATAAATGCTTTTTATTTTACTGACACAACTGAGCAGAATTATCTCAGTTTCGAAGCTAAATTATTTAGACTAGCAATAATGTTATTTCATATGGCAAAGTATAGTGGAAAACTAAGATAAAGGCATCTGAATTTTTATAGAAAAATAGCATTTTAAAGCGTATTTTTTATTTCAGTGATTACATGTTAACATTGAAATAACTGAAAACGTTTACAGTTTATTCTCAATAAGTTTATTGTATATTTTTGTTAGACTGACTTTTTTATTTTCTCTATTGTTTTTACGATTCTTTTAATATCAAACTATTCTGCTTCCCAGCTTAGTTCATTTTATGCATCTCCTCTTAAACAACTATATTCTAAGTTCCATATGGACAATAACCTTGTCTCTCCCATCCTTTCGTTAGATTTTAAGTTGGCCATTATTTCTGCCTTCTCAGACACTAGTGTAATAGGTGGCATATGCAAATAAAGATTCAATAACTCTTTGATGAATGACTGAAGGAATGAATGGCTTTTCACTTCTTACTGAGATATAATGCCAAATTAGGTGGCATTTTCTCTAATGCTGAGAGGCTGCAGTCAGAGTGATAAGAGTGATAGCAATTCTTTCCATGGCCAGAAATGCAGATATTATGTTGAACCATTTATGTTTGTTTGTTTGTTTGGTTGGTTGGTTGTTCTTTTGTGGAAGGAGAAGCCTAACTATTCAAGAGCATCAAAAATAACTTCGTAATCATTCCTCAAAAATCTTCTAACCCAGCTGCAGTATTTGACTCACCTCTGTACTGGTTTGGTTTCTCAATCCAATGTGGCTTTCCATTGAAAACCTGAGGAAGAATCATCTGGAGAATTATGGGAAGATAATTCTTTCAGGGCTGTGATATTCTTAACCACAATTTATATTTTGACAGTGGAAACTGTCGATGAGTAGTTTTTAGCATTTTTTTTTAACTTCTAATTGAGAGAGGGAGTAATTTCTACTTGCCTCCAGAGAAATAATAAATAATAAGTCATCATTTTTAGATTAGGCAGTGAGTAAAGGGCAGTAACATATTTCTAGTGTCATTTATTGAAAAGAACATGAATTATTTTTATTTAGAATAATATGTAGGATAAGATTAATTAACATTCCAAGATTTTTGTTGGATGGATTGAACCAAATTCCTAACTTTGTTTTTATAAATTATCTTTAAAGGGTACCTAGAGACTAGCAAAAAAAAAAAAATCCAACATTTGTGGATAAATTTATGTGTGTATGTACCCATATACAGGGTGTCCCCAAAAATATATATAGCTGATCATTCCATTTTGAACATGAAATATATTTTAATAAACACTGCCTTTATAATTATTCAACGTGTGTGTATACATTTTTTGAGACAACCTTTACATAACAAGTCACTGTAATTGTGGGTATAAGGAAACTTAAACCACTCGTTTAATTTTCTTCATTTATTTACATCTGTGAGTTAAAATATAAACCATCTTGCCCACATGTGCGAGGCTCATATGTGTTAAAAGGCTGCTATTAAAGTGGAGAACATTGAGGAACTTATAAAGTTCAGCTTTTGAAATAAATTCCTAACTTAAGCCAGAATTTTTACACTTTTTAAACAATTAAGACCTCTGTTTTACAAAGCTTGAGTTTTCACTCTTACTAAATGTATAAATATAATCATAAGATAATATCATTTGTCATGCACAAATGCTCAAATTAAAAAGTTAGTACTTTGCTGTGAACCTATACTGCAGTTTTGAGGTGGAAAGAGGAAGTGTGGGAAGTACATTCTATGCATGATGTGTGGATATGAGGATTTCAATTAGCATTAATAGATGACATTAATCTTTTTTCGCACTAACAGTTACAGCTGCATGTTTTTCTTTGGTAAATTACATTGACATTTTTCAAAGAAAGAAATTGCCTTTAGTGAATTCTTATTATGGATCTTCTTGTGTAGAAACCAACTTACTATAAATATGTTAAGGTCATAAAGACTAATTCTAAGTATGTAGATCCAGAATGTATTTGCTGCTGCCATCTGTCAGAAGCAGGCTGAGTGGTTTTGCACTGATTTTAAGTAAGTTCTAATCAATGAAAATTTACATTTTTGGAGGGTTTTTTGTAATTGAGTATGTGTGTTTTACTTCTACTGAATATAACTATTCTGAACATTAAATGATTTAAATGTTGAAGGTTAAGAGGCAAATCTGTTCCTCTTGGATATATAAAAATCCTGTGGTGAAGATTACAAAGGTAGTGAAGGTAGCTTGGAAGTCTGAAAGACTTCAGTTTGAATTCTACCTCTAGTTTTTGTGGGTTGGTCACTCAGCTTCTTAGTCTTGGTGTCCCCAGCTCTAAAGTGTGTGTGTGTGTGGGGGGGGGGGACCACAATACATAGTTCAGAAGATTATCATTAGTTTTCATTAGTTTTAATGAGATGAAGCATGTAAATACACAACCTAATAATTACACATCAACCCTACAAAAACCATTATTATCCATTTTTTTATCTTATTTTAATTTTTACTGGTTGGTTTTTAGAGATAGAGGAAGAGAGAGATAAATATTGATTTGTTCCACATATTTACGCATTCATTCGTTGATTTTTGTATGTGCCATGATCAGGGATTGAACTTGCAACCTTGTTGTATTAGGAAGACACTCAAACCAGCTGAGCTACCTGGCCAGGATATCCATGTTTTCTAAATGAGGGACTGAGGTACTATGGTTCATTCAACTGACTCAGAAATCTCCCAGCTATTGAAGTGCAACCGGACTTTAATTTCCTGCTCCCTTCTGTGACACTAGTGGTGGAAAAATACATTTACTGATGCTGTGTGTCCAGTTTCCTTCATTGGACAGAAGTTATCCCAGCATCTCCATGTGCCAGACATTCTAGGTGCAAATCTAATTTGTAGTTTTCTCAATTAGATCATTTCTATAGCATGGCATTCTAAAATGTTATACCTACTCTTTAACCGTGAAATCAGATGTATATTTGTAACAAACAAGAGTCAATTTTAAATTATAAAACTAAACTTTAAGGGTGTAGAAAGAAGTACTTAGCTTCTCCAAAATAATCTACAGAGTAGTTTCAGAAGTGATTCAGTTCCACTTCTATATTTTTCCCAACATCCATTTTCAAAGTGCTCATTGTCCATCATTTGTTTTGTTGGCTCAGTTACATGACATTTATATTTTTGTATTCTTTTCAAGGGAAAACATCGGGGGAGTGGTAAATCTGTGAAAATGGTTATTTTCAACAGAGCTATATAAGGAAATTAATTTTAATTTGATGATTTTAAACTTGTATTTCAGATGTTCATTGTTGAATATATGTAAAGTTTCTTCTGAAAAGTTTTCAATGGGCCTGTTCTTCTGGACAAAGTTTTTAAAAGACTGAAATTTGTTCTCACTTTTCTCTCAAAACATTTTTCAGAACATCATGCTTTCTTTACTTACTCTGCATTATATTATATAAATGCTTGCCAGCTTTTTTTTTTTAAGTTTTCTAGCTTGAAATTAGTGGAGAAATGAATCAGAACTTGTTTGATATTGCTATTCAAATAGCTTATATTTGCAGATTTTGTAGAAACAGTTTTTAACAATATAGTTAGATCTCACATGTTCAAGAATATACAAGTGCAAATAATCTTGTTTACAAAAACCTTTGTCCTGCAACTAATGAGACTTTGATTCATATTGAACTAATCATATTGATATTGTTTTAGTTGTTATTACTTACAATTCCTTAGTGAGTACCTAATAAATAGCTAATTTGTCAGGATTTGTTGAATATTTTAAGAAATAAATAAATGAATTAATGTATATATGTTTAAAATCCTTCTTAATCAGAAAATTATGGGGGTGTGAGTATTAGTTCTAAATTTTGTTTTATTAAGAGTAGATGAATCTTTACTATTTGCCCACAATTAAATATAATCCAGAGGATTTAAAGTCACCCAGTTTTCTCCCACCCCACCACCCACACATAATTTTTTTCCCCTTTTTCACTTAGATTGTAGTGAGCTTTCATAACCTGTAGGAAGTTTAGCAGGTGATAAGGAGAGGTGACAAAGCACAGTAAAACTTAATATACTTCTTTTAGGCTGGTGTTGCTCAGTGGTTGAGTGCCAGTTTATGAATCAGAAGGTCATGGTTTGATTCCTGGTCAGGGCACATGCCTGGGTTATAGGCTCCATCCCCAGTGGGTAGCATGCTGGAGGCAACAGGTCAATGATTCTCTCTCATTATTGATTATTGATGTTTCTATTGCTCTCGCCCTCTCCCTTTCTCTCTGAAATATATATTAAAACCTAATGTACATCTTTTCAAAAGTAATTAAAAGAAATTAAAGTCAGCAGTCTTACAATAGGAAAGAAGTTGAGCAGCTGTTCGATGGATTTTATATTGCAGAATGTGGTCTTAGATTTTTCATTTGCAAATTGCAAGAATTTCTTCATATTGGAGAAAATGGAAAGTATTGTATTCAGAAATGTGCACAAGTTTGTGTTCTGTTGCAAAACCACAAAAGTATGTTTAAATGAGCCTTTTCCCCATCACATAAAATACGATATAAACTATACATTCATTATTGCCTTCAATTGGCCATCTTTTGTAAGAAATAAATTACAAACCAAGTAATGCTTGACTTTTTCACAGCTAACTTGAATGATTCTCATGTTGTCATCGTGACTCTAAAACAGTATCTTGTTTTGATCTCTGCAGTGTGAGAGGATCAGGGAATTCCATCATTGCCTTCAGCTATTATCAGGGGCTGGTATTGACTGGCTGACTTTCACTATTTAGTTCTTTCTCCCAACCCACCTTGTGTCCAGATCTTTGTCCATTATCAGATAGGAGTGAGACTTGAGGCATTTTCTTTGACTTTTCCAGTTTGTTTCTAAACTCTCCGTAGAGCAATCTAAACTTTCCCTGCCAAACATACAGATGTTTTCCAGTGTTTCCTACGTAAGAGGGCTGGGGTAGGCTCTATTTCAGTGTTTCCCAAGTGTGGTATACATACCCCAGAGGTATGGGGAGAGTTTGGTGGGGGTATACGTTGCACCGGAGTTTGGTTGGGATATGCCCTGCACCGTGCTTAGCTGCGCCTAATTCTAGGTACGTTCTCATGAGTCAAGTCAAGACAGTCTTGTGAGGCGTGAGATGGTCCAGTGTGCAAATAAATGTTATTTATAACATAACTTTTATTTATATTTTATTATGAATAATTTTATTTTTTGTTTATTATTATTTTGTGTATGTACCAAAAAAATAAAAAATAAATATATTTTGATTGTTATTAAAATACATCCTTTTTATGGAGGGGTACTCAGCCTTATGAAAATTATAGAAGGGGTACACATATGTCAAAGTTTGGGAAACACTGCTCTAGTTGATAACAACAATAGGCAGAGAAGCCCATCTCCAAATCTTTCCTAAAATTAGTGTCTTACTGTAAGAAATCAAAAAGATTTAGTGAAAGATATCAAACAATCAGGACAAACGATTGATTAAAAAAAAGTAGCTACTCTCTTGTATTTGCTCTTCTGCTTCCCAAACAAGATCCACATTTTCATGAAAGCCCTTTGAGATTATTGGTAACCACTCTTGTATGTGCTGAAGATAGTGGACTCTACAACAACAAAAAGCCTACACAAAACAGTTCAGCAATGCGGATAAGGTGAACCTGCTGTCCTTATAATATGCTAATTAAGTGCATTTGTCTCTCCAGTAAAAGCCGGGGCTCTGTGGTGATGAATAAGAACTTTAAACACACATGACACCTCGTTAAAATGTAATTTTCACATCATATATCTGAGCCCTTTACTTTGACAGCTGAGTAATGTGAGTGCGAGGCAGAGAATCTTGGGCATTTTGAAACTGTCACGTGTCTAAGAGGTACCTGAACTTGCTTCCGGGATGGTTTAGTTGAATACGGGGCGCCCTAAACACAAAGTAGAGCCAGAATGTAGCAGGGTCTTAAATCAAACTCGCCCTTAGCCTCTCTCTGGGTTGTGATTGCTTCCTGGTTCCGCTTGAGGAGCCTGGTTGTCTCCAAACCTTAATTTACGTCTCTCTGGGTGAACTTTACAAAAAGAAAAGCAGTAGGCAGCTACCTGTTGCTGGTTTCATCCTGGTCTGTATTTTCATTCATCTACCCTTTCCCAGTCTGCAGAGGGGCTCTCTCTCTCTCTTCCCCTCCAATCCTTGCTTCTTTGTAGCCTGTGGGGACAGCTGCTGCCCGAGGGCATTGCCGCTGGTGCTTTTTCAGGGCGCAGAACCGAACTTGCCCATTTTTGCAACAGCCATCCCATGGCCAGGCACCATCAGCTACACTTTCTTGTGTGTGTGTGGTACCTTTCTTGCATTGTTCTCTCTTTGTAATGGAAGGTTACGCCTTCCCACAGTGGCCCCTTCTACCTCTCAGGCACTGAATATGGAAATCACGGTCCTGCTATGTGCAAGCAGAGCTGGACCTGGCTTTTGACAGCTGAGCCCGGCCGTCAGCCATCAATCTAACATCTAGGTGACCTTCTGATGAACGAGGCAAACTGGAAGGGATTAAAAGGTTCACAGATGTACTAACGTATTCGTGTTTTCCCTGCAGAGCGATGTCCCTGATAAACGTGTAATTATTGGGAAAGTAACCAAAATTATTTTTTGCATGTAAGGCACCCTCATGAAAAAGATGACTTGCTGTGAATAAGCTTCCCATTCACACCAGCTGCTCTTCCTGTAGCCCTGTCATTGCTCATTAGCACATCCACCAGAGGGCGGGCAGGTGGAACCGGAATAGTTCTGCTGCTCATTATTAGCAACATCTTGTAAAGGGCTGAAATGAGATTTCTGATTATCCAGGTTAAATCCGGATGAAGAAATGAAGGCTCAAACATTTACAGTCACCTGCGCAGAAAAAAACCAGTTCATAAATGTAGATGTGAATTTCAAAGAAGCCCAGTTTAGTTGACTATATATCATGAAGCAGAAACACTTCATATTTATGATGGGAAAATTATAACTTAAACAGCCATACAATAGAATGTGATACAATGGTGCATGGATTTGGTACAGTGTGTCCATGGCTGTGTGGGTGTGTCCTTGGAAATGCTTGAAGAAACAGATTGAATTATTAAAGGATTAGAAGACAGACATTTTTCAGAAATGCTGAGCAATTTGAAAGACTAGAGATTTGTCTAAAGGGCTGGCTCTTTATCAGGCTGGATTATAATTGATAACTGTTATCTCTATTTTCTTAATTTGGATATATTGCTGGCAATTCTTTCATCATTCTTTTCTATGAGCAAGATTGGCAAAATGCTGAAAAAGTAAAATGAAGAAAGAAAAGAAAGTAGTAAGTGAAGAGCAGACAAAAAGGGAAACAAATATATTTTTCCTAAAAGTAAATGAATAAGAAGTGGAAGAGTTCTCCTTTTTTTAAAGGAAAATGTATGAAAGAACATGCATTTTACATTCTTAAAAAGTTATTTTCCAATGTTTACTTAATTACCTCAAGTGGATAAAGGTAAAATTAAGGACGATGTATTGAATGCTTATACCTTTCCGATTGGAATGTAAATTGTTATAACCACTTTGAAAAGCAACTTGACTATCATCTAGTACAACCTATGTCTAGATGATTAAGTTACATTATATGCTACCCAATCCACTTCTGTGTTTCTGCCCTAGAGAAACAGTCATATTTGCATTCAGAACAACTTGGACAAGGGTGCTCATTACAGCAATGTTTAAAATTGTGTAGGAGTCGCTTAGTGGTTGAGTGTCGACCTATGACCCAGGTTCCTGGTCCAGGCACACGCCTGGGTTGAAGCTTCAATCCCCAATGCAGAAGTCTGCCAGTCAATGATTCCATCTCATCATTGACGTTTCTCTCTCTCTCTCTCTCTCTCTCTCCTTCTCCCTTCTGTTCTCTGAAATCAATAAAAATATATTTTTTAAAAATAATATAACATAAAAGTGGAGTATACCAAACTCCCCCCTCATTGTGTGAAAGGACAGGGTGCAGTAGGGAAGGAAGACAGAGCACTGTTTGTGGACAATAATAATAATAAGCAGCCAAAATAGAAGATATGAACAGATAACTTTCTGTACTGGCACCAGAGATTTTAAAATCCTGGTCAGTGGCAAGGTGGAGGGAAGTGGTATATGATCAGTTATCCCATATAAAGAAATATGCCAAGTATTGGTATCTCTCAATTTAAGGTAAGAAAAAATCTTCACTGGAATTTTCTTTTTCTAGAAATATACATAGTATAGTCTCATCTGGCCTCAAGCTGGCTTCAGTAGCTCACAGAAGCCAGAATTACAGTAACTACCATGTGTTTCAGTTGCTGCGCATACATAACAATTCTTAAGATGTGATTGCTTGAAAAGTATTTCTTGTATCATCTCCACAGGATTTTCCCTTGAGTGTGACTATACTGACTTGTCATACATTCCAGAGTCTGTGATCGTTTTCAGTGTAACTGTAATTTTGATGCTTTCAGGAACATGGCAGAGTGCTTCAGTAGATGAACAAGACTAATGAGTAGGCTGATTACATTCCAGAGCTAAGAATTTAAAATACCATAACACGGGTGCAAGCATGGAAAAGCTAAAATTTTAAATCCTAACAGTGAACAGGAAGACTTACATGTAAATGATGGTGGGTGTTTTAGTTCTCTGATTCACTACTGCAAAAAATAAGCCAATCAGAATAGATGTGTCAGAAAATATTGAATTTCAGGAAAGATTTCACATAATCTTTCCTGAAATTCAATATTTTGAATTTAAAAAATAATAATCTAGTTGAGTTGAATTGTATATTGGACTTAAAATGTAAAGTCATGTATTAAAATAAAAAACAATCAAAATTATGTTTCAAACTACTGGAATAGTTGATAAAACATAGTTTTTTTTTAAAAAATGTATTGCTGTAGAGTACATAAAAAGAATTATTTATTATTGTGCGATGTATATCATACACAGTAAAAACTACTTTTGTAATATATAATTACACAGTATTTTACTTACATAACAGAACTATTTGGGTGCGTGTAAATGAAATAAAAACTGTGATGCAACTTCTGTATATTAACAAAGAGAGTTCCATAGATATTCTGTGTTGATAAATCCTTGCTATGAGAACTGCCCCCCTACCAAGCACTACATATATTCTTCTTGAATATATTGATCTCTACTTTCCATTAAACTCATACACAATTATTAGATCACTTATAAAATGTCTCAACAGTGTCACTAAAACAGTTATGTGGTATAAAAACATTTAATGATATGTGAATGTTCTTTATATATTGCTGATTTTTTTAAAAGCAGGTTTAATGATTTAGAATTTAGATCATTATCCATTTTTCTCTACTTTTGTTTATGTTTTAAAATTTCTATGAAATGCTTTTTGAAAACTACTTATGTAGGATGTGCCTATTTTTATTACATGTAGAACACATTTTAAAGAGCATATGATCCAAAGTTTCAATGGTAGTTAATTTCTGAATGGTTCCAATTTTAGTTTTTTGGGTTTTATTACATTTCTATAATGAATATGTCCAGTCTTTGAAATAGCAAAAGAAAGTTCTGATACTTAACCTAATAGTCCTCATGAATAGAAGAGTACAGCTTATCTATTTAGAATTCTGTGCTGGAATGTAAAAAGACCTTCTAATTGTGTTCAAGAGAATTACTCAACTAATTAGTTAACCAACTAACTATTTAGAACACCCTTGTGACTAGGACAAACAAATAAGAAAGTGCCAAAGTCTTATTAAGAGAAGAGCCTTACTCTATTTCTTAGTGTAGTTTTCTTTGTTAAGAACAAAATATTTGTACTTCTTAAAAGTACTGGATATTCATAGAGACTTTGCTTGGACCCCTTGATTATAGAGCCCTCCATTGTGTATGTAACATAAGATCTAATCTACTCTGTTATGGGAATATAGAATAGCAGAATAGGCTCATCCCTTATATCTGAGACTTAATAAATAGTTCTAATGTCCCATTACATTATCTGGCTTAACGGTTTTTTTTCCGTCGATTTTCACTTTTCACTATTCAAACCATCAATTTTCACCAGTTGTTTGTAAGGAGAAAAATTGAAAAGGGAGAAACATAAAAAATTTTCAATATACTCGGATTGAATTTGAATGGAAGTAGAGTCAACCATTCTAATCAAAGATGAAACTTAATTTGTTTTACTTTGACTTTGATAGTAAAATAGGTAAATTTGCCAATTTGAAATTTCAATTTTATTTTTCCACAACTATGACCTTTTTATGTTCATGTTAATATTTCCCAAGAAGAGTAGGTAAGTATGTTTATTGAATATTGACTAGTTTCCATTAAAATGAGATACCCAATCAGTATTTTTGATGAGAGAGAAGGATCATTTTCATGGTGTAATGATATTGAAAAACATTTGTAGCGAAAATATTAGAATGTTCTACCACAATTTTATGAAATTATTTCCAGAGGCAAATAATGTTGCTCTAGTGATAAGTGGCTTTAATACTTTGGTGAATTAGAAATCCCCTTTTTTATATTATTGTATCATAGGTCACTGACTTCTAAGATATATAGGAAAATGAGTCTCAAAGTGTGGTCCAGCAGGAACCTGTTATGAATGTTAATTCTCATGTCTGATCCCAGATTGAATCAGGAACTCAGAATAAATTCTAGTTATCTATTTTTACGAAGCTGCCAAATTTAAGAATTACTGTAGAGGCCGTGATTCCTAATTCCTACTAGGTTAGTTTACACTACAGAGTGTAATAAACACATTAAACTGATTTTTCTTTTTCAAATTTCTGTGATTGCTTTTGTTGATTTCCTTTAACTAAGTGTTTCCCAATCCCCCATCTAATGACTACCGCAAAGAGGATGCATGAATCACGCAGGGAGCCCGTTCAATGCAGATTTTCTGTCTCTCCCTCCACCCTATCAAATCAACGCCCTAAAACACTGACTCTGCATGCGAAGTCAGGCCCCGGGATAGTATGTTCCAGAGGTGACTCCGGGTTTGGAAAATAATCACGTCTCCAGATTCCTTCATGTTTAAATAGGACGTATATCTTAGCATGCATATTGTCATAATTTTCACATATTGACAACCTGTGAGGCGATCTAGACTCACTAGCCACTGTCTGGGCCAGGGCTGCTCTGGCAGTGAAATGCATCGCTTTGTTTTATTAAACGACTCCGTGTTGTGTCCTCGCAGAATGACTGCCTGCGTGGCTGACAGGAGCGAACAGCAGTCTGGTGCGGGGTGGACACGTCCCCTCTCAGGCTTGCGCTGGCAAGGCCAGGTGCCATCCATCTCCACCCTGAATAGCGGGGATAAATTAGCACAGCGGGCGGAGCGCTGAGGCCAGGCCACCACGCCGGGCTCTGCAGCCGCTCCTGGTCTCTTCCTGTGTTGGGAAACAACAGCAACAACAACAACACAGGTGGAAAACGAACAAGAAGATAAATTGGACCTGTCGATAGAACTAAAGGAATGCAGCAACCAGTCGAATCTCAGCCTCACAATGAGTAGTGCCTCTGCCACCCATAGTTTAATTGAAGGGAAGTGTGTGTGTGTGTGTTATACCCAACAGCAGGAGTAGGTAGAATTCTGAATTTTTCATTTATTCATAATTTTTCAAGTAACCTAAGACATAGGCCAGAATCCGTCTGTGATTCCTTCGTCCACCCCCGCTGACTTTCCTAAGCACGGGCACATGCAGAACTGTTTTTGAAATACTGTGTTGCCGCCTGGGCGCAGTTGCTCTCTCTGCTGTGTTCATTCACTCTGGTTATCCGAGGCCAGCAGGAAAGGCACTCCGCTCTGCCAGCTGAGACCTGCGTGTAAGCACAGAAAGTGCCCATCCTGGCTAAGGCTGATGTGCAGCCTTTTTGTGGGCTCAGCCCCCCGCTGCTCTCACGTTTCTCTCTTAAGTCAGAAACATCTGGTGGCTCTGACCCAATAAGACTGGGTTACATTTAAAAACGCATCTTCAAATATGAATTTGTTACGTTAAGCACTATGGTATGCTTTAAAAAGACTCAACAAGATCTGTCTTTTTAATTTTTAAATTAAAATTGTGCATAGAACTGCAATATGTGTTGTTAGAGTTGTCCCTAGAAATACCTGTGTCCTTGACAAAGGTGATGAGTAGTTTTGTCCTAAAGAGCTTTTGCTCAATTTCCTTTAGTATTTTAAAAATTGTATACCCACTCTTTCTCCAGTTCAGAGATGAAAATACAGGCATTCATTCAGGTTACGTTGGTTTGATTTATTTATTTGCAAGTAGATTGTCCTCTATTGGAATTAGGATGTAAAGCAATTCTGCTCTTGTTCCTATTTAATATGAAATAGTCAGAGCAACAAGATGTTGTAAAGCCCCAAACACCTTGGAGGTTTTTGCATTTCTGAACCATAAGAAAAACCTGAAAGATGGATCCATTTCTCACTTCACTAATAACCACAATCATTATCTATTTTTTCTCTAAGTATATTTTCTATGAGATAATTCAGAGGCCTTTTAGATTTTCTAGATTATTTTATGTACAAGGTTAAATGTTTTATATAATCTAGTAGGTTAACAAATACTTCTTGAATTCTTAATTTCGTTTCCATCTCTGTACTCAAGATCTAAAGTGAATTAGAATGAATAGGTGATGGAATTGATTTTTTTTAAATTCTGAATCCATTTTTAAAAAAATATATTTTATTGATATTTTACAGAGAAGAAGGGAGAGAGATAGAGAGCTAGAAACATCGATGAGAGAGAAACATCGGCCAGCCGCCTCCTGCACACCGCCTACCGGGGATGTGCCTGCAACCAATGTACATGCCCTTGACCGGAATCAAACCCGGGACCTTTCAGTCTGCAGACCGACGCTCTACCACTGAGCCAAACCGGCTTCGGCCCATTTTTTATTTTAAATATATTTTTATTGATTTCAGATAGGAAGGGAGAGAGAGAGATAGAAACATCAATGGTGAGTGGGAATCATTGATTGGCTGACTCCTGCATGCCCCCTACTGGGGATCGAGCCTGAATCCTAAGCATGTGCCCTTGACTGGAGTTGAACCTGGGACCTTTCAAGTCCCCAGGCTGAAGCTCTATCCACTGAGCCAAACCAGCTAGGGCTCAGAAGACATTTTTTATATTAATGTGGAATGGTTATGCTGCTTTAAAAAGGATGAGTAGGAGATAGTTATCATTTGGCAGAGTACTGATGGGTATTATAGATAGAGGTACAAGGCTGTCTGCATCCTAAGTACACGAGTGCTCTATTATTTTGACATATACAGCTTATGCTAGATTTCTTTCTTTTTTAATTAATGAGAAGGAATAATATTCACTTGTTCAGTCTGTAGCACTTGGCCATTATTTGTTGAGCTATATAAACAATGAGCAGCTGTATCATTGTTTGTATTATACTATTTATTTCTTCATTTAAAAATGTATGACAGATGTGTATCTTAGCAGCATGCTTATGGTAATGAAGAATTAAATTAGCAATATTGAGCTTGACTTCAAGTGATGGGTTTTAATGGGTAGTGCTAACAATATTGCTGTAGTCAGCTTCAGATAAACATAATACACCTCAGACAAATGGGGGAAATGGTCAGATTACAAGAAAATTCACATTAGAATCCTCTGACTTTTGATTTTAAAAGATTGGTACAGATACTCATTCACATATTGAGAGCAGTCTATGTAATTTCCATGTTTTATTTTGTCTTTCCTCCTGACATAAATTACTGCAAGGGTAGAAAATGGAAGATTACTTTAATAAAATGTGAGCAATCATCTTTTAATAATAAATTCCCTCTGATAGAAAAAGAACACTGCCAGTAAAGGAGTCAGACAGCTTACCAAGAATCCTGGAATTACAAGAGCTTTCCAACCCAGAAATATTGACAGACATAGTCTGAGTGCGTTAGTCTGCCTCATTTTAGAGCCAAAGAAGTCTTAATTCAAGCACTAGGAAATCCATAATTGGAAAGAATCCCATAATCTCTGCTGATATTTTCCTCTAATTGTAAGTGACTTTGCTGTTTCATAAGCCCACTTAAGTACTCTGTGTTTTGCTTTAAAAAAAATGTTGGCCATGTATTAGAGTGTCATATGGTATTTGATACAGTGATATGAAAAATGCTAACATCAGAGTATTTTAATATGGCATCGATTCTGCCTGAGGGTCAAACAGGTTAAACTTACATTTCTTAAAATTAGTAACCTAGGGCATACTATTATAATTCATTTTTGGGTTTCATTATGATTGTGGCAGGGATTATTGCTTTATTCTTTTGTCATACGCCATCAGCAATGTCTTCCTATCTGGGCCAAGCCAACTAGGTGATTCAGTACATATTCAGTTCCCATAGGCCCGAAAGGTTACTTTTAATGAGGAAAAGAGATTTTTTTTCTTGTTTATAAATGTCAAATATGAATCTCATTTGAGTGGGAAATGCCAAAAGTTATTAAAGCCTAGAGCAGATAGATTAGTTATAGGAGATATTTTGAAAAGAGATAGTTCCGGGAAATCATAGATAAAGCCTCTCAATAAAGATTATTTGTTGGATGAGTTGTGACCACACTCAAAACATTTGATTTTATTTATTTGACATTTAGGGAGTGTCTATCACGTGCAAAATACTTCACTGAATGTTATGGGAGATAAAATAAAGACCCTGTCCCATCCTATATAATAAAAGGCTAATATGAAAATTGACCAAATGGTGTAATGATCAGTTGCTAGGAGCACTCTGACCACCAGGGGGCAGATGCTTAATGTAGGAGCTGCCCCCTGGTGGTCAGTGCCATTCAGCCAGAAGCCGGGCTCACAACTGATGAGTGAAGCTGAAGGAGCGGGAGCCTCTCCCACCTCTGCCATTGCACTAAGGACCCCTCAGGGGATGTCCCAGGCTGCAAGAGAGTGCAAGCAGGCCTGAGGGACCCTCCACTTCCCCCCACTCCATCACGCCCAATTCAACAATGTTGTACACTGGGCCTCTAGCTGATAATAAACTTACAATTTAGTTAGAGAGGCAACACACTTGAATAAAGTCATGCTCTTGGCAGTAATAGGGAACCAGGTGTTAGACCTCAGTTCGGCAACCTCCATCCGTACTTGAGTTCTGGCTGAGAAAGAATTCAGAGTCAAACTCAAGCTGTAAGAGGACGTTTATTTAGAAAGTCACAGAGGTGGAAGAAGTGAGTCATGCATAGAAGAAACTGGCCCAGGAACAAGTTACAGAGAGAAAAGAAGGGCCCTTAGGGCTTAGGAGAAAGAGGGGGGCGAGGAAAGGAAAAGAGGTGAGGAAAGTCAGGGATGTGCTCCAGAGAGACAACCTGGCTGGGACCACATCCTAAGGGCTCTAACGGATGGGGATTTTAAGGGAGGTCCCAGGGGAGGGTCGCAATAGGATATTTAGTAGCTTTCCAGGTGAATTCTTTCAGGGTCATTGTCTCCACTGGCAGGTCATTGCCAGGGCTGGAGGTCATTAGTCCGTGTAGCAGGTGCTGATGTGAGCCATGAGTCCCATAGTGAGGTTTCGTGCTTCTCTGGACCCGGAGCTGAAACCACTGGGGCCTGGATGTTATTTCTGGGGCTTCCTGCTTAAGGGAGCAGCCGTCCAAGAGCTTGTGTGGGGATCTGGGAGGCTACTCTCTGCCCTCCTTGCTTCTCCTCTAAGAGGGTCTACACATGACTAGCAACATGCCAGGGGAGGAAAGGTCAGGGGAGGGTCCAAACTGCATGGCCAGAGATATGAAAGGTCAGGGGGGTTAAGCCACATGGCCAGCGATATGTTAGGGCAGTGGTTGGCAAACTGTGGCTCGTGAGCCACGTGCGGCTCTTTGGCCCCTTGAGTGTAGTTCTTCCACAAAATATTATGTGGGAGCGTGCAGGTACAGTGCGATTGAATCTTCATGGCCCATGCGCAGAAGTTGGTTTTTGGCTCTCAAAATAAATTTCAATCATTGACTGTCGATATTTGGCTCTGTTGACTAACGAGTTTGCCGACCATTGTACTAGGAGAACACCGGTCACTGTGGGGGCAAGGTCCTTGTTTTCCTAGCTCTGCCCATTGCTAGGCGCCCGGAGCTGTCCACCCTCATAACCTGTTATACCTGGCCCCTCATCCTTTCTCTGCCCGTGTTTTTCTGACTGCCTACCACAATGCCAAGTAACCAATTTGTTTAGTTTCTTTAATAAAACTTACCAAATAAATGATAGACATAAATAAATAAATAAATAAATAAATAAATATTCTTTGACATGCATTTTCTTCAATTTAAATGGGGTATTTTGCAAATTCTTATAGGGCACTATTAAGAAGAAGTGCTATGGATTGGATTAGAATAGGTTAAATTATATAAAATTTCCAGTATTTGGCAGCTTTGCTGTATAAAATTATGTTTCATGTGAGTGGACCCAATATAGTGTGATGTCTTAATAAGTGGCTTGAATCACCCAGTGAGAATAACAATATGTTGATTAATCAGAGTTGGGCTTAGAAGGTGATTTTCTGGCCATGAAACAAGTTTTCCATTGGCCCTTTCCTACTTAGTATATATTTATTGACTTCAGAGAGGGAGGAAGAGGGAGAGAGAAACAGAAACATAAATGACGAGAGAGAACTATTGATCAACTGCTTCCTGTATGCCCCCTCCTGGGGATCAAGCCCATAATCTGGGCCTGTGCCCTCACTTGGAATCTAACTGTGACCTTCTGGTTCCTAGGTCCATGCTCAACCACGGAGCAACACTACTGGGTCTAGTTAATATTTTTAATCAGTAATTTTGATGAAAATAAAGATGTGAAAATATAAAAGCTGTGAAATGTAAATAATTTGCATTGAAAATGGCGCCTTCGCTTACTAGTTTTGTGACTTTGGGCAAATTACTTGGCTTCTTTTTGTGTCACTGTCCTCCCTCTGTAAAACAGGAATTATAATGGTACCTACATCTCAGGTTTGTTAAGAAAAGAAAGTGGGTTAATATTTGTAAACTGGTACCTCAGCCTAGCCTGCATTCTCTCACAATCTGGGACCCCTCGGGGGAGGTTGGGTCCTGTGGGGATGAGGCCAAAACCGGCATTCCAACATTCCCCAGGAAGGTAGTAGTACGTGAAACAGCAGATAGCCGGGAAGGAGCACACCAAGCTGCATCACTCACCCCGGCCCCGCTGCGCCTGCCACTGCAGCTGCTCATAGCACGTGGAGGCAGAGGCAGAAGAGGCTCATGCCGCCACTGCTGTGCTTGCCAGCCATGAGCCCAGCTTCTGGAGCCCGTGGTGCTCTCACTGTAGGAGCTCACTGACCATCAAGGGGCAGGCAGCTCCTGCATGTCATGGCAGTCAGTCAAATGGTCACTCAGTCGTTAGGCTTTTATATATATAGACTAGAGGCTCGATGCATGAAAATTCATGCACTGGAGTGGGGGTTGCTCAGCCTGGCCTTCCCCCTCTCATATTCTGGGAGTCCTCAGGGACTCAAGGTGACCCAGCGATCAGGGGAGGGTGATGCCCTCATCACACCTCTTCTACTGCCACTGCAGGCAGCATGAGCCTTGGCTGCCCTGGTTACCTGAGCCTTGGGCAGCCCTGGGAGGCTGCCATCTGAAGCTTTCCTGTGCTTTGGGCCAGATGATCCCAGACACAGCCAGGGCTGTGAGGACCAAGG
The DNA here is from genome assembly GCA_963924515.1 of Vespertilio murinus. NCBI lineage: Eukaryota > Metazoa > Chordata > Mammalia > Chiroptera > Vespertilionidae > Vespertilio > Vespertilio murinus. Next base: position 35,240,316 of record OZ004704.1, read on the forward strand.
CAGCTGCACTTGCGAAGGCCTATTTTGCAAGAATTGCATGCAACGGGCCTCTAGCCTATATATATAAGCCTAAGCGACTGCACTACTGGTGGCTATGATGCGCACTGACCACCAGAAGGCAGATACTCAACACAGGAGCTGCCCCCTGGTGGTCAGTGTGCTCCAACAGCACCGCTCAGTTGACTGGCGCCAGAGGCAGGGCTCACCGCTGTGGCGGTGTGAGCCTCTCCTAATAGGAGGTGACTGGGCACGAACCTTCAGCGGGAACAGCAGGGCTGGGATGAGTGGGGACGGCAGGCAGGAGCAGCAGGTGGTGTTGGAGTGCCAGTTTTGGCCTGATCCCTGCAAGCCATGCCGAGGGACCCCACTCGTGCAGGAATCCGTGCACCAGGCCTCTAGTATTATATGATTGGACAACAAAGTTTTTTTGTGTGTTTTTTTTCCCTTGTAAGTTGGAAGGCTGTATTCCTAAGTTTGATTACTAGCTGAATAACATTTACAGCTTTCTCTGTAGAATGTTAGTTTGTGTCTCCGCTGATGCATACCTACATTCTTGCTAATATAGATTTTCCAAAAGACATATACACGTACTTTGAGCAATAAAGGAATTGTTTATTAAAATGCTTTTCATTTTGAAATTGAGCTGTCAGCTGTTTCAGTGTGCATACATTTTTGAGGGGACACCCTATAGAAAGTTACTCAATATGGTGTTGGCTGTTGTTTCCAGAAAGGTCAATTTCTACTTGTAAAAATGTGTAAGGTTTGGGCTGTGATTGGTAAGCAGTCATTACTTAGCATTTGGTAGTTATTTTATTCTTCGTACAGTTTAAACATTAATGTATTGGCCCATACATTTTGTTTTGACTGAGGTTATTTGGTGAGATCTGTGTGTGGATGTAACATATCTATACTAATAAAACGGTAATATGCTAATTTGGCCAGACATCTTCCAGATGACCTTCAGGACAAAACAACAGTGGCAGGGCTGAAGCAGAGGTGGTTCGAGGCAATCAAGCTAGCAAGGGAGAGCAGTTAGGGGGATCAGACCAACAGGGGGTGCAGTTAGGGGGATCAAGCAGTCAGGCAGAGGAAGTCGAGTGCGATCAGACTGGCAAGGGAGAGGAGTTAGGAACATCAGGCAAGCAGTCAGGTGAGGAGCCAGCAGTCTTGGATTGTGAGAGGGATGTTTGACTGGTACTCGATTGGAGAGGTTGCAGGCCGGGCTGAGGGACACCACCCCCTGTGCACTAATTTTGTGCACTGAGCCTCTAGTATAAAATATAACTCTTTCCAAAATAAATTCAGTCCAGTGGAGGACACAGACTTTAAATGAATTAACCAAATAGAGAAAGGATGGAGAAAACTTTCATAAAATGTTGAAATAATGCTCACACAGTTTTAAAGACATGAGGGACCATGGGAAAGAAAGGAGATGTAAAATACTTGACCAACAAATTATTACATTTCCCATAGATTTTGTTTGTGGTTTTTTTTGTTTTTGTTTTTGTTTTAAACAAACACCTGTGTAGAAAGGATTTGAAATTGGGAAATATAAACATCGAATTCAAAAATTGTAGTTCTTTCCAACAGATGGAGAAAAGAAAACTCACAAAAAGTGGTGTGCTAATACTGATGGCATTTATCAGCATACAAAAGATAGAGGGAAATCTGGCACAAAAATAAATTAATTAAAATAAATGTATTAACATTTCAGATTTCCTGTACTAGGTATGCCCTGGGAGGTGGTTAGAGGCGATGGAAGGGGCAACGGGTTGCTGTTTTATCCTGTAAATGACAAAATTTGTGAATAACTCATTAATATCACAATGGAAGGTGTCATTTATCTTTAATTGAATGTCACCTATGATGAATTATTGTTTTCCACTAATTGCATATGCTATTCAGGTATTTCAGACATTCTACAATCCAGCAAAACTATCCAACTATTCTCACATTATTTCTTCAATCATTCCAGTATTTTAGTAAATATAAAAGTCATGGGTAAAAAAAAGCTTAGGCGCATATAATAGTAAGTTTGGGTAAATATTTTACCCAATCATATCTAGCAATGTGTCCTTTGAAATTTTATTGTATATTCTTTACAATATAATGGAGTAACAAAATAAAGAATGTTTGGGGGGGTTCAGTATTAGTATATACCTAAGAAAGGAGAAAACTAAAACTATGCTAGTGGATTTTAATACAGAAAACAAAACCCATTCAAAACAATTATATTTTCTTTCAGGTTACCATTAATTAAAAGCTTGCCATAACACCTTAAGACATATTTTATTTGTTTTTTATTAAGATCTTCCCTTACTCCTAAAATATTTTTTTCTTATTTTAAAAACAAAGTATAAATTTTATGCAATAAAATTCACCCATTTTAGTGTAGGTTTCTATAAATTTTGACAAACACAGTCATAGATTAATAACCACAATCAAGATGTACAGTAGTTCCCAAAAAGCCCAGAAAAGGGATAAGGCTTACATTGGTACATAAACACATTAACAGCACATGAATTAAAACTAAGAAAAACAAAGATGAAATAAAGTGACGAAAGTAATGAAGCTAAAATGAATACTACATAACTTTGTATATGACCACAATTTTGACAGTACCTGTTTCTATAAATAAGAATATTATAAAAATTACTTATCTGAGTTATCAAATATTAGAGTTGTGAAAATGATAAATGTTACTCTCTCTAGCTCTTGTCCCTGTACAAAAATACCTGTTGTAATTTTTGTACAGATGGCTACCCTCTTTCTGCTTTGTATGACATGGGTGCCGTTTTTGGAAAATGGATTGTATTGTTGAGAATTGATTCTATTGTTCCAGTGTAAGAAGTTCTTCTTTAGACCAAATCAATATTTATCTCTGTACATTTTACACAGTTATTTTTTTCCACTTCTGTTTGGCAGGATGCATTAAATCAGCTTCCCTTGAAATATAATAGCCCTTCGCAAATTTAATAATTTCTCCATTTCAGTCTTCCATGGTCTGTTCATCCTTAGTTTTCAACCACATATATTTTATGACATGGTTTTTAGACTCCTTATCTCTTTGTCTCCATACATTTTCAACACTAGGCACAATGTAAAGTTATAATGTGATCAGTGACGAAGCAATTGGACTATCATCAACAGTGACCACTGGAATTCACTGAGCTTTTCCAGGGAACTTGATCGCTTTCTTTTTCCCATTTTACTGATAAAGAAACTGGGAGTGACAAAGCTTAAACTACTCATTGAAGCATCCACATCCTTCTATTGACTTGTGATGAGTTTATGGTTAAGAAAACCAACTATAGCTTTCCAAAGTATGATTTGTTTAGGTGAAATATCGAACTATGCCTCCCGACCCTATATGTCTATACAAATCTATGTTTTAAAACTTAATTTTAGTAAAATTCTGGGATTTAAAATGAAGTCAATTCCTCACTTTTTAAGTTGAATTAGAGAATATGAAACATTCTAATAAACTTTAATATTTGTAGAGGGAGAGAGAGAGAGAGAGAGAGAAACATCAATTTGTTGTTCCACTTACTTATGCATCCATTGGTTGATGCTTGTATGTGCCCTCACCGGAGATCAAACCCACAGCCTTGGCATGTGTGGACGATGCTGTAACCAACTGTGCTACCTGGCTATGGCTTTAATAAATTTTAAATAGAAGCCATGATATTAGAAATTCATACATTTATGACATAAACACATGCATTAAAGTTTGCTACTTATTTAGACTTTACTTTTTCACGTATTTGCAAAATGTTTCTGTTAAGATAATCATGCATTAAATTTTAGATTATACCTACTATTGTAATGCTAAATATATATTTGTTTGTTTGCATTTGTGTCTTTGGGGAACAGTTTGAACTGAATGATACAAGAAAAAATGTGGATATCCGTTGGTCTTTATTCACATAAGGAGAAACTCTGAGAGATTTAATGTAAGGGTTTTAAAGACACACTTTAAAACAGACCAATTATTGTCAAATGTGCTAAGTAATTGCTTTGTGACTTGCCAAAGGAATATTTGATTCCACAATCTCTTTTTCTAGGGATTATCAGGTAGATGGAAAATAATATATGATAATCTTATTCATCTTAAGCCTAATTTTTTTTCTTTAGAAGTTAAAATATACTACTGTTTATTTAGATTTTCTAATTATGCTTGGGATATTATTGCCAAGTAATAGTATAATAAGCTTTCTTTTTACTGACAAGTTTGAACTTTACATGTTTAATTGATACTTCATAATAAAAATGACTGATGATCTGCTTTCAACGTATTCTCTAAGGAATGAAATGTTTTCAGTACCAGTCAGGTGCAATTATAGTAATTTTTAAGTATTTTCACTTTTGCCCAAATATGTTTATACACTAGATCATATATTATGTAACTCCAATTTTAAAGGTTCCAAAAGACACTGAGAAAATGCTGCATAATTAGAACTGGCTTAGACAACGTAAAGTGCAAATGCATAAATGAACCATGCCCTTTTCTCAGCAACTGCTATTAAAAATAGAATGAAAGTTTCCTATTTGAATTCCTTAGAAAGTGAGTCATTCAGAATAACCGAATCTTCTATCTACATGGGAATGCTTAAGCACTAAAACATTTAAGACACATTTTAATCATTTTGGAAGATCATTTCTGTAATTTTTTTTTACAGCAAAGCTAAGTTAAACTTTTTACTTTCCCTTGGTCAATCCAGATTATCCTTATGCTTGTGAGTTTTGACTTGCCCTACATATTTAAATTTAAATTCCTGGTTTTGTCTGATCAGTGTGGCTCAGTTGTTTGAGCATATGCCCAGGCACCAAAATGTCACAGTTCCATTTCTAGTTAAGGAATATCCCTGGGTTGCAGTCTTGATGCCCCTGTAGAGGAAGCTAATCGATGTTTCTCACCAGTGTTTCTATTTCTCCATCTCCCTTCCTCTCTCTCTAAAATCAATAATTTAAAAAAGAAGACATTAAATCCCTGGTTTCAAATTAAATGAGCTATTTATACTATGACATTATGGGAAATTAGGTGCCCATAATTTAACACATATATTTCTTATAAACACTTAGAATTCTAAATTCAAATTTTGGAGTATCATATGATTCTTATGACAGGTTGGCTGTATGCAATCATAAATTACTTGGGCAGCGCCGAATTTATTAATTTGTCATATTATTTAAAATAAGCAAACACAAAAGCTAGAACAGTGTTGACACAGTAAAACACCCAACTTGCATTCATTCTCTTAAATATCTGGCATATTAGGTATTTTTATATAACAGATCCTGGAATCCCCCGTTACACCCACTGCATTATTCAGTTCAGTCCCCCTTTTATTCTCTACTAGAAGCCCAATGCACAAAATCCGTGCAAGAGTAGGCCCTTGCCGCCCCGACTTCATCCAGAAGGTCATCCAGAAGGTCGTCTGGATGGTTGGTCCCGCTGTTCTGCCATTTGGTCGATTTGCATATTATACTTTTATTATTATAGGTTGGAAAGTGTGTGTGTGTGTGTGCGCGCGTGTGTGTGTGGTGGGGGTGTGGCATTAGGGTATTGTAATCACGTGAACACATCCACATCAATTATCTGAAACCTTGCCATCCTCCAGAAATTCACCTGTTGAGAATGACTGCTGTGTGAGTTTTTTCTTTTAAGTATTTGGAGTCTGGGAAGCAGGAGAACTATTGGACCAGATTCCCAAAATCATGTGCCTATTCTCTCGCAAGAACTAACTGGGCTCCCAGCCTTGTCTCAGCACATTCCAACATTCCCTCCCACTCAGGCTGTTCTTCACACCGCTACTCGCTCTTTCCAAAACTTAAAATAATAAATTAAATCCTGTAGTCTATGTTCTTAACTCCCTATTGTTTTTATGATGAACCCTATGAAAACTATGAGAAATATGACTTAAACATGTAGTCTGCAGCATAAATAATGAATAATAATAATAATTTCAGCCGAAACCGGTTTGGCTCAGTGGTAGAGCGTCAGTCTACGGACTGAAGGGTCCCGGGTTCGATTCCAGTCAAGGGCATATACATTGGTTGCGGGCACATCCCTGGTCGGGGGTGTGCAGGAGGCAGTTGGTTGATGTTTCTCTCTCATCGATGTTTCTAGCTCTCTATCTCTCTCCCTTCCTCTCTGTAAAATGTCAATAAAAAATATTTTTTTAAAAAATAATTTCACCTAAATTTATGCTACCAATAGGAAAATATTTCCTATTTAGGTGGGGCAAAATTAGGTTTGTAGTTGTTCCTATAGAAAATAATACATTAATTAATATGTATATTTAAAACATACCAAAGAGCTAGAGAAGGTAGAATAAACCCTTAAGGTATGATGGTCAGCACACTGAATCGTGGCAAGTCTGTTTTACAAAAAAAGGATGCCAGGTGCCATCTCCATGATGCTATAACCTATTTTGCAGACATTATATAGTTAATACGATTATATTACCTTCAAAGAACCAGGTCAATCATACTTATTTTCGTAGTTACAAGAGTCTTAAACATGTGACCTGGGTTTGCTGAGAATACACAGGATGTCATTTAGCTATTTCATCTACTTATAAACTTATTTACCAGTGGCGATGGAAGGGTCATGGTGACCTGAACATTTGCCACTGGGTCATTTCATCTTTACAAGTTAAAGCGTAAAAGGATGAGAGGTATTACAGCATGCTTTCTTTAGTACATTTTTCCACTGGAAGCCTTTATAGCTCTCTGTCTCCTTTACTAATATATTCAAAACAGGAAAGACATTTCTGCTCGTAGTGCTTTTGGAAAAGACTAAATTGGTTGGTTCTTAAACCGATTAATCTGTAAAGAGAGCACCTGTCTCTTCCTAAATAATGAGTGTGATGTTTTCCATGAATTCCATTTGAGATAATGCTAATTGAACCTCCGTGATTCATTCCCAGTTGTCTGTTTCTTTCAATTTGAAACAAATAAAGACTTCCTGCTATTGAAGATCCTAGGAAGGAAAGGAAAGTGATTGTTCCCTTGCCTGTGGAGATATTCTCAGTGAAGAGGAACGCAGATGTACGCCGGGTGATTGATTGACTTACAGAGTAGGGTAGCAGAGCTCTCAGAAGCACTTGCTCATTTGTAAGTCCTAGAGGTAAATGAGGTAAACCAGTAGGTGCTGGCTCCTTCCGTTTTCTGTCATGTTTGCTTGTGAACTAATGACCATTTGGAGCATAGATCTTAAGTGCAAATTTTCTAGTGAAAGTCACTTATTGCCATTAAAATTACTTCCACATGAATAACTTCTTATCTCCCAAACCTCTTTTCATGCCTAAGCAGCTCAAAATATTCCTATGCAATAAATGCATTTTACATGAATGGTTTTATGTCAGGCCACTGAGGAGAAACTGGAGCTATTCATTGGATCTTTCTGAATGCCTTATAGAAACAATAATAGCTATTTTCTAAAATAAAATGAAATTTAAAAAAAAACACTCTTTTTGAGCTTATCTTAGACTTAAAGAGGAACATATCAAGGATGATGAAGAGCAAGTACTGATTAGAATTCTTTTAAGTTTCATTCCTTTCATTTCATACGTGACCTTGACGAAATCATTTGTTCTCTCCATTTAACTATGGCTACAGTACATATAGTGTTCATAGTTGGAAAATAATACATATGTCCATAAAGAAAATGCTCACTTTTTCAGCTTATCAACTACCATCTGCAAATGAATACTTTTCAGCTATTCAAGTTGAATATATGTATACATAAAGAAAAAAGAGTCACTTTTCCAGCTTGTCAGCTACTCATTTCAAAGGAGTAATTTTCAGATGTATATGGGACTTCTGCTGTTTCTGAGAAGTGTGCCAATTTCAGAGAGAAACCTAGAGGAACTTCTACTTTTTCTAAAGGATCGTTGTTTTTTTAATTTATTTCACTCCCTAAACAAATCGTTTTGCAACCATGTTGGAAAATATGACCCTAATCTGGTCTTGCTTACTCTTATATTCATTGATTTATTATTATTTTTTTGAGAGAGAGAGAGAGAGAGAGAGGAAGAGAGAGGGAAAAAGGGGGAAATGTGAATGTGAGAGCAAAACATCAAGTCACTGTCCTTTGCCTAGGACTGAGCCTGCAACCCTGGCATCTGCCCTGACCAGGAATCCAACTGGCAGCTCTTTGGTGCCAGGATGATGCCCAACCAACTGAGCCACACCAGCCAGGGTGTATCTCGCTTACTTTTTTATGTTATACTCCACGTCTTACTCCTTGCAGTTTGTACTCCAACACAATGAACTGGTGTGGTCCCTGTGCTCTTTCATGCAAAAAAAAAAAAAAAAAAAAAGAAAGTAGCACCCACTCTCTCCTCACCATGGAGACAAACTCCAATGTACCCTTAAAGATCTGGATGATGATGTAGTTTATCCTTCAAATTGAGACACTTGAGAATAGATGAGCTAACCAAACAGGAAGTCTGAAAATAGAGCCAAATGGACACATTACTTAAGACCCAGCTGGAGTTTCTCTCTTCTGTGATGGTTTTGCTACCACCCCCACACAAAAGCAAACAAGAGATGCTTGCTTCCTGTTTTGGTTGCTTTGTACCTCTGATATGACACTGAACACACTATAAACTCATATGTTGGATGCCTGCCCTTTTCTCCCATTAGAATGGAATCTTATAGAGGTTCTATGCCACCAAAATCATTTTTGAGTTCTTATCATACATTTTTAATATGTTTTATTGATTTTTTACAGAGAGGAAGGGAGAGGGATAGAGAGCTAGAAACATCAATGAGAGAGAAATATTGGCCAGCTGCCTCCTGCACACCCCTTACTGGGGATGTGCCTGCAACCAATGTATATGCTTTTGACCAGAATCGAACCTGGGACCTTTCAGTCCGCAGACCGATGCTCTATCCATTGAGCCAAAACAGTTTCGGCTTATCATATATTTTTAATAGGGAAACTCAATTTTGTCCATCTAAACATATTTGAGTGCTTCATCCTCTCATCAGTATCTGCTTAGTTACTAGAGTAATTATTCGTGGAAATGGATATGTTGTCTGTCTGGATTTAAAACAAATGGCATCAGAATTGTAACTGAAGTCAGTGCCCTTAAGATATTTGCAAATGCCTTGAAGGGGATTCCCAGGGAGAAGGGGCTAGAGAATCACGGGCTTAACACATTATTCAGGGTTAGCAAGTATTTGTTGATGAATTAATACAAGAGAAGTCTAATCTAATAATACTTGATTAATTTTATTATGCCTTCAAAAGCAGCTTTACTGACTTCTCTTTTACCTGCATTTTTTTTTCATGCTAAATCTAAATTCCTCTCATTTCTTGGTATTTGTTGTAGTGATACTTTTTACACAGTGTTTTTAGTTATTTACCAGGCTTAACAGACTTTTTCTTTCGAATAGTTTAAACATTAGTGAATCTCATTCTAACAGAGGAGAAACCAATTTCGAAAGCAGAAAAGCAGTTTGCCCCCTTTCTGTATGTTGGGTTTTGTAATTGAAAAATATGACTTCGCGATGGCGTTGTTTTCCCCTTTTCCTTAGAATTTTTAAAGCTCATCATTCCCAGCCTTCACTTTCTCTCAGGGTGGCTTTGCCTCACAAACGCAACACCTCTTTGCTTCTCCAAAGAGATTTCTTAGTAGCCCTGGCCTTTCGTTTTCTTTACCTGACAATTTAAAGGAAATTTGGTAGCACTTGCTTCTTTTCAGTCCTTTGATAGCTCTCTCTTCACAGAGAAGGTAAGCCAGGTAACTTTATAAGAAGAAAATCGTGGTTTTGGTTAGAACTCTGGTGTCTCAGAAGAATATGATGATACGTGATGACTAATGTTTCCACATATAATTGTTTAATTTTAGACCAATATGGAAATTAAGTTCCCTATGGTAGGAAAGTAAATCAAAATCCTTGGTATTAATGTAAGGGTCATATTTTCTCTGAAGAGACTACCACAGACTTGAGACAGAGTATGTGAGGTGAAAAATATAATTTAAACTGAGAGTCATGTTCCTCATTGGATAAGTAGTAATCACAGATTTGTTGTGAGGACAAAAAAAGAATTTAGTTCAGAGTTAACTATGTCGTCAACAAATATTAACATTATCATTATCATTTTGATATTATTTCATAACAGTTTATTTTTACACAAACCAACTGATAAATTAAAACCCAAAAAAATGGCTACATATTTAACCAAATATTCATGTAACTACAAAGAATAACCCAAAATACATATTCCTGTTTAGGTTAAATTTAACTATAATGTGTACTGGAGGCCCAGTGCACGAAAATTCGGGTACTTGGAAGAGTCCCTCAGCCCTCCCTGTGCCCTCTCACATTCCATGACCCTTTGGGGGGTGTCCACCTGCCAGCTTAGGCCCACTCCCTCCAGTCGGACATCCTTAGTGATACTGAGGAGGCAGGAGAGGCTCATACCATGGCTACTGAGCTCACAGCCATCAGCCAGGCTTTTGGCTGAATGGAGCTCCCCCTGTGGGAGCGCACTGACCACCAGGGGGCAGCTCCTGTGTTGAGCATCTGCCCCCTGGTGGTCAGTGTGCATCATAGTGACTAGTCCTTCTGCTCTTAGGGTCAATTTGCTTATTACATTTTTATTATGTAGGATGTATTCTCATTTTTTAATGAATGGATCAATTTTCTCATGTCACAAATAATGTTAAGTAATTAATGTGTTGTCATTCTGGATAGCTACTTTATTCTCATATCTACCTCTATGGACTTGTTTGTAACTTTAGAAAAGTCAGCGGAACACCCATCTATTAATATTGGAAGGCACAGGCTCCTATTACTACGACATTTGGCAATTGGAAGGGTTAAGATGAATAATCAATACTTAGAAAAATCTATCTCAGTCTTCATTATTCACCCACTGTCTCATTCTTACCTTTGTACCTTATGGACAGAATTAGGAGTATGCATTTTGTGAAGCAACAAACTCCCACTCTCTTGTCTTGTGTTGCATGTGTCGATTACTAATAAACAACAAGAGTGACAGTCAACAATGACAAGGTTCAAACATTTCTCAGAGCTAAAATTATACTAAGCCATATTAGGAACTTTTATTATTTTTTGAGTCCTGTAGTATGTGACTGTCCCTTATGATAAAATTGAGCAAACAGTAGGTACACACAAAACAGTGCCCACAATATTTTCTCTGTGTGTGTGTGTGTGTGTGTGTGTGTGTGTGTGTTTATGTGAATATATGTGATCTTTTATATAGGACTAATTCCTCATAAATGCAGCTAGACTCTGTTTGCCAAAAAATCGCTGGCAAAGATAATATCATACATCCACCCCTGCCTTATTTAGCATATTTCTTTAACCAGGAAAAGTAGAAGCCTGTTGGAAGTTTCTTTCTAATGAGTTTCGAACACCATATATTTCCACATCAGCAGTTAAATTTGGCACAAGAAGAATTACTGCTTCCTTTACTGTGACATTTAGATGAAGGCTTAGAAGGTTAGTAGCAAGAATAATAACTATAATTATGCCAAGTCCTCTGCTTAGCATATTTCAAATATTGGCTCCAGTAATATTCACAGTACTTCAAAAAGTGGGATCAGCACACTTCTTCTGTAAAGGACCAGATAGTAAATATTTTAGGTTTTGCCAGCTACATATGGTGCTGCTGGGGCGCTGGTGGTGGTGCTCCTTGTCCTCCTCCTCCTCCTTTTCTCCTTCTCCTTCTCCTTTTTCTTTTTCTAACCTTTTAATAATAGAGTAACAATTCTTAGATCACAGGCCATCACACACGGTCAGGGCAGGGTGCAGATGGGGTCTGCAGGCCATCAGTGGCTGATCCCCATTCTATGAAATATCTGTCACCTTCCCTGTGCCACAGAAGGGGAATTGGGGCCTCCAGGAGACCAGCAAGCTTGCCCAGGGTTCCTGTTAAAGGCAGAGCTGTGATCCGCAGCTGCAATTAGCATCTGTAAACACTGTCTCCTAATCACCAGGCTAGCATACCCAAGGAGGAATCGAATTGTGTCTCCTGATATATTTAGTAGAACCTCTGAGTGGGCAAATATGGATGAACTCACATCTTGGATTTTAGAGAATGCTGTAGAGGGTCAGCCCTACCCATGTATTTATGTTGAGAAAGATGAATATTGAGACAAAATCTGTTTGGCTCAGTGGACAGAGCGTCGTCCTGCGGACTGAAAGGTCCCAGGTTCCCCGGTTTGATTCCGGTCAAGGGCATGAACCTTGGTTGTGGGCACATCCCCAGTGAGGAGTGTGCAAGAGGCAGCTGATGGATGATTCTCTCTCATCGATGCTTCTAACTCTCTATCCCTCTCTCCTCTCTGTAAAAAAAAACAATAAAATATATTTTAAAAAGATGGATATTGAATGCTGTATGTATACTGAAACAAGGATGCTGAAAAAGAAAGTAGACATATTATTCTACACAACCAAAAACATCTAAATTTACACTACATGTTTGTTTGTTTTTTAAATATATATATATATATATATATATATATATATATATATGTATATATTATTGATTTTTTACAGAAAGGAAGGGAGATGGATAGAAAGATAGAAACATTGATGAGAGAGAAATATCGACCAGCTGCCTCCCGCACACCCCCTACTGGGGATGTGCCGCAACCAAGGTACGTGCCCCTGACCGGAATCAAACCCGGGACCTTTTAGTCTGCAGGCCAAAGCTCTATCCACTGAGCCAAACTGGTTTCGGCAGTTTTTTTTGTTTTTTATAAATATGAAGTCATGTTTATTTTAAGATATGTCTTAAAATAAAGTTCCTTATGAGTGATGATATTTTATTTTCACTTGAGACAAGCTGACATATCTTTTATTAGATGATGTTTTCTTGAAGTCTAAAGGAAAAGAAAATAAAACTGCAATATGCAAAAATTTAACCAAAATTGAGATACAGGATCTAAGAGTTTGATTTAATCACCCGTTGAGTTGCAATAATTAAGTAGAATGGCTTTTTTTAAAATATGTAAGAATAATATTTCTGTCTTTTAAAGAATAAAACATAAAACTGTCAAATAACTTGGTAAATCACTTTTCTCTGAAAAATATATTTTGATTAAAACCTAATGCATAGTATCTTAAAATCAGTCAAACTCTATAGCATCACTTTATAAATATTTTCACTTCTATGACAATTTTTACTCTTTATAGATAACTACGCTTAATAGATAACTACTACCTCCAAATTATGCTAATCGTGCTTCCTGTTCTTTGAGTGTAAAGCTGAATTCTAACTTTTTCAAATCCCTTTGATTAAGACTGCAAACATAAAAATTGGCTAAGTCTGTCAGAAATGAACAATTTGCACACAGAGTTCAGATTTTTCAGCTGACAGCCTTTTAGCACACAAAGGGGAGATGTTGGAATTTCACTACAAGGAATTTCATTCAATGCAGTGATACATGCTGCAGTTTGTTGAAAATAATTGGGTGGTGATATTCACTGTCACCATCTGGGCAGATACCCAGATCCTTTGGCTTCCCCATGCGCCAGGCTGCTGTGATCACGCTGGGGTCATTGGGATTCCTCTCCCATAAGCCTCCGCGCGCAGTGTCCTCGCATGGGCTTGTCTCATTTCAGGGCTGGGTCGTGTGCTGATCTCTGTGACCCCAGTGAGCCTGCTGCGGCTCCCGCTGTGCTGGCTTCCGGAGAGAGCCTCACAGCTCACAGGGACTGGTGGAAAGGAAGGAGAAATCTGACCTGATGGTGGGGAAAATAAGTGTCTCCCTGCCTTTCTTAAAAAATAACAGTTAATGTCACAAATAAGCCTGGCCAGTGTGCTCAGCGGTTGAGCATACTCCCATGCTGGTTCGATTCTAGGCCAGGACACATGCCCCCAGGTTGGGGGCTGGACCCCTGGTGGGGGGCATGCAAGAAGAAGCTGATGGGTGTTTCTGTCTCTCTTTCCGTGTCCCTTCCTCTCTGTTAAAAAAAAAAAAAAGTAAATAAAAACATTTTAAATCTCTCTCTCTCTCTCTCTCTATATATATATATATATGTATATATATATATATACATATGTATATGTATATATGTGTATATGTGTATATGTATATCACAAACAACATATGTGTGTGTGTGTGTGTGTGTGCGTGTGTGTGTATTCTTATAAAAACCTCCTTTGATTCTTTATCTTGCCTTACTATCCTATATAATAAAAGCCTAATATGCAAATTGCCCCCTCTGGTGGGAGTTCAACTACTCACTATGACATGCACTGACTCCCAGGGGCCAGTGCATAACATTGCAGCTGGTGGTGACACAGCGCTGGCAGCAGTGGCAGTGGAGGCTCTGAGGACCCCAATGGGCCCCAGCAAGAATAGGACCACGGCGGGGTGGTGACAGTGACCCGTGGGTGGTGGCAGGGGAGCAGGGCCGGAGAGTGGGTGGTGCCAGGCTAAGGCAAGTGTAAGCGGGGACCCTGATCACCCCAATTGGTCTCCCCACAGAAGGTGACCGGCAGCAGCATCAGGGAATGGGGCCAGCAGGAGGCACCAGGCCACGGCGGGATGCCAGGTGGGGCTGCGGGGCTGTGAGGCTGGGGCTGCAAGACTGGGGATGTGAGCTAGGCACCCATCTCTGCAGGCCACCCCGAGGGACCCCACCCGAGCATGAATTTTGTCCACCGGGCCTCCAGGATACACATAGAAAAAAATTTATTTTCACATTGCACCTACAAGGGATATATTTGCATTTTTGTATTGTTCTCTGAAGTAAGCTGGGGCCCATTGAGTTGACTGCAGTTCTTCTCTAAGATTTACTGATGCGGGAGCTGAGAGGGAAAATCCTGGTGAGCACCCTCTGAGAGGAAGGCACAGCGGGTAGCTTTGGCTTTGACATCTGTATTGTCACACTGCTCCATTGATGGTGCTTTCTCAGTCAAGTTCAGACTGCTACTTCCCACATCCGGGACCCTGCCTGGGGAGTGGAGGTCCGAGCACACGTGTGAGCATGTTCTTGCTGTCCACCTGTTTCAGGAGCCTTCTGCATGCTTTCCCGGGCCTATTTGGAGTTAGTGTTACTGGATGTGTTCTGGTGTATCAGCAGGAGAGAGGGGAAAAAAATGTAACGTGTTTTCTTAGCACGCTAGCAGAGCCTTTGAAATCCAACTTTAAAAACATAAGCACAGCGGGCCAGCTTCCTGGCTCTGAACTCTAGGGAACAACCCTCTTTGTGGTGAATACCCTGCTTTCTACTTTTCCTCTTGCTGCTTGCCCTGTGGTTCAAGGCAAATTTTCACCTGCTAGGTCCCCTTTGAAGTAATTCTAATATCACATTTCAGGCTCCATAAACTGTTCTTCTAAACACATAATTTCAATGTTTCGTTTATGGCATCAAGTATTTTCAGTTCTTTTAAATTCAGATAAATAATGCAAAAAATAGTGCCAGTTTATCCACGTTGTTCACTGTTTTTCATGATGTAATCATCACCTACTCAATAATTACATTTTTGGGCGGGAATAAAATTGATGAAAGTACTTTTGAAGAGTTGTGGTTTTTTTTTAAGGATTTACATTACAGAAATGTAATGGGTGAAAGTATATTTGATAGAATTGCTAAGTATCTTATTTGATAGAGTCACCAAGAACCCCATGAATGTTTTCTGCTAGAAATGAACAGGCTGAGAATTGACATAGTTATTGAATTTGTAACATTTCTTAATTAAACAAAATTAATTGCACTATGGATTTGTTTCTATTTTTGAAATAAATTTTCCCAGAGTTTAGTATTTGCCTTGTTCATGATTTGAAGTATATCACTGTTAACATTTGTCTTAATTTATTTTGTATCATTAACATGAATTTTTATTTAAAAAAAAATTGAGTTCTTACAATGTCTAAAAAATCTTAATGCGTCCTAGGATGACAGAGAAGACATAGAAAGTATCATTGTAATGCTTCTAATCCTAATGGAGTCTTATATCTAAACTGGCCTATGTAGTATTCAGATTACTATTTCAGTAAAGGCAGGTTAGAGAAGAGAAAGAACATTATTTATAAAACTAGAGGTCCAGTACACTCCATTTCAGGGGGTGGGATGGTGTGGGAGGGGAGAGGGGGTCTATCAGCCCAGCCTGTGCCCTCTCACAGTTCGGGACCCCTTGGGAGATGTCCACCTGCAGGCTTAGGCCTGCTCCTGCCCACTCCCTGTAGGGATCGGGCCTATGCTGGCAGTCAGACATCCCTCTGGCAGCCCAGGAGGCCTCGGGGGATGTACGCCTTACAGCTTAGGCCAGCTCCCCATGCTGCGGAGGAAGTGGGAGAGGCTCCCACCACCACCTCTGCACTCATGGCCATCAGCCCAACTTGTGGCGGGGTGGTGCTCCCCCTGTGGGAGCGCAATAACCATCAGGGGTCAGCTCCTGCACTGAGCAACTGCCCCCTGGTGGTCAGTGCATGTCATAGGGTCCAGTTATTCAGCCCTTAGGGTCAATGTGCATATTACCTTTTTATTATATAAGATTATAGCCTGGCTGGTGTGGTTCAGTGGTTGAGTGTTGACCCATGAACCAAGAGGTCACCAGTTCAATTCCTTGTCGAGGCACATGCCCAGGTTGTGGGCTTGATCCCCAGTAGGGGACGTGGTGTTTCTCTCTCATGGATATTTCTATCTGTATCCTTTTCCCTTCCTCTCTCTCTCAAATCAGTAAAAGTATATTTAAAAAATAAAACAAAATTATAATAAATGTTTAACTAGATTTAAGAAGTTCTAAAATAATTTGAAAGTAGCCAATGTTTGTATGTGTGTGTGTGTAACTATAAATACAAATATAAATATAAAATACATACATACTTACTATTCACATTTTCCATGTAGGACACAGTTGCTGGAGAACAAATTTTTAAGTATTAGACAAATTTTCATGACAAAAAATTAGTATAGTCCTGGCCCTTGTGGCTCATTTGGTTAAGCTTTTCCCATGCACCGAGAGGCCTTTGGGTTGATTCTTAGTCAGGGCACATGCCCAGGTTGCAGGCCTGCTCCCCAATAGGAGGTGTGCAGGGATCACTGATTCTTCCTCATCATCGATATTTCTATCTGTCTCTCCCTCTCCCTTCCAATCTCTGAAATCAATAAAAACATATTTAAAAGATAAAATCATTAAAAACATTTTAAATGAGTATAAAGCCACACCTTTTGTTTTCTAGAACTTGATATCTAGGCTATCTGTTGGAAAAGTTTAAATAATTAGTATCTTTTCTTAATATTAATTTCCCTGCTTTAATAGGTAAATTGCATTATAATTAAAATTATGGACTCGCTGAAACTGGTTAGGCTCAGTGGTAGCGTCGGTCTATGGACTGAAAGGTCCCGGGTTCAATGCAGGTCAAGGGCATGTACATTGGTTGCGGGCACATCCCCGGTAGGGGGTGTGCAGGAGGCGGCTGGTCGGTGTTTCTCATCGACGTTTCTAGCTTTCTATCTCTCTCCCTTCCTCTCTGTAAAATATCAATAAAATATATTTTTTAAAAATAAAAATAAAATAAAATTATGGACTCAAGATATCCATAGGCTATGCCATTTATGTAATTTTTGCCAGGAATCAAATGCCATGAACAACACCTCATCTTTTTCTCTCTCTTCAAAAATACTCTATAATCGGGTGAATCATGTTTCTAAATATCACAAGCGAGTTAGCAGAGTGAACATAACAGATAAACTCAACCTTTCAGAGCCACAACATCCACCTTGTGTTCCTTCTTCTGCCAACCTTCCCTGAGTCACCCAAGGAAATTTTTCTTCTAAGTTATCAAGGTTATTTTGTCTTTCTTATGGACAAAAATAATAAGTATTTACTAAAAAATCTTTGGTGAGTTATATACCTATTTATTGGCTCTCTTTACCTTAGCAAATGGATTTCCCAGTTGAAGCTCATAATTTTATATGTGACTATAAATTCCAAAAGTTGAAAGTTTACTGGTTTCTTCCTGCTCTCAGTTACCTTGTAGGCACTTGTTAAATATTGTCCGAAGGAATAAGAGAGTAATAGAGGGAACTAATGGAAGCTTATTCACAATTCATTTCTTATTCTTTTGTTATTATTTGGGTTTAAGAGTTTTATTACTCCTCTCTGCAAGCTCCAGGAGTCATTTAGAATAACTCATTCTTTTTAAAATTTGTTTTCTATTGATTTCAGAGAGAGAAAAGGAGAGGGATAGTGATAGAATTATCAATGATGAAATCCATCCGACAGCTCCCCCCTTCACTTCTCCCCACTGGGGATTGAGCTCACAACCCTGGTCTGTGCCCTAACTAGGAATCCAATCTCTTGGTTCCTGGGTTGAGCCTCAACCACTGAGCCACACCAGCTGGGCTGAAATTAATCATTCTTGAACAAGCTATATCATCAAGAAGATAACTATTTCATTATAATATTCCTTCACAGAATATCTTTATGTTGAAATATATGAATGTGTATAAGAATGCAGCTTACATTAAACAAAGTTTGAGTCAATAACCAAGATTGCCTATATTTCAATATATCACTGCATAGTCAGATCCTGTCAGAAATCATGACAAAGATTGGTTCCAAAATCAACCCAAAATTATCAACTTAACTTCCTCTCTCTGAATATTAGGTAATACAAAACTATCAGAAAATTATTATTATTACTTATGCTTGTCATTTTTATTTACTTGAAAATAAGATTCCAGAAATGCAAATGACAATAAAATAAACCAAAAGGAAATGTTTATTAAAGGGTAGGAAGAGCATTCATTCTTAGCCTTATATTGTTAGCCAGCCAAGTTTCTACAATTTCTACATTTCCTATCATTAAAAAAAAAAAAGATAAATGAGGAGGGATGATGTGGAAGCACAGAGGAATATTTTAGGACAGTGAAAATGCTCTCTAGCATACCATACTGATTGATATATCTCATTATACATGTGTCCAAACTCATGAAATATACAAAATCAAGAGTGAGCCCCAATGATGTGGTGATGATGATGTGGGTATCAATGTGGGTTCTTCGATTGTAACACATGCACCATGGCGGAGAGGGATGTTAATGGCTGTAGCTGTTTCAGGGACAGAGAATATATGGGGAATCTCTGTACCTTTCCTCTTAGTTTTGCTGTGAATTTTAAATTGTTCTAAGAAAATAAAGTCTTAATAATAGTGCTTTAAAAGATAAAGAGACAGAGTATTATGGAGAAAAGAATACATTATTAGGAGTCACATCGTTATTATTCTATGTCTGCCTCTGCTCTGAACTAGAGAGCGATCTCAGGTGTGTCCTCTATCTTGTCTGAGCCCATTTACTCCTCTTAAATTACTAGATGATTTCTAAAGAAGCCACTCCATCCATGATATTTTGTTTTGTCTAATTAACCATCTCTATGTAGTTGTATTTTATGTTCATCATTTAGTTTTAACCATCAAATTATATACATGGCCTGTGAAATGATGTTCTATTTCTGAATAAAATAGTATCTTATCTGTGTTGTTGGTGACATTTTAGGACATGATACACTTTTAATATTGTGGTATTGTGGTATGAGGATCTAAATATATTAGAAAGGTATGCTTAAGCAGTTGAAATTCTAAATTACCTTTAAGAGCAGGCTTGGAAAAATGCTGAATATCCATATGTTTACATACGGCAACAACTCAAATCAATATATGTATGAGAGAGAGAGAGAGAGAGAGAGAGAGAGAGAGAGAGAGAGAGAGACTTATAAGAGCGTAAAATACCTCTAGAAAGATATATGCCGGGTACTGGAAAGATTTCCTCTGGGATGTCTTCAGGTTGGTTAGATGCTATAATTTTGTCCCAGTTGAATATGTATCATATACATGTATTAGCATTTCAGATAATTAGTACAGTTAATAAGAACGGGATTTTTTGGAATTAAAATGAATGGCAATTATTAAGATGCGTATTAGTTTTCTATCCCTGCTGGAACAAATTATCACATATTTAAAGACCTAATGCAAATTTATTATGCTGCATTTCTCTAGAACAGAACTTCAGCATGGGTCTCCTCAGGCTACAATCAGATCTTCCTCAGCACTCTGGGGAGGATCCTTGTCTTTTGCAGCTTCTAGACTCGGCTCCCATTCCTGGGCTCTTCCCCCGCTCCGTCTTCAAAGCCAACATGGCTTATCTCCCTCTCTCCTCTCGCATCAGGCTGCAGGGCTCTGCTGCTCGCCTTTTTGACTTCTAAGAGCTCCTGGAACTGGAGAGCATCATGTCCCCATCTCCACCTTGATCACATCTGCACAGCCCCTCTGCCACGTGGGGTGACATATTCACAGCACCTGGGGACTAGGAGGTGGGCTTCTTTGGGGGATCATTAACCTACCTACCATAACTTGTAAGCAAGAGAGAGAGAGAGAGAGAGAGAGAGAGAGAGAGAGAGAGAGAGAGAGAGAGAGAGATGAGAGAAACAGCAATGATGAGAGAGAATCATTGATCAGCTGCCTCCTGCACATACAACCCTAACATATGCCCTGACCGGGAATTGAACTATAACCTCCTGGTTCATAGATTGATGCTCAACCACTGAGCTAAAAAACTCTCTAGTTTTTTATAGTGTAGATTTAGATAATTCATTTAAACCCCTTTTTATTCTATAATATAAGCATTCAAATGATACATTTCACTCTACACTGTGCTTTAGCTGTATCCTGCACACTTAGACATGTATATTCATTACCTTTCAATTTGAAATATTTTTTAGCTTCCCTTGTGATTTCTTTTTTGATCACAGGTTATTTATAAGTGGATTAATTTATAAATATTTGGGGATTTTTAGATATTTTAATCTCACATTTATTGCATTTTTATTAGAGAATATACTTATAATTTCAACCATTTTGAAACATATTAAGCCTGATTTTGTGGACCAGAAAATCAAGTATCTTGGTGAATGTTATTTTGCCCCATAAAAAATAACATATATTGAACGTTTATAACAAGAGGAAAGATGTGAGTGTATGTGAGGGCATTCACTTCCAAGGTATTTTTTCCCAGCTTTCGGAAATCAAAATGACTTTAGGAGATACATATTACTGAACCCTTTTGAAAACCTTTTTTTTTTTTTTTAAATGCCAGGAGAAGGCTCATATACCTAACCTCTTATGGAATGTAACATTTTACACATTGTCTAAGAAAAGTAATTTTAGAACCCTGATTGTTCTGTGATTTAGTCTCTTAGTAATTTTAGGTGGCCCGGAAATAGAGAACTAAAATGTTCTTAAGTTTCAGAAATTATAGTCTATTTGTCTTCTCTTCCCACCCCCGTGGATGTATTTGTGGGATGTGGGGGCAGTGAGCTGTATGGTGAGAACATTTTATCTGGACTTAAAACTTAATACCCACACACCCTATTGTGTATCCTTGAAAATACACTTAGCCTTATGGAGCTTTCATTGCTTAATGTTTTAAATGGAAAGCAAATGCCTCAAGTGGTATTTCCTATTATTCGACTAGAAAATAACCTTTTATTAATGTGATCTTCAGTTTTCTAATGTGTTCGTTCCTGTTTATTTGTGAAGGGTTATAAAAAAAAGACATAGAAATTTAGGGAAGATGGGTGTTCTGTTTTTTTTTTTTGTATATTTTCTCCAGTTTATTGTTGTTATGCTTTTGCTACAATAGGTTTGTGAGACTTGATGGAATAATTTTGAAGCAATGCTGCAAAAATTCAGGGCTTCTCTTTCAACCACCAACTCTATTTTTTCATGCTTATGAGAGAAAGAGAAGCATTTGTATGGTTTTATTAAATATATTTCCCTCTATATTTGTGAGCACCTGAAATTCACCATAAATATAAAGAATTCCTTAGTCCAACAAAATTTCCACACCAGGACCTATGTGATTATTTTGCAGGCAAAGAGGGTTCATTTCTTGTTGACTTTTTTTTCCTGACAATTGCATTGTTGAATTATACATTAAATTTATTTTTCATACTCTTCTTAATTTTTAAGTATCAAGATGGCATTATGGTTGTTTTTTAAAGAGCTCTTTTATTTTGTAGATACAGACTTAAAAATAATGTAAACTTGCAATGACATGATGTCTGGTATTTGCTTCAACCTATTCTTATAGGGAAGGAGGTGAGGTGAGGGGGGGATGAAACAATGTAACATTGTTTATACCAGATTGCCTCCGTTGACCACTGATGAAGGTGATGATAGGCCAGTGCAGGGGTGGAAAACTGCCCCTTCTCCCCTTCCAGGTTCTTTGGCTGGTCTCATCATTAAGTTGACATTAGGCAGATTAACAGGAGAAAAGCAAATCTTATTTCTAATGTACAGGAGCTGCATACAAATGTGAAACTCCAAAGAAGTGAACATGGAACCTTTTATACCTTTAGACAGAAAGACCATGAATGCGTGAAGAACTGACAAGACAAAGGAGTTGGGGCTCGGGAAGTAAATTAGTGAAGAAGTAAGGAGATTTTTTCCTCTGGCTTTCTTGGCCCTGAATTCCTGATCCTTGCTGATAAAGATGCCGTCTACCCTCCTGGTCCAGGGATGGCACCTTTCACATGGGAGATTTATTTCCCACTTTCAGAGGGACAGCGAGGGCACAAAAGGGGGTCAAAGGGTCCTCCTTTCGCTTGCTTTTCCTCAAGTACCTCTAATTCACAATTAGCAATAGGCCAACACGGCGTATTTTAAAGTGGCTTATTATGCTCCCCTTCACAGTATTCATTATTCTTTCCTTTTTTCTACATTTTTGAAAATTTTTAATCTTTTTTTTATTTTTATTTTTCTCACATTCAACCTGTGGTTTCCCTAACCCTGTTCCTGTTACTCATCTGATCTGTGGGCACCTGCTTGTAATGTTCCTTCTCCTGCCCCTGCTAGCCATGCTCTTTGGCCAGACTGCCCACCACTTGCAGTCCCCTGGGCCTCAGCTTCCTCAGGTGCTGCCCTCACTTTCCTCAGTGAGATGCTACTGTTGTGCTCTTCTCTTTCATCTCTATCAAGTTGCATACCACAAGTCACAGCGATCTTAACCCCCCATCTGGGCTGAAATTCCTCAGTGGAGGGGTTTTATTTTCTTGTTCATAAGGGATCGTTAATACTTTCCACAGAGTGTAAGTGGGTATTGAAGAAGGATTTGCTCAGTGAAATTCTCTCTCTCTCTCTCTCTCTCTCTCTCTCTCTCTCTCTCTCTCTCCTCTCTCTCTCTCTCTCTCTCTCTCTTTCTCTCTCTCTCTCTCTCTCTCTCTCTCCAATAAGGAGACGTTAGTTTCACATTGCTCTGTTTTCTGTGTGATGAATAATATCCACTGGGAAGCAGCCCCTCAGTGACCTGTGCTCCTCTAGCAATGAATTCACAACCTCAGTACGTCAACAAGCTTATAGTGGTTTCTCTGCCACTGCAAATTTTACTAAATTCACTAAAAATAAGTAATAAGATTAGTAATAAGATGGGAGGGGGATGAGAGTGAAAAAATAGGTATCAAATTAGCAACTTTGAAAAGACAAATCTTTTCTTGGATGATCACTTTTCATTGGTGTTTACAGCGTCCTCTGAAAGCTGACTTTATAGATGCCACATGGTTATCATCCGGCTGGGATTTGAAGGCAAATCAGGCAAAATGTTATAATGGTAGGCATGCCCAATATTTCATCAGCACAAACAAAACTTGACCTCTGGTATTTTTTTCCTTTTCTTTTCTTTTCTTTTCTTTTCTTCTCTTTTCTTTCTTTCTTTTTTTTTTTGAGGCTTAGCTGCTCTAAGAGTATTAGAAAAACTTTGAAAAATTCCATATGCCATTCTTAAATGTAGTTTAGTATTGGTTCCCACATTCTACATGGAATTATGACTGTGGTAGGGCAGAGAAATGCAGAGCTGTAACTTTCTATTGCAAACAAATAAAACAAAGACATAAATTCTACCAGGAGGGATATAAACTTGTTTACAACACTACATAGAAAATTAGGAAAATTTGAGTTGAAAAATGCTATAACTGGAGAAACCCACTGGGAATTTGTAGTAGTGGAATTTGATTTTACTTTATAAAAAAACGTGTTCATTTTCCCAGTTACACACTTTCCTATTTTATTTATATCTTATCTATTGCACACATGAATGCCTATAAATTTGTGTAAAAATTGAAATAATTGTGTTAGGGAAAAGCATTTGATACTAGAAAATGTTTTTTCTTTTACTCTTAGTTATTAAATTTAGGTTTGTTCCCTTATTTATAGTTTTATCTTTTCAGTTTCCTATGAAAGTCACATGGTGTCTCTTGTCTTCTCTTGAACTCTTCAAATGCTGTGATCACCCTGTTTAAAATTGCAACCTGCCCTTCCCAATCCAGATCCCCTTTGGCCTGTTCTAATTGGATTCCATTGCCCTTGGCATCCTGTACATACAATATTATTGAGTAACTTGCTTATTCCCTGTCTCCCCCTACATAAGGATGTAGATCCTCATTCATTTAGTTGTGTGATGTATGCCAACCAACTAAAAAAGGCACCTCTCATGTATAAGGCACTCAAGTAATACTGATGAATGAATTAATGAATGAAAAAAATTAGTAATAACAATAATAGTTAAAAATTCAAAGTGCTGCCCTAACTGGTTTGCCTCAGTGGATAGAGCGTCGTCCTGTGGACTGAAGGGTCCCGGGTTCGATTCCCATTAAGGGCATGATGTACCTTGGTTGCTGCACATCCCGAGTAGGGAGCATGTAGGAGGCAGCTGAATCAACATTTCTCTCTCATTGATGTTTCTAACTCTCTATTCCTCTCCCTCTCTATTCCTCTCTAAAAAAATCAATAAAATATATTTTTAAAAATTCTAAGTACTTTACTATGAACCAAGCACTGTTCTAATGACTACATATGTGTAAATTCATGTAGTCTTCAAAACATCCCTATGAGGTCAGTGGTGTTATAATCCCCATTATACAAATGAGGAAATTGAGGCACATAGAAGTTAAGCAGCTTGATAGTTTCTGGCATTATGGCTAAAAAGTGGCGGAGTCCATATACCAACATAAGTAATTCTATTCCTTGGACATGATGTCGCCTGTTATGCTGACCTGCCTTTAGTGTGTAGACAAAGCCTAATGGGGAAAATATAGTACTTATTTTCATAAGTAAATAGCTCTAAACCTGTCTCAGCACAACTGAAATATCATGCCCCATATACCTTGAAAACTATGGAATACTAAGGAAGGTGTCAGAGGTAAAAGGGATGAGGGTTGTCGGCAGTTTTCTGCAAGCAACTATAAAACATTTCTCTCTTTCTGTTCTCTGACATCACTGTTGACAACCACCACCTGATTTGCCTTTTGAATGTCACTAATTTCTCAAGATAGTTTTCCTTTCTAAAATGTGGAGTTGGAATTCTAAGCTATCAAATGTCTTTCTCCCTCCACATGCTGTGGTTCTAAAAATGCATTTCTGTGTTTTGATGTTCAAGTAAATTATTGACAGTAAAAAAAAGGGGCGCGCGCGTGCGTGCGTGTGTGTGTGTGTGTATGTGTGTGTGTGTGTGTGTGTTTTCTTATGCTTAGTACTGGTCAAATCTTTTTCTGTATTTGAATCTTAGTAGAAATTGCACATGGTTCCTCAATGAAGGAGAAATTAAATGAAAGTTGACAAAGAGATTGAAAATAGAAAAATAATGGTTTTTTCTAAAATCCATCCTGGCCCTTGGATTTGTGCTATCGTGCTGATTTTATTACCAGCACCCTTACAGTTTCTACATCTTTGCATACCTGACTCTGAATAGTTCATGCATTTTCATTTCAGGATGTGAGCTGTCCATATTTGGGGGAGGGCTTGATCATTTCCTTTTTCTCCTCTCTCAGTGTGGATGAGCCATACATCTTCTGACCCAAACCTTCTGTTTTACCTTTCTTGGGGAGATGGTTATTTGGGGAGATGGTTCCCTTCACAGTTTGCACAATTATGTTAATATTAATTGTGTCAAAATCTAACCAACCCTGGTTTAACTACACTACCAAAAAAATCTTCATGATACTGGAATTCTCACTCCTAATGAAAAATTAAATGATATAGCTTCTTTGGAAATCAGACTGACAGTCCCTTAAAAGTTTTCACATAAAACCTGGCCTGAGTGACTCAGTAGTTGAGCATGGACTAATGGAGCAGAAGTTCACGGTTCGATTCCCGGTCTGGGCATGTGGCTGGGTTGCAGCCTCTATCCCGTGTTGGGCGTGCCGAGGCAGACAGCCAACCAATGATTTTTTCTCATTCTCTCTCTCTCTCTCTCTCTCTCTCTCTCTCTCTCTCTCTCTCTCTCTCACACACACACACACACACACACACACACACACACACTCCCTTCCTCTCTGAAATTAACAAAACATATTTTTTAAAAATGTTTATGTATAGAGTTACTATATGAGTAGTTTCACTACTGGGTATATTCAAGAAAAAATGCACATATGTCCACACAAAACTTGTACATAAACGTTTAGAGGATTATTTAGACTCTCTGACTACTCAGAATAGTCAAAAAAGGGAATGATTCCAAATATCCATCAACTGATGCATAGATACGTGAAATGTGATATTCTGTACAACCTGTGTTTGTGATTGTTTGACAGCAAACATTTGGCCACACAAGGGAAGGAAGTACTGGTCTGTGCTACCAAACGGATGAGCTCTGAAATATTATGTTGAGTGAAGGAAGCAGGTCACAAATGACTACATTTGTATAATTCCATTTATAGGAAATGTCCAGAACAGACACATCTGTATAGAGATGGAAAGTAGATGAGTGGTTGCCTAAAACTGGGGAGGAAGCGATGAATCACTGCTAATGGGCTTTGGGGTTTTTTTGTTCATGTGTTTGTTCTTTGTGTGGTGATGAAAGTGGTCTCAGATTGATTATGGCGGTGGTTGCACAAATCTGTAAATATACTAAAAACCATTAAATCGTATACTTGCAATGGACAAATTGTGTGATATGTAAAATTACATATCAATGTAGACATGTGACATCTATATGCAAATGTGTCACTTACACTAAAAATTGGATAAAAACTCACCCATAAGCTACTCAACCATTTCCCTATTACATGTTCTTCTGTACCCCTTAGCAATAAACCGAGAACATTTTCTTTTCTCCTCCCTTTTATTTCATTGTAATTGTTTTTATGAATCTATCATTAAACATTGTTTATTATTCTATAGAACTGTGGAGGAACTTAACATAACATGACAGATGAATAGCAGCACAAGGAAACTCTGGCCCCTAAATTACATCTGTGAAATCAGTCTTTAAAATTTTAATTATGCATCACAAAATAATTAAATATAAAAGTAGTATATAGAGGAATCTTAACTTTGGAGTATATTTTCTATAAGAAAAAGAAAGATCTCCAAAAATAACTAAAATATTGTTATCAATGTATCTAGCTCTACGTAGCTAGGAAGGTAAAAGTTAATAACTAGCTCTAGCCATTTTGGCTCAGTTGATAGAGCATCGGTTTGCAGACTGAACAGTTCCAGATTGGATCCTTGGTTGCGGGCACATCCCCAGTAGGAGGTGTGCAGGAGGCAGCTGATTGATGTTTCTCTCTCATGGATGTTTCAGACTCTCTATCCCTCTCCCTTCCTCTCTGTAAAAAATCAGTAAAATAGATCTTTTTAAAAGTTAATAACTAATAATTATCACAATAACCATCAAAAAAGTTCAATGGAAGTTATTAATGCCTTTTTAAAAATTTGTTTGAAACTGGGAAAATAGAATACTTAAAGCAAGAAATAATATTCTTGTAACAAATATAGAAAACTTGAAAAATAATTTCTATATATATTAAAAAGGCAATTTAAACAAATACAGGTCCATTTGAAAAATGAAGACAAAATATTTTAAATGTTTATTTTCCTAATCAATATATAGATAACTTAAGCCTTATCAAGATGTCAATGTGATTATGTTTGCTTAAAATTAATGGGAGCCGAAACCAGTTTGGCTCATTGGGTAGAGCGTCAGCCTGCCGACTGGAAGATCCCAGGCTCGATTCCGGTCAAGGGCATGTACATTGGCTGCGGGCACATCCCCAGTGGGTGGTGTGCAGAAGGCAGCTAGTCAATGCTTCTCTCTCATCGATGTTTCTAACTCTCTATCCCTCTCTCTTCCTCTCTATAAAAAAAAATCAATATTTTAAAAAACCATATTTTTAAAACCATATTTTAAAAAATCAATAAAGTGTTTAAAAAATTAATGGAGAAAGTGAAGTAAGATTAAGGAGGAAAAAGAAGAAAATATATACCTTTTTAATTTGGAAAAACAAGGGCAAAGACAGAACCAGTATTTCACATATTTGGATATAAAAGGCTGCCCTAAGACAGTAGAACATGGGGGATATGTGATGAATGAGAGAACGGGTGTGTCCCCTAAGAGAATTCTAGTCAGATCTTTAAAAACAATATGCCTTTGCCATGCTTTTTACCTTTCTAAGTAAGCTCTTTTTGAACGGATCACATTTTTTGTTGTTGTTGAATATTATTCATCATAAAGTCTAAGAGAAATGTTTACAGAAGTTATTTTTTGTTTTAACTGCAGTCTAGTTTATTGCCTTTATTTTGCAGTGATTCTTAATGAGGGGGTGGGGTTCTCAGTCACTGGGCTCTTCATGCACAGCCTGTGCCCGTCTTCTGTGGTGCTCACCCTGATGGAGAGCACTTATCCCTGAGAACCGCGGCCCTGGCCAACCACAGATCAGAACAGGCTTCATTCTCTCTCTGTGTTTTCCTGGAGATTCATGCGGAGTACCACCACTCTAGAGTGAAATGGAATTTTTTTTAATATTTTGATTAATGCACTCACTCAACAACCTCCATAAATTTTGGGTTTTATTTTGAATGTCAGAAATCTCAATCACCAGATTGAAATCCAGCGCTGCATTTCTGACTGTCATCTAAGTCTCACAGTTTCAATCCCCCCCCCGCCCCCCTACCACCACCACCACCACCACCACCACTGTGGCTTTCCCTGCCACACCTCAAATCCTGCAGTTGGCTGGATTTCTCCTCGGAGAGAGAATGAACATTATGGCAGTTGAAGTTCAAGACCTTGTTGTCAATAACCCCGATCTCGTTCTACTGGCTCTTTGATGTCTCTATTCCCTTTATGAGCATGCCCACTGTGATCTCATCAGTATCCATGCCGAGCACTTTTGAAGTTACATGTTTATCCCAAGACCAGAGACTTATGTGGCATTTAAAGGGACTCTTTACTTCAACCTGAATGCAGGGCTAACGGTTTCAAAAGGTGTACCTGTCAGAATTTAATGAGTAAAATCTATGCCTATTTCTTCTAGGTTTAGCATAGTGAGACGTTGCCTAAGAAAAAATAGTATGACATAGATGAAAGCACTTTAGATTTACAGTCAAAATGCCACTGGCCTTGCTCTGTGCTCGCTGCATGTGCTTGAGCAAGACGCTTTAATCTCCTCTACTTGTTTTTTTATATAAGAATATCAACTCAGCGCCTAACCTTTAAATCCTTATAAAAGGCGATGCTGTGTGTATGAGTGCATGGCAGTTATCATTACTCGTTGTCAGGTCCGTGTTCCTGGATTAGACAGGAAATCAGAATTATTTTATCTGATGAGGTTATGTTGAACCTATATGAAGTGAAAAAAATCTCATTTTCATTTACATGATCCAAGTTTCAGACCAATTCACTTGTAACGATACGGGAACTTAAAGACAAAAACAAAAAATGTTTTTGCAACTAACTATGCAGCATAGGTAAACATCAGATGCTTTTGTAATTAAGGTCCTCTGAAGTTCTTAATAAGCTATATTACACGTGGACTGCTAACGGCGCACAATCCCTGTCTTATACCCTCTCTGACAGTGCCGTTAGTGTTCCACTGGAACACGGTCAGTGAATGCACAATATTCTTACTCACAGTTATGAGGGGCTCTGTATATTACAGCAGCTCCACTGTGTCTGCTGTTAGCTGGAAAAATGCTGGGAGCAACAGCAGCTACTATCAACAGGGAGCCATATTAATTATTTGAAATGTGCCTCATAAGAGGAATCAGCAGAGTTTATTACAAGTCGAATATTACTTGAAACGGGAAGGTTACTCTAACTGTTATCATAGTCTATGTGTCATTAACTTTCCTTGTTTAGGAGAAGAGATTAACAACCCTGTAAATTGCTCTGGTAAATGTGTAAAATAGGACTGCGTATTCCCATTGTAGAAAGAATGTGGTGGGCGCCCACTTCCACCCAAACCTTTCTGTGAAGTAGCTTTAGAAGTGGAGCTGACTCTGTAATTACGCTTTCCTGCCTTAACATTCAAATTGCTTACTAGATCATATCGGTCATACAAACTATAGCTGCTTTGAACATTGGAAATTCTTTTGTTTTTAAGCTTAGCAGTTATTTTAATCACCATCTCAGCATTCAAATCAACTTTTATTACTTTAACCCACAAGACAGAAAGTATATTGCAAATACTGTATGTCAGCTAGCAGAATGCTTTGTAAGGAAGAATGAATTCTTTATAAAAATCTACCTGATTTTTATGTTGTGGTTATTTATTGTTTGTTTGTTTTTTGTTTTTTTGTTTTCCATCAAAAACAATAAGCATGTGGGGGTATTATTCTGTGAAATAACATAAGTAAATCATAAAAGTAAAAAATAATCAGGGCTGTAAAGTTATCTAAGTAGGTGCTACTCAAAGTATTATTGGGCATCGATGCCAGTCTGCTCCCTGTTTCTTACTGATCTGCAATGAGTAAGTGAAAAAACTGAGAAAGTTTAGAAGCATTGATAACAGGTTGATAGAGTCCTTAATGCCTGTTCACTCTAACAATTAAAAATTAGGTCTTGCATTTTATATGTCTTTGTTTTTAGTTTTTCCATTTCATTTTTTTAAAATCACTTTAATTGTATTTTTAAGTGTCACTCCACAATGAAATTGTAAATTATCAACAGCAACAACAACAGAAAACCTGAATTGTATAAGCAAGACTGCTTTAATCAGTGGATGTTTGGATGGCGCATAATGTTTCTTTTTGGGTAGATTTGACTACACTCTATACTGGTTATGAATTCAGTATGGAGAGAGATCACGTGAAATCATAAAACAGAAAAGTAACAAGGCATAACTATGTCTCTCTGACATTTATTTTTGGGTCCACAGGTCAGGTGCATCATGGCCAGGTGTCTTACATCTCTCCACCAATTCACCTCGACTCTGAGCTAGAAAGACCCCCTGTTAGAGGTAAGTGTTTGTTTTTTTATGATTTTTAAATTTTTATTGTTGAAAGTATTACATATGTTACCTTTTTGTCCTCACTGACCTCTTCTAACCCGCTTCAACCCCTCACCTAGGCCTTCGCCATCCTATTGTCTGTGTCCATGGGTTATGCATACAAGGTTTTTGGTTGGTCTCTTCCCACTCATCCACCCTACCCCACCTTCCCTCCGAGATTCCACAGGAGCCTTTATTTATTCTTTGGTGAAGGCAATTAATTAAGTTGAAGGTGATAGTGGATATATATTTCACAATGCAGTATCTGTTTAGGATGGTGTGTAAGAAATCGGATGACAGAATGAGTAAGTCTTATGTATTAACTAAAAATGTGAAGTATAGTTCCGATGATATAAAGCAAAATAAGAAATAGAGATGCATAGTGATTGAACTAATGGAAGCCTAGTTGAAAGCCAACCTAGATTTAGAGATTAAGAGCTAACCATTTATTTTTAAATTGGAACTTTCTTCTTCTATTATCCTATATTTTTTATAAATTAAAATGGCTTAATCTAAGCAATTGATATATTTATTTTCTTACAATTTGATATTTTATATTATTCATTTAAAAGTATTTTAGTATAAATAGTTTATTTTGTAATGTATAAATTAAAAATGTGTATTTTAAATGGATACCACCTATTTCAAGATTTTTTTTAAGAAACTAGTCATACTAAAGTTAAAATAACATTTATCATTATATAATCCAAATACAGAATGTGGTTTTCTCTTTTGAAGAATATTTGTTACTGATCTCCAAACGTTTTATAAGTATCCTAAGGTTAATTTTCCAGTTCAAAGTTTCGCCGTCCATTTTCTTATACCTTCAAAAGTGTTAATGACTTGATATAATAAGAGTCTTCAGGTCTGAATTTTAGGAGCATGTTTTCTCTAACACTGTTTCTCCTGTCAGGGGTCCCTTGCCTCCTCTCTTCTGTTCACTGAGCTCCTACCCGTGCTCCAAGGCGCTTCTCTGTCTGCAGTCCCTCTGCGAGCTTCCTGGACGCTGCACAGAGAGGAGCTCGGGGGGGGGGGGTGCCCTGTTCCCCAAGTGCTCCCGGCGCCCCCACCCACGCCCCCTGTGTTCACCTCCACCTTTTACACCTAAGACATTATCTTTTAGTTTCCAGTGCCCATGTTTTCCTTCTCTTCTGTAAGGTCTTGGTGGGGAGAGCGTGTCAGAACTACTGTCTCCTCCAGCCACCGGTCTGTATGTGGCACAGACTGGGCAGTCACAGGACAATTGTTAAGTGGCTGAAGTTTAAAGGGACAGCCTATCAGGGGTGGGCAAACTTTTTGACTCAAGGGCCACAATGGGTTCTTAAACTGGACCAAGGGCCGGAACAAAAGCATGGATGGAGTGTTTGTGTGAACTAATATAAATTCAAAGTAAACATCATTACATAAAAGGGTACGGCCCGCTCTTTCGGCTCTGCTTGTGGGCCTGATAGAACAGCCGAATGGGCCGGATGCGGCCCGTGGGCCGTAGTTTACCCATGGCTGGCCTAGGTGCTGAAGGATGCATCCTGGGTGTTCAAGCAGAAAAGGGAATAGGGACCATAAGGGAATTCCACTAAGAGAGAAACATATTGAATTGAAACATGGGTATGTCAAAGCAGTGATATTTTTAAGGAAATACGCTGGGCACCCAGTAAAATGGGAACAGTTTGAGAGGAAGAGACTGGAAAGATGCACCAGGGCAGATCGTGAAGGACTCTATCACACATGCAGAGGAGTTGGTATTTTATTCTGGAAAAGAATGTGGAATACTTTTTTCTTTATTTTTGTTTATTATTATTATTATTATTATTATTTTATTGTCTAAAGTTTTACATTGTCTCCTTTTTTCCCCAATTGACCCCATCCCCCCAGTCATTCCCACACTGGACAAGCCCCCACCGCCCCAATGCCTGTGTCCACTGGTTTTGCTGATAGGCATGCATACAAGTCCTTTTGGTGGAATACTTTTAATTTAAAAAAATAACTGTTGCCAAAACCGGTTTGGCTCAGTGGTAGAGAGACGGTCTGTGGACTGAAAGGTCCCGGGTTCGATTCTGGTCAAGGGCATGTACATTGGTTGTGGGCACATCCCCGGTAGGGGGTGTGCAAGAGGCAGCTGGTCGATGATTCTCTCTCATCGGCGTTTCTAGCTCTCTATCTCTCTCCCTTCCTTCTGTGAAATATCAATAATATATATATTTTTTTTAAAATAACTGTTCCCTAGTCAGTGGGGCACTACATTGTACCATGACCAGTTCTGGATATGAGAACAATACCTGTGGCGTCAGCGTAGGTGATGAGAGATCGGCAGAGGGCGGCTGTTGCAGGAGTGCGGGCAGCAGGTGACTGGAGAATCTGTTAGGCATGTGCCGGTGGCATTGGCCGGGCCTGAGAAATGTTTTGAAGAGACGTGTCAGTTAGCTGAACAGAGCAGGGGGAGAAACAGAAATGCCTCCATGGTTTCTATATCGATTAACAGCTTGGATGCGTATGACATAATCCCTCACCATGAGGAATAGATGCATTTTACATTGATGCGATGTTTTAGATATGCTAATTCTTAGCAAAAATGTTGTTGCTCTGAAAGATGTAAACCCACGTATGCAAGTTGGAGACCTCGATATAATTCAGTTTTTCAGACATGCTCTCAGTGTGACGTGGGAAGAGCACTGTAAGCTCTCGCATGGGATGTGCGGTAATCCACTCTAAAAGTTAGTGGCTTTAAAGAAGAAACATGTGTTGCAGTTCTCAGAGGCTGGCGAGTCACGTGAGCACTGACTTGGATGCTTAGCAGTTGGCAGATGGTTGGATTTGTGGGGGAGGGAGCTCACACGTGTGGTAGTCAACTTGATGTCATTTGGGGTGATGGCCATATGGCTCTCATTACCCAGCAGCCCAGCACAGGTGCATTCCCATGGTGATAGGATTTCCAGCGATCCATAAACAAGCCCCAGAGTTCAGATGTTTTTCAGGACTCTGCCTGCGTCATGCTTGCTATGTCCCATCGGCCAAAGCAAGTTAGCCAACCCCGGGCGTGAGAGGGCAGAAATAGACTCCATCTTACAATCCAAAGGGCCACGAATACAGATAGAGAGAGGACTGGAGGGCATGATAAAGAGTAAAATAAGTCTAGAGGGAAATAAGACAAACGCTAGCTGATAAAATGAAAGGGTGCAGAGCTAATAAACGTAAACTTGGGAGTTCTAGAACTTCCTTGTTTTAGTGTCTTCTTTACTACTACATGGACCAGAAATGAGAACTTCACAGTATCTTTGTGAAGATTGGGGGTCATACAGAATAAAGTCTGGCATCCGGCAGGCCCTCGATAAAATGTGGCTATTACTGTGTACCTCTGGGTTCATTGCCGTGGCAAATGGGAAGAAATTGGGCTTCGGAGCCAAGGCAGACTTGCATGACCTTAGAATGCTTGTCTTGCTAAGTTCCAGTTCTCATATCATTTATCTATTTATGTTGACCTAGGGGCCCTCCTAAACTGCTTGGTGATTAATGCGATTGCAGCTATAGTCTCTAGCTCATGTGCCATAGTTCTACAGTTTAAACAAAAACATTCTTAATTAGATAAAGAGGCTTACCATAAAGCACCAAAATAACATTGCAGACGTTCATGTGCTTTTTTTTTTCTTAAACCTAATATTTTATTTCTAAAAATACTTTGAAAATGGGGTAGAGTTGGCATAATAGCATTACTTTGGAGCAATAAAATATTTCCTTTCAACTTTCAACCATCACTCCTCACCTTTATTTACTATTTTTAATTATACTGTAAACTGATGTTAATATTTATATGCAGTCAAAATATACAAATGAACTATATGATATCTATTAGTAGATAGATATATAGATATATGAAGATACAAATATAGATAGAGATAGTTATTTAAGTATAAATATAGGAACAGAGGAAGGGCCTCTTGTGGATATTATAGTTTTTTATTTGAATTAATACAATAAGATAAATTATTTTTTTAATCATTTGGAATTTAATCTCCAATGATTTTTTGGATACTAACATTAGATAGCCATTGTAGCTTTTATTTTTCTATTTTTTTGCTAGAGTTTTATACATATTGCAAATATGAACAATATATCTATATTGTCCCCTTCCTGCATTGACCTGTAGCTCTCTGTATTTTCTTTCTTGTCTACAGGCATGATAAAGTTTTAGGAATTACTGCTTTATAGATTAATTCCTTGTGTACTTTATAGATTTGATTATATTTTTAATAAGAAAATAATACTTATTTTTTAATATTCATCAAGCTAGCCACATAAAATAATAACATTTAAGAACATAGTAATAAAATCTATACCAATAAGAAAGAAATATGGTAATTGACCAGTATTCTGCAATGCCCACAGCCAATCTGGAGGGAATATGCAAATTAGTGAGACAAAGATGGCTAGAGCAGGCTGGAGGCTTGGGTTGCCCCCAGTAACAGAGGAAGACAATCTTCCCACCAGCCTGGGACAACTGCTGAAGGAGGGGCCTGTGGGCAGTGACCACGGAGCCAGCCTGAGCTCACAGGAGGCTGCAAATGGCCCTCAGCCCCTCACCCAGGCTGGCCACGCCACCATCTGGGTGAGGGTCCCTGCTGGGCGCCATGGTGAGCCTGTAAACAGTCTTCAGCCCTTCATCCAGGCTAGCCAGGCACCCCAGTGGGGACCCCCTACTCTGAAAGGGATGTGGCCAGCCTGAAAACAGCCCTATGTCCCTTACCCAGTCTGGCCACAACTTCATGGGGTGAGGATCCCTGCTCAGGGGCATAGTCTGCTTGAAAATAGTCCTCAGCCCCTCACCCAGTCTGGTCACACCCCTCAGCAGGACCCTCACTACATGAGCACTTGACTGGCCTACATACTGCCCCAGTCCCTTGCCAGGCCTGCACCATCCCCAGTAGGGATCCCCAGCCCAATGGGGGCATGGCCAGCCTGCAAACCACCACAGGCCCCTCACCCAGGCTACCCTGCCCCCCAAGGGAACCCCTACCCTGATCCAGGGCACCCTTCAGGGCAAACCAGCCAGCCCCCACCTGTGCACCAGGCCTATATTTATACTAATAAAAGGGTAATATACTAATTCAACTGGGAGACCTTCTAGGAGACTTTCCATATGGTCTTCTGGACAAAGCCATGGAGGCGGGGCCGAGGTAGAGGTGGTTAGGGGTCAAGAGCGGAGGGCAGTTGTGGGTCATCAGGCCATTGGGGGGGGGCACGTTGGGGGTGATCAGGCCAGCAGGGGCGGCTAGTTGGGAGCAAGTTGGCTGTTAGTGAGGGTTAGTTTGGGGTGATCAGGCCAGTGGGGGGGAAGTTGGGGGTGATCAGACTGGCGGGGGGGAGGGGGCAGTTGGAAGCAGGCAGGCCAGCAGGGGGCCAGTTGGGATGAGCAGGCCAGCAGGCAGAGTGATTAGGGGCAAAACTGGCATTCGGACATGCCCCTAGGGGTCTCAGATCAGAGAGGGTGCAGGCTGGGCTGAGGGACACCCCTCCCCATGCACAAATTTCATGCATCGGGCCACTAGTTATCAATATAATCACAGGGAACTTTTCAATACAATAACATATCATATTGCTTCAGATGTTTTATCACTTCATTCTGTTTTCATCTGAAATACTTTGGATTACTTGGTAATTTAAAAAAAATAATGATTATACTTTGAGTATTTGAGTCAGTGGTCTAGTTATTGGTAACATTGAATTGTGTTTTAAAACCCTATTCTTAAAAATAATTTTATAATTGTTCAAAATGTAAATATATAGGCATAGATATAAATATGACAACTTCATTCCTTTTTTTTTGACCCCTCAAGTTCTACATCATATATGAAACATTTTTGTTTTAAATACCATGTCACCATCCTTCCTC
Source organism: Vespertilio murinus (assembly GCA_963924515.1). Taxonomy (NCBI): domain Eukaryota; kingdom Metazoa; phylum Chordata; class Mammalia; order Chiroptera; family Vespertilionidae; genus Vespertilio; species Vespertilio murinus. Next base: position 35,277,458 of record OZ004704.1, read on the forward strand.
CTGTCAATTATCTTGATTTCTTTCCATTTAGAGAAAATTATTTTGTGAAATTAATGCATTTGTTTGGCAAATGTATTTTTTCTTTGGTATTGTGCATCTTCATTGTGGCCAACATGCTTTTAATGACCGTGTGGGAAATGTAGAAGCAAGTTACCAAATGGCCTTGAATAAAAAGTTGTGATCTGCATCTCGAAGTGGCAAAATTCAGTGGCACTAAGTGTTGAGTAAATTTGAGAGGTTCTGTTCTTTAAGTCTAATGTGATCATACATGGCATTTGGTCACATAATTTATTCCTGTGGTGACTTTATGTGCATTCTTCAATTTACAGATTCTATTACTGAATAGAGGTGTAAATTCTGATAGTTTACTAGTGCATTAATGTCACAATACATTACAAGGTAATTAACCAGAGCTGCCACTATAAATAGAAAAATAGTCACAGCCCTCACTATAAACTACTTCATAAAAGTAAGATCCTGAATCAGCATTCACCATTACAGTGATTTTTCTTGCCATGCGTCTCATTAATCAGGAAAACAGCTTCATCTAGAAGCACTATTATTTTTAAAGCTTTCATTATGAAAATAAAGTCATTATAATTTTGCAGTTAACTTAATGAGATTGATTGCATATTTCCATACGCAAATAACTCCTATACACTTTGAAGACGTATTTCCCAATTTTATATATTTTAATTGGAAGTGAAAGACTACTTTGGTACTTTTGTAGCAGATTTGTGATAAGCACAAACTTCCAAGTGAGTTCTTGGAAGGGTGCACTAAGAGTTGCAGTTCTGAAGGTCATGTTTTCTCACCAACTATCTTTTTTACTCCGAGCCTTTATTTTGCCTCCTAACTACACACATGAAACTATTCAGCCCCAGGACTGTGTCTGTATTACAGTCAGAATCACTCAAAGAAGATACTTGGGTGAGATTTTGTGCTGGAAGCTGAATCACAATCCTAAACAAAGGCTCATCTTATTTGACAATTGAATATAAAAGTTGGGGAATGCCCTTCAGTTGTAACTGCTTTTTTATTTTTGGCTTTGTCTTATTTCATTGTTTTTCTATACAATTTGCTGATAACCTTAGCAGTCAATTATAGAACCCAACCTAGTAATTCTTTACAACCTCACTAGCAATTCAAGTTAGACAAATCCTGTTAATTAGCAATAGAAGATTAACTTCTAAAAACAATTTCCATTTATTTTTAATGTAGCAGAACATAAAGATGATATTTTTATGTTCTGCTACATTAAAAAATAAAAATTGAAAGTAACCAGATATACTTCACCTTTCAATATGGTAAACCACTAGCAAAAAAGCTGGTGAATATAGCATTGTATTTAATTTGTATATTTTGTATAATCTTTCTTAAGTAGAGTCTTATATTTAATCATAAGTCTAATATTAACTCTAATTTGTGCATTTGCTAATTGTTGACAGTTGCAATTTATAGTCAGAGAAAAATCTAAAATATTTGGGGACATTTGAAAAACTGCATCTTTTCTTTTTCTTTTTTCCTCCCCTATAATAACTTGAGTAATATAAACATGGTTTCATTGGCACATAATCAATGAACTAGAATCATACCAGGCATGCAGTTTCTGTGCAAATTTCCTTACACTCAGCAAATCTACACACTGAAAATATTTTTTAAAGTTTGAAATAAACAGATGGCCCTGCGTGATGCATCTACATTAAAAATAGGCTCAAGCCAAAGATTTAGCGTCACAATTTAGAGACATTAGCACACGATATTATCTAGTAAAATGTAAAAACATTTGAAATTGATTAAAATAAAAAAAGGAACTAGACATCTGGCATTCTTATTGAGGAGTTTCCAGGCCTTTCATATATCCATGTGGTGTTTTGATAACTTATCTGGTTAGCAGACATTATGGAGTAGAACATAATTCGCTCGCTTCAGCCACTCTTAACCCAAAGAAATAAAAGGGAAAGTTGCACATAGCAGGGTGCTTTGATTATGTTAAATAAACACCCCTTTCCGACACTTGTAAATGCCTAGCATTTTTGCTGTGTTTAAATACACTGCGAACAACTACTAAAGTGAAAGAGTATAGCTCATTAATGTAAATTGTAAGCAACACTCCCATTTATTAAGTCTGTATCTTGTATCTGACAGACGAAAAAATATTTCATACATATCGTCTCATAAAGTCTTACTAAGGATGCCATCACATTTTCATTCAGACTTATTGTTCATCACAGTGTTTCTGGCACCGAGCATATTACTGTAATATTATATGGTAATCACTGGATTTGGTTTGAATTTAATGAAACAAATTATAAACATAATGGCAAAACGTACATATCTTTCAATATTCTTAGGAATAAGTATAAGGGTTTTGTAAGTTATAACATACTTTTCAAATATGCATGTTATTGTTTGCATTTAATTGCGATAACCCCAGTTTGCTAACCATATGATCATCGACAAAGCCATCGCCACAGCAACAACCTCTTTCTCAGGATTGTTTATGTATCAAATATAATAGTATATGTAAAATTACTACAGACCCTATAGAATGCTCTGCAAATATAATTTAATATAATTTAGCAGCAACACTGTATAGATGTAGTCTAAAACTGGGTAGAGCTCATAAAAAATGGTAAGATCAAGAAAATAAGTCCTTAAGAGAGTTTGCCACGGCCGTATCATCTTTAAATCCTGTTGGTTTAATTATGTTACAGTTTTATATGAAACATAACCTTATTCTATACACTTAAAAATCTCAAACATGTATCAAACAATAAAACTAGACCTCCGCCCTGGTCAGTGGGGATCAGTTGATTGAGTGTCCTCCCATGAACCAAGATGTCGCCAGGAGGATTCCCGGTCAGGGCATGCGCCAGGGTTGCTGCTGGATCCTCAACCACAGGGGGCATGCAGGAGACAGCCAATTGATGTTTCTCTCTCTCCTTTTCCCTTCCTCTCTCTCTCTAAAATCAATAAAAATGTATATATTATAAAAACTATACATCAGCTTTTCTCTGTGACCTCCTGAAAGAGTCACTTTCATTTTATATTTAACTAAGTGTTTCTGTGCAGTTGCATGTTAGGCATGATTTAGATTCTGAAGTTAATGGGAGAGGATTAAAAATGAAGAAGAAAAAAATCCCACCTTGAAAAAAATCCTATGATTTGTCCTTAAAATATGGTATCTCCAATAGTGAGTTATTCCTTAATATCAGAAAATGTGAACATGAGTAAAATGGGAAGAGGAATCTTCCCCCAAAATCCTTTGGAATGTATATATTTAAATGTAAGTCAAATTAATTTTCATGCGTCTCTACTATAGTGAGTTACTATTGTGTGCCATGCACTCTACAGGGGACTGACAATATAGTGAGGCACAAGAGAGAAAAGACGTTTGTCCTCGTGGACTTTACCTTGTCATGGGGGAGGTAAACAGTGTATCAATTAAGATGAGACAAGATTATGAACAGGCTGTGACTAAAGGTATAAAAAAGATATAAAGGCAGTCAAGGAAAACTACTCCAGGGCGGTAACTATTGATCTGAACTGAGAGGAATATAAGTAAGTTGGGCCGAAACCGGTTTGGCTCAGTGGTAGAGTGTCGGTCTGCGGACTGAAAGGTCCCGGGTTCCATTCCGGTCAAAGGCATGTACATTGGTTGCGGGCACATTCCCAGTAGGGGGTGTGCAGGAGGCGGCTGATCGATGTTTCTCTCTCATTGATGTTTCTAACTCTCTATTCCTCTCTCTTCCTCTCTGTTAAAAATCAATAAAAATATATTTTTTTTAAAAAGTAAGCTGGCCTTGCCTAAAGCTGAAGGACAGTGGAACTAGGGGTCCTAAACTAGAAAAGCACTGGTTTGACAATTCTATTGTTCACTAAGGAGCGCCTCTGAGGAGCCAGTCCCTGATGGAATTGTGTGGTTTGCTAGTCTGTCACGAAGCAGCACTCTAGACCGGGGAAAGAAACTATGAATTAATAAAAAAACATAACAACATATGGGCATGATAATTTGTAAGCCACAGTGGGAGTGGATGGATTCTGGGGATATAGTGTTTAGATAGGACTCAGATTGTGCAGGGCCTTTTCAAAGAAAAAAACAAAAAACAGAACACAAAACAAAACACAGAGCTGGACAGTAGGCAAAGTGTTAAGAACAATTTTTGTTTTTTTTCAAAGAGACAATAGTGTTGAATGGCCCTAGATTCCCAATACAGCATGAATAAGTGGGAATTTATAGCCAAGGAACAGAGTTAGGGCAGGGGGCAGTGTGGGTTTCTGGATAGGAAATGACTAAATTGGGAGTGAATGGGGATTCTGGGACCACGACAGGCTTCTAGCTGACGGCAAGACAGGGTGACCAGATACCACCAGGAGGGTGGAGGGTGAGGAGCCAGATCCGGAAGCCAGGGCTTTAGGGTACCCAGGGTGGGGGGGTTCTGGTTAAACGGCCTTAGCAGGATTCTTGCTAAAACTGGATGTTGCAGGGAACTGCACAGCTGGGCTTAGGAGAAGGTTCAGGAACCTAGTCAACGTTTGGTCAAGCAGAGAATCTCTGTGAGCTTTGCGGGCCATGAAAGCAGCTGCGGTTTGAAGAGCTGTGAGAATCCCAGAAGGGTTTTTACACAGAGCAATTCATAATCTGATTCCGATCTTCAAAAGATGACTGTGGCTACAGGGAGAGTGGGGAATGGCTTAGGGAGAAGTAAATCCCGTCATATTGGGGTGGCTTTTTCTTTAAAATTTCATTTGCAAGAGGGAATTCTTTCCCCCTTGCCACTTAAAGACTCTGCATATTCTCTGTCCCTTCTTTCCCCTCCATTTTCCTCCTTAGTGCCTTCTGGTAAGGTGTGATTGCCTGTCTCTGATCCAGAGTAGCAGAAGCATTTGGAAGCAGGTGAATTCAGATCGCTGTGGGAGGAAGCACTGAACACCTTAGGAAGCCAGGCCTGAGGGAGCATATGCTTGGATTCCGGTTAACACCCGGGAGCTAGTCCCTGCAGGGAGGAAGAGTGTTGACTGCTCACAGATAACCAGAGGAAAGATTGTACATGCTGAGTCCTGAAGGATCAATTCTCATGCTAGGCACCCTGAATATGGATCCCGTTAGAGTGAGGATAGATATTGGAAGGTCTTCAAGCACAGAAGGCGTTCCTACAACTCCTGCATAGAAATGGTTGGATGACTCCAGTGTGTGGGGTGGATCGAGAGCTGAGAATTAGTAGGTTATTTCAAGAAAGGGTTCTTGAGAGTGTGAGCCAGAAGACAGTAGCAATGGAATTAAAGGGGGCCTGGTGTCGTAGACCCTGCAGGTAAAGCAGAAAATGTCCTGGTGATCGGTGGGATGGGTGGAGAGGGAGTTCAAAGGCAATTCCCTGATTTCTAATTTGCATCGTTTGGGTAGACATTGATGCTGTTCTGGAAGACAACAGCCATCCACATCCGAGCTGAAAGTTAGGCATTATGAATTCTTTGAAAACAGGGTAACCTTAAATGTGGCCGGACACAGTTTCCTTTCAGGGTGTAGTTGATAGGAAATGTAATGCCAGAGGCACCTGAGGCCTGTAGCCCTTTACAGGTCATCGGATCGGCCCTTTTGTTACCAGGCGGTTAGTTATTTCAGTAGGTAATTCGTTTAGAAAAGCCCGACGAGTAGATTTCTGTGACACTGAGTTTGACGAAGTTCTTTTCTGGAACCTGAAAAAGCCAGGCCTGCCAGGCCTTATTTGGGCCATAATGAATGAATAAATGAAGCCCAGGCCGCGGAGCGAAAACTGCCTCCAGTTCCCAAACAGTCCCTGCCCGGCCGCGGCCTCACTGTGGCCAGCAGCTGTCCCTCCGCTGCAGACGCTGCCCACGGGAGAGGGGCACCTCAGGGCACCCCTGTTTGTTAGACAGAACCCGTCCTGGAGACGGGACACAGGGCTAAACCCCGGACTGCCAGCTGGACAGTGTGTTAGCCTGTGTTCCTGGCTTCCCCTCCAGTAAGAAATAAAAAGGCAGGCATCTAAGTTATGCTCCTATGGTTATTCCCTGTTACATAAAAACGGGATGTTGACATCGGAAATGGCTTTGCAGAAGCCCATGCTCAGTTTTAGATCTCACCTCCACCTCCGAAAAAGTCTGTGGTGTCACTTTTCTTCCTAAAAATCCCCCCTGCTGAAATGTTTTCTGACGCGTTTAGACGCACAGGGCCTGTTCCTCGGGAGCATGGCTTAGCCGAGTACTTCATTTTGCACCTTATTGAAATGTGTGCTTGGAAAACATCGGTGCCGTTTGCCGTTTTCCACCTGGCACGGCAGCAGCTGCAGCCTGGGCCGCCCCCGGAGGCCCCGCTCTTAGGGCGCTAATCCGGAGCTAATGCCGCAGTAAGAGCTACCCCCCTGCCCCACGATCTGTTAAATGCATCCGAGGTAACAGAAAGAGCATAATATGTTCATGTGGGTGTTAGCTATTTGCCTTTGTCTTCCCTTTCCCTTTCTCTTACTCTAAAACTATCACTACCGGCCATGCTCTTAACTTTAAAATATTTATGGAGAAGAGATTCGTTTTCAATGGGCAGATGGGCCAGGTCGAGGACGAGCGGCTATAGGAATGAGCGTGCGTGGTGCTCTACCAGCAAAGGAGCCCGTTCTGACATTGCTCCGGGATGATTTGTATTGCCCATCACCACGGCACCTGGCGCAGGGACAGTAAATGGGCCCTTAATAGTCAAGCCGTGTGTGGACGCCGTCCGTTATAACTTCATGATGTCAGATGTGATCATCTATCACGGAATGGCGGGTGCCTAGTTTACAATGGGTTGCCCTGTGGAATCAGTGGCCATACAGAGGAACGGTCCATTCGTGTCACTTTCACTGGACTGTAAACTTCCTGCTCCTGATACTGGCCCCTTTTGTAAACACATGGGATTAACTTGCTGTCCACCCCCCTTCGGGATTTCAGAATACAAGATTCTTTGTGTACAGTTAGGAGATTGGAAAAGAGGGCAGGTGTGAGTTACATACCATATAAAATTCCATATATTCATGGGCATATCTGTTTAAAATAACAATGCCGTTCTTCAGTTCCCTTTACTCTAGGACTTAAGTTTGATTTCGGTAAAGTGACGATGCTCTTGGGGAATAAAACAAAATCCCCTAGCGATCTGCTGCCCAACAATGTGTACATTGTTAACAGGACTGACGTGTACATGTCAACACTTTAAAAAAAAACACATTTCCTCTGATGTATTTTTTTTTGCCACAACAAAAAATAACTTCCCCACTGGACAATATAAACAAGCATATATCCCACCGTGGCCCCAATGACAAGATATGGACAAGAGGAACAGCAAAAAGGAAAAGAAGCTGAGATTTGGGAGCACGGAGCTGAGGGACATATAAAAAGAGCCCTGGGATTCGTACTTTGTTTGATTTCAGAATCAGTGTCCCCAGCCGGCACCTCCAGAACCTTCGGGCGTTTTTCTTCAGACTTAAGAACACACAGTCAGAACTTTACCGTGTCCTTTTGTTCAAGGTCACCGTTAGTAAAAGCCTCAGTCCTTGCGAGATTCCCGATTGAAATTACTCTCTGAAAAAGTTCCTTTCAGGGACGTCTCAGCTGCCATCTCGTGAGGACCCTGGGCCTGGGGCAGTGGTCGGCCCGCTCTTTGGGAAAAGAAATCCCAAAGACAGTTTGCAGCCAACAGGACTATTGGACCTTCCAGATGATGTGTGTGTGTGTGGGGGGGGGGGGGGGGGGCCTGAATGTTACAAACAAGAAAATATTAACAAATGGATAAGACAGTTGGGCGGTATGAAAATTAATCTACATTAGTACCAACGCCCTATTATGGTTGTCTTACTCTTGGAAAGGCTGAAGCTGCCGAAAAGAAGGCTGTGCTTACATCAGAATGTTAGGATCAGCAGGCTTTCACCAGCTTTAGCCTTCACTGTGTTAGTGTCACTCACACTGGAAACAAGGTAGTAGATTATTCATGTCCTCGTTGGAGTGACAGACTTACAGAAGCTCTGCATTTTGGAAGGGATGTCTCACTGGAAAATGTCATCAAGGAGAAATAAGGGGACAACGAGAGAGTTTATTTCGAGTATCCGAAAGACTTAAAGACTTAAAAAGTTCCGGCACTGTGAAAGAACGCTTGCTACCTGGATACATTTGTAATCGGCACCAGCAGAGCTGCCTCCAATGTTTTCTCTCTGTAGACACCAGGGGTCAATAGACACATCCATTGGCTTGGGTGACTGGAGAGCGCCTTAGGGAACTCGTGTTCTAGGCGACGATCTTTTGTTGATGAACCCCAATGAGATGAAGGTGTATTGGGTGAAAACTCATGCCAAGGTGGCTTAGAGGGACTCTGGCAGAGAAGTGGCAGGGATGCAGGCGTCCGGGTGAACTGATGAAGACTGCTGCCTTTTACAGATCTGAGCCCCCAGGCAAATGTAACCAGAATCCGAGGGGAGCTGGCAGCACGGCTCAGCTGGCTGGCGGCAAACCCAAAGCCTGCAGAGTTTGGTTCACGCCGGAGAGCCCTGAGCCAGCGCACGCAGGAGCTGGCTGACTAGACTGCGGTGCCTGCTCTACACCACCGGCTGGTCCTTGGCAGGGCCCTCTGGTCGTTTACTCTCCTCCCCCTGTTGTCTCACATGTGTCTTTCTCGGGTCTTCATTGGATTTGCCATCTGGAAAACCTAGCTTGCTCATTTGGAACCTTATTAGAAAATCTGGTTTTATCATGGCTTGACTAGCCCAGAGTCATTGTTTTTCTCACCTTTCCGACCAACACGTATAGGGAGGGCCTCATATTTCTCTGTGGTATCGAGATCTACTGGCAAGATCTTGAGTGCTTTGATGGGCAAAATAAAAATTAAGGACGATCGCCATCTGAAAATACAAAGAAGAAATATGGTTTTATTTGTATCCTTATCCTCACATTCATTTTAGTTTTGCTGGTTATGCCAAGACTGAATTGGGAATAAAGCATATATCATGTTGTCTAAGTGGTAGGAAAAAGTTGGGCTGCACTGAATTTTTATGCAAAATAACTCGCATAATTCTTGCAAGGGCACTCGGTTCATGCTACATTAAACACGTGCAAAGGTGAACACTTTGCCTTTTTGTTTTCTGCTTATATTTATGGTCTTTGAGGACCACATTAATAAGTAGTCGCACTTATTATACACACTGGGATTGGGCTTAACCCTGCTAAGAAACAAAGCAAGTTCAAGAACATATTTTAAATGTTTAAAAAGAAAAGTAAGCATGTTAATAAAGTAAAAATCTTGAAAAGAAATAATGAAAGAGCACGTGGTAGAAAATAGTTTAACAGTAATTTGTAAATTTATAATAGCAACATGGAGCAAGCCCATGGCCTAATTATAATTCATTCCGGGTATCTGCTATCACAATGAAAAGCTAAATATCAAATTTAAAATCAAGAAAGCTCATGTTTTAGTTTCTGAGAAATGCAGAGATATTTTAAGGCTGTTTTTACAGTGATTTAAATTCTATTTAAATCTTACTTCAAACCCTAATCATTTAATAAAGTTCTGTTGAATTTAATAGAAAATTTTGAGATATAGCACCTATTTTAAGCCATAGGGCAACAAAAATGTAAATCGCTTTCAGTTCAGTAAAAAAAAAAAGTAATTTTAAAATGCAAGAAATTCTTTTCCCTCTTGGGTATAATTAGGATCATTATTAAGTCAGATCCATTAAACAGCTGGGAATTTGGGAACAATAATTAGATTCATTTGCAGAAATTGATTGAAGAATATCTTATCTAAAGAGAAAATGGCATACAGTAGCCCCTCCCCGCAGTGGGCATCTGAAACTGCAAGGCAGTAGTGAATTCTGTACGTACTATGGTTTTTTTCTTATGCAGACATACCTATGATAAAGTTTAATTTATAAGTTAGGCAATTTCACAGATAGGAGATTCGTTCTTATGATAGAGTTCACCATCAACGTTGTATTTATTTCCTCATGGAGGAGAACTTTCACCTTTTCACTTAAATGAAGCACTTCATAGCTTCTCTTTGGCATATGTACCACTACTCTTGTGCTTTGGAGCCAATAATAAGTCAGGGTTACTTGAGCACAAGCACCGTGATACTAGGGCGGTTGATCGGATAACCTAGAGGGCTATTGTCTAAGGTGTGGGTGGTACATGCCTCAAGGATACACTGAACAAAGGGGTAACTTACTTCCTGGGAGGGACTTTGTGGGGTGGCACAAAATTTCAGAAGGGTACACAACTTAAAACTTATGAATGACTTATATCTGGAATTTTCCATTTAATATTTTGCCATTGTGGTTGATTGCAGGTAACTGAAACCATAGAAAGCAAAACCATGGGAAACAACTATCAATTTTTTTCAGAATTCACACTTTCACTGAGTTGATTCCCTTTATATATTTCACACAAGGGACTTTATCTCTTCATATTCTAAACTAGAAAAAAATCATTCATTACATTAAAGATCCAAAAGTCTATGATAACTAAGAAAAACGGTCTTTGACTAGGTTCCTATCAAACTGGGTGAACTCATTACTGTGTATACTGCTGAGTCACATTTGTTAGGCAAACAATTGAAACCTTGGGGAAAAGCCACGTGGAAACCATTGAAATGCATTATTTTCATTATAAAACCCACTGGAGTCTTGGGGTTCTTTCTTTGCTTTAGAGGAGATGGTGTTAAATGATTGATGTGAAACTTCATAGTGCCTTGTTCGTTTTACCAATCAAATTTGAATGTGTGATATTCAGGACCTTGTACATTTCTAAAACAATGTGAATTTGAAGTACCTATAATTTCAAATCAAGACCCAAATGTCTTCCTTATGCTAATATTTTCCCTTGAATAACAATATTATTCATGAATGCTTATTATAGCACTTATTAACATTTCATTTTTAAATGACTGTATTTATCATGAAACAAATTTACGTCTGTTGAACTTTTTAATATGTTCTTGATTAGGGAAGGAATTGGTAGGTGATTTCCACTTATTCTGTCATGTGAAATCTTTGCCTTTATAAACAGGTAATTTGAAATATGACTTTTACTCAGCTTCTGTGTAGCTGTAATACTGAATAATGGAAGAAAAATTGAAATCCAGGATTCAGGACACATGGTTATAAATGTTATTAGCAAATAAAATAAGAACAAGAAAGGTCACCACTGACTGAATGGCAATTTTAAGCCTGATACACTATTTGGTTCTTCATATAGGTTATTTCTAATTCTTATGAAAACCTAGGAAGGTATGTGTCTTTATTCTCATTATAGACGTAAGAAGCTGAGGCTTAGAGAAGTTGAAAGTGGTGGAGCTGGGACTCTGAAAAAGAGTCTAAACAGTAGCCATGTTTTTCTAGTCAGTAAATGATATGATAGTAATAGAAAAATACTAGTATCTCTTAGAAAACAACTTAAAAAATGATTATCACACATTTTTATCAGTAAGTAAGCCTGGTTTCCCAGAGGTGAAGCTTGGGGGAAGGCATTGCATTACTATTTTAAAGTTAAGTGAAATTAATTGAATTTTATTTGTCATGCTGTCTATATGCAGTGAGCAGTAAGCTTTAGAACTGTGCTGTTTATTATTGACAAATTGTTTTGGTTTCTCATCAAACTCTCCTTACTATAGGCCACATTACCCAGACCCCAATCTGTGGCTAAATGTAGACCACATTGTGATAATACCAATATATCCACATATATAAAACCCTACTATACAAGTAGACTAAATGGCAGAACAACCAAACAACCAGTCCCTATGATGTGCGCTGACCACCGGGGGCATGTGTGTGCCGTGGTCCTGCCAGATGCTTGCACCTGCTGCCAGCACCGGCCATGGTCCCTCCTCAGGGATTCTCCATTTCCCCCTACTCCTGAGGGGTGATTGGGGCAGCAGCTACTGCTCACACCCACTGATGACACCGGCCCCAGCTCCGCTGGCACCTGCTGCTGGTGCCAGCCTTATCCCTCTGTGCCATCAGGTGGTGCAAAAGGGCTGTCAACACATGGGAACAGCGGCAGTGGGAGTGGGGCTGCTGGAAGAAGGGGGCCTGGAGCCAAGGCGGGAGGGGTGGGACAGGGATGTGGAGGATGGGCTGAGACCTGCCCACCACAGCCTCGAGGCCCATAGTTCTGCTCAAGGTGCCTGAATTCGTGTGCTGAGTCCCTAGTTTAGTAATAATCACTCTTGCTAGATTCTATCACTGGGGGGAAGAGGAAGAAATGTTCATGAACCACTTTGACCTTCTCATAATACAGCAAGCTAAATACCAAATTTAAAATCAAGAAACCCTATGTTTTAGTTTCTGAAAAACGCAAAGATATTTTAAGGCTATTTTCATGGTGATTTAAAATCATTAACCAAGAGCATATGAACCTAGGTTTATAAAAAGGAAACAGAAATAAACAGGAAATTTTTATAAACTTTCTCATGGTAGTTAATCATTTGTCTTATTTAGGATCCTATTTGGTGTAGATTGTCAAGTAGATAAAATCAAGGTCATTCTTCTATTTGTTGAAACTTCAAACTTATTTATATGAAATAAATGAGAGCTATATATGAACATTACTGTTGCATTACTTTCCTGGGGGAAGAAATCTTTCTTTTCCTATTTTTCAAGGTTCTTTTAGCTGGTTTAATAGTTGAATTGACATGAAACATATCAACAAGAGAAAGTAACCAAATTTTATTACATACTGGAACCCCACATAGCAGAGAGTAAGATGCTCAATGTAGGAGATGTTCAGAGATAGAAAGGTAGAATACATGACATTCTGAGCCAAGGAATGGGTAAGAGACCTGAGGCTTCAGAGGAAGAGAGTAATTTATAGGATGATAAGAAGAGCAGATGTTCAGTAATTAGATGTTTACTCTGCCATATAGATAGGTCAGAAGAGGTTATTTCTAGTAATAACTCTTATTGTGGGCAATGCTCCAATGAAGAGACTTCTAGATAGTCAGGGGAGGGGTGGAAATTTCTCCAGTGTCCACAGGGTCTTGATCGCCGTCAGCTAAAAATAACCCACATGCCAAAGTGGAACGCTAGGGCAAGCATGTCAAGCTCAAAGGCTAACACGGGCCAAATAAACAAGGTTAAGTTTATGTGGGCTATAAAAAAACAAAAGCCTCAATTTTCATAGAAACATGGTTTATTTTGATAGAGATATGCTGATACAAAGGGCTGGAATAAATGAGTAATTGTTACCATAGAATAGTAGAACATTAGCTTACCAGACACTGAATAAATGCACAAATTAATAAGCATAAGGCAAATAAACCTATTTTTCTTGTTGTCTGAAGGCAAAATATTTCCTGTGGCACACACCAAACAAGTCAGTCCCAGACTAATGACATGGCAATCGGCTGCTAAAATATCCGCTGCCAGTATTAGTGGAAAGAAATGGTGTGCCTGCACGTAAGGCGTGTAAGGGAAATGAATGCAACAGGATTATAGTAATCAGTCATTAGTGAACATTGTAGTTCATTATTAATAATTATGTATAACAGGATATTGTAAAAGTTAAGTTACAAAATTTTTATTAAAATGTTTCTTACATACCGTTATATTGGCTGGGCCGCAAAAATATTCATTGCAGGCCACATGCAGCCCACGGGCCATGAGTTTGACATGCTGGCACTAGGGGGAAGCCTGTTCTGAACCCATTCACTTTGGCTAAATATAGACACGAATGTCTAATATGTGACTATGTGTCCAACATCTTGCAGTAGGAAAATTGAAGAATCACCAACTTTGTTGTACTGAGGAATGAAATTTTATCACGTGAAAACTATCTTCTCTAGTTGAAAGTTAAGACAAAAAAGGACTGTGTCTTTTATCCTTTAAGAAAAGATCTGAAGATGCTGATTAATTTTTTTCTCTCTGTTATATTGTATTGTGCAGGAAATAAGGGTAAGGTTAATTCAACTTGATGAAAAAGAAGAGGCTCGTTGTATAACTCACTTTCATTAGTGTGTCTGTCTAGAGCAAATCCAATTGATCTCTTAAGAAATCTGAGTTGAATGCTAGTGAAGCTAATACAAAAGTGGCCTGCAGAATCATATAAAGAGTAGTGTTAAAAGAATGATTTTCTGTTAAAGAAATTTTGTAGGTAGGGTAGAAGGAAGAAGATGTGTTAGAATATTTAAGACTATCATACTTTGTGGAGTAGTTTTAAAATGTGTGTTGCTACCCATGTTATTCTTTGTTGTTATATAAACACACAGTTTATAGTTAGTTATATTGTGATTCTTGAATTAATTAACAAGAAAATAAATGAGTTCACCTTGTATTATTTTTCTTCTGAATTGTCACAATGTGTTAGTTCCTTTACTTCTTTTTTTTTTTTTTTTAACCCTCACCCAAGGATATTTTTCCATTGATTTTAGAGAGAGTGGAAAAGAGAGAGAAAGACAGAGATATTTATGTGAGAGAAACACTTCCATTGGTTGACTCCGGTATGCACCCTGACCAGGGCCCTGGTGTGGGAGGAGCCTGCAACCGAGATACATGCCCTTGACCGGAATGGAACCTGGGACCCTTCAGTCCTCAGGCCGACCCTCTATTCACTGAGCGACACAGGCTAGGGCCTTTACTTCTTTTTAATTGGTGGGTTGATTGTTATTTAGTTTTATGGTTTTAGTGATAAGACATGTGAAAAATTAGTCTGAAAATAAAAAGGCAAATGCAGGGTTTCATGTAATGGCATAGAATGATGTTACCATGTTTATTTAAGAAATTAAGCATTAACAAGTTTGTGTCTATTAACTTTCACAAATACACATTAAATGGTATAAAATCACATCTACACTAATAAAAGAGAAAAATGCTAATTGACCGTACGTTCGCTATGCCCACAGCCAGTCAGGGTGAGTATGCAAATTAACCCAACAATGATGGTGGATAATTTGCATATGCCAAGGGAGGGAGGAGTGAAGACTGAAGACAGCGTGGAAGGAAGAGGGAGGAAAAGGGGAAAGCAAGATGGCTGCCAGAGGGAAAGTTCGGGCGGGGCGGGTGGCAGCAGCACATGGCCGTGTTGGCTGCCTGCAGGAATCTTCATGTAACAAAAGGGAAGTGCTAACCATTTACAATGGCAAGAACACCTTTTGAGTGTACGCTTTTGTGAATCTACCTTTGAGCTCACTCTCCTGAATCCATTAGCATCTGTACTGTCTTTAACTAGTCAGGCACTACTGAACTTCCCTATCTTTGCTTTTCTCTTTTTCGTTATATATTTTACTAGTTCCTGGGACTTTTAGGGATTATAAGAAAGATGTTCCTTGTTTGTTTGTTTAGTTGGTTGGTTGGTTGGTTGGTTGGTTTTCTTGCTGCTTCCTCTTAAAATGAGGGTATTTTTTTTCCTTCATAGAATGAGCCAGATAATTTTAGAAACAACCAATGTTCATGGGTTTGCATCTGGATTTGGAAGGAAAGAGTTAAAAGACTGCTGCTTATTCTGGATGATCTATCCACACATACTTCTTAAAGGAAAGTTTCCCTCTTCAGTGAAAGGAGAGGAGATTGTTTTGTTTTTGTTTTAAATTTTATCTTTTAGGCTTGCTTCCTTTTCTCCTCCCTTCTCCTTTTCTATTTAAAGTCTAATAAAAATTTTCTCCCTGAACTTCCTCGAACCTTAAGGGAGTGGGATAACTTAACTCCAGGTGGACTTTATCAGTGTACACTGACCATTTACATTAGATAGGTTCATAAAGTCCCACTCCCAACATTCCCATCAGAGGCAAACCATTGGCTAGCCTCCTCTCACTCTTCCTTCTTCAGCTTTTGCCTTTCCTACACGAAGCCCTCTCCTTTTTTGCTCTTATTTTGCCTAAACAAAAACCACCATGACAACGATGAAAATCTTAGTTCGCGCTATAAACATCGGGAAGCTCACATTATAATAATCCTCAGGCACAGCTGAAAGTGTTGATCTCCATGCCACCTTTCCAACAAGCTGGGGGCTCACGTATGTATTTGCATATAAATTATTCAGCTTCCTAAATTTCCATATACACCCTCAGGCCTTACAAATATTCCCAGGTGATTTTCAAGTCCAAATCACAACTGTCAGTATTTTTAAGGAAGTTCTTTCTGAGTTTTCTATTCTGCATAGCGTTTCATCCACCCACTCATTGTAAATGACCCCAAATTTCATGCCCACCCTACATGGTTGATAAAGATTTGGGGAATTAAAGCTGAGTAAAAAAGAAGTGAAAGGAGACTGAACAGATTTGTTTCGAATAATATTTCACACAGGAAGGACATATTCTCTCTGAGAAAACAAAGAACAAGATATGAGATAATCTCAAATTTGCAGAATAGAATTTTTTAATTGGACAAAGTGACAGGAATTATTTATTATGAGGAAACATAAGTTCCATTTCTGAGTACCTGTATGAATAGTGAAATAATTTGCATGTGCCTGAGTATTTTTTTTTAAGTTTTGGGCTCCTTGCCATCTAAACTTTACCCTTACCCTTGCACACATTGTTATTATAGGACATGCTTGCAGTGGGGAAGGGAGAGGGTCTGAGAAGAGGCCAGCATGCTGGAGATAGAGGACTGAAGTTTGGCGTTAGTCGTCCATAGTAAGAGCCAGCAACGCTGACACTGTGGGTATTTTACAATCATTTGCTTAATTAGCTGAAACTCCTAAGGGAAATTTTTCTGAAATGGCACACTCCCAAGGTCTAACTTAAATCCGTTTGTCTGTGTGTGACAGAATTTCATAATACAGAGACATTAAAAAGGCACCAGAGAATAAAACTTTACACAGTCTAAAACCTTTGAATACCAGAAGCAATATCTTAGGGAGAAATGTGAAAATAAATTCTATAGGTGAAAATATCATTCACATGAAGGAATGAGGGAAATGTTTGCAGTGACTAAGAAAACCAGATTTGTGCTATGTAGATTTTTTTTTTATATCCTCTGTTTTGCCCCCTTTCTGGCTTCCTGTGCATTTTTGTGTGTTTTTTTGTTTTGTTTTGTTTTTGTTTGTTTGTTTGTTTTTAAACATAGCTAAGTGCATAATCGAGTTTATATTCTGTTCTCATTTAATGTATTTTTTCAATCTAAGATATTCACTTTTAGAGCAACTGAAGGGATATCTCTAAAGGCTATGAGATCTTCATCAGGCTAATTTGGCTCTTTCAGAGTTTAGATTTAGGTAACTCAGAATGAAAAGGCCAGTGAGCTAGGTTTTCTTCTGCATTTAGTTACACAGACACAAAAGCAGCTGTGGACTATGAGTCATCTTCCCATGAGAGAAAAAGAGAGAGAGAGGGAGAGACAAAAAGCATCTGGCCAAAGAACCATCCCCTCAGGTTGTTGGATTTTTTTAAAAAAACAATAATTCACTGTATCGTTCAGAAAATGAAAATGTTATTAATGTATTGATTCCAGATTAATGAAATCCATCAGCTGTGTCCTAATCTTTAAACTAGAGGATGAATCTATATAAACTCCAATTGAAAGCAGTTTGTGTTTTTGCATGAAGCTGTATCCTCTGCTGTGTTCAATAGCTGATGACTTCAGTATAATTTTCTTGAAAAGACCAGCTAAATGGAGGCTTCCAGTCAGGAATGCTACGGTCCGCGCTGCG
Source organism: Vespertilio murinus (assembly GCA_963924515.1). Classification (NCBI taxonomy): domain Eukaryota; kingdom Metazoa; phylum Chordata; class Mammalia; order Chiroptera; family Vespertilionidae; genus Vespertilio; species Vespertilio murinus. The sequence goes on from OZ004704.1 coordinate 35,295,083, forward strand.
GACATAGTTTGCATTGGAGATTGGAAGCAGGTGTCCCGGCGCTGGCTCTAGAAGGGCTGTTACAAATTGCCTTCAGTAGAAGGTTATGAGAAAACATAGGTAAGAAAAGAAAAGCAGCAGCTTAGAATCCTTCTGTTACTTCCTCTATTACAAGTATCAAGTGACTCACATGGAAAAGGGAATCAAGAGCACCAGGGGGTTAAATATTTCAAAATGTGGGCCCAGGTGGGAAGGGTGTGACAGAGACAGAGAAATGGAGACAGATGTATTTTTCATGCTATACAATTATTTAATTTCCTTGACTCTTAGAAAGTGGGTCAAGTTGATGTCATTTCTTAAATTATAAATATAAACTTATAGTTATGCAGAATCCACACCGCAAAGACAACCAGATGTTACAGTGTCTGTTAGCCCTTTCTTCTGCAGTAATGGAGCCCTCATATTTAGCTGGACCCTTGTCACAGATAATCCTGTGTAATAAAACCCTGATATGCAAATCGGCCGAACAGTGAAACAGCCAGTCACTATGATGTGCACTGACCACCAGGGGGCAGATGTCCAATGCAGGAGCTTCCCCCTGGTGGTCAGTGCACTCTGACAGGGGGAGTGTTGCTCAGCCAGAAGCTAGGCTCATGGTGGCTGGAGCCTCTTCTGCCTCTGCAGTAGTTCTAAAAACCCCTCGGGGGTTGTCTGCCTGTCATCTTAGGTCCTAAGCCAACAGGCGGACATCCCCCAAGGGGTTCCAAACTGCTAGAGGGTGCAGGCTGGGCTGAGGGATCTCCTGTCTCCCCAGTGCACAAATGTCATGCACCGGGCTGCTAGTGAAAAGATACTTCTCTTGCAGCTAAGGTATGTCTTAGCCAATAATACATAAAGAGAGACAGTGTGTGCAACTTCCAGGGACTGTTCTTGAGTGCAGGTGGCATTCTCCTTGCCGTTTTTATCCTTCTCACTGGCTGGTTGTTATATGTGCCATGATATTAGATCACAAAGTAGACACTATGTATTAAAGGAAGGAACATGATGAAGATACCTGCTTCCATACTAGGTTTCAGAAATAAATTGATTTAAGTCTATATATTTACCTTTCCCCCCTCTACAAATTGGGAAAAGCCGGCCTGAAAGTAATGGCAATAAAGGCGGTTTCATAGCTTGAACACTGTGCCATTGATGCAGGCTTTATATGCATTCCAACTATTCTTGTTTTTGTGTTTGTTTTATTTTTTGAAAATCCTCTTAATCTCTTGTTTGTATGAGTCCAACAGACTCCAACTCCATCCACTGCTTTTGGACTGTGTTCTCTCCTTTCTTTCCCCAACTCCCTCATTCCCTTGTGCCGGCATGTGTTTATATTACTGTCGCACTTAACCACGCCCTATGTCGTTTTTCTTTACATGTCAGTCAAAACAACTGATCGTGTAAGGGTATATTGTAGCTACTCCTTAAACATTAGGAAAGAAAAAAGAACTGGGGAGGGTAGGAAAGCAGGAATGGGGTTTTTCTTAAAGCAGGGCAGCTCTTCTGGAATTCCAATTGGTCCACGTTACAGATAGCACTGCATTTATTTATTAATAAAAATAAATAAATACTTTTATTTACTTTTAGAAAGATAGAGGGAGAGTGAGAGAAAGAAACATAGACGTGAGGGGAACACCAATCAGGCTGCCTCCTGCAGGACCCCTTCCAGGGATCAAACCCACAGCCCCGGAATGTGCCCTGCCTGAGAATCTAACCAGCAACCTTTTGGTACAAGGGCTGATGCCCAACCCACTGAGACATACTGGCCAGGGTGTGGTTATGTTTATTTTTTTATATTTTTCTTATATATTTTATTGATATTTTACAGAGAGGAAAGGAGAGAGATAGAGAGCTAGAAACGTGGATGAGAGAGAAACATCGACCAGCTGCCTCTTGCACACCCCCTACCGGGGATGTGCCCGCAACCAATGTACATGCCCTTGACCGGAATCGAACCCGGGACCTTTCAGTCCGCAGACCGACACTCTACCACTGAGCCAAACTGGCTTGGCGGTTATGTTTATTTTAAAAATGTTATATGGATAAGTACAGTTCTCAAATACATATCAAGTATGTACAATAAACTTATTACTATTGCATGTTTTGATAATTTATTTCTTTGCATTTTAATTTTTTTGTGAGGCATAAAACAACTTTGAATGCCTCCTTACCTATTCTCTTCTGGACTACCTTTTATATTGAGAAATAGGAAGAAATGACCCATGATGGGTGGTAAAGTCTCCAACTTTATTTTTACTATTCTCTTTTATTAACAATCACCACTCCCTGCTGTGCTATGTAAAATGGTTCATGAAAAAAACTGCCCACATCAATAAATGTTTTTCTACAATATTATTAATGTTGGTGTAGTATTTCATTTGTATTGGTGTAAGGTAAAGTATTAAACCAACCTCATTATGGGATACTTAGGATAATTCCAATTAGTTCATATTACAAATAGCACTGCAGTGAATATTGTTGCAAATTGGGTAATTATAGTTTTGTGCATATCTGTGATTGTGTCTTTAGACTACATTCCTAGACAAAAGACTTCCTTAAATTAAAGAGTAAGCAAAATGCCCTGACATCGTTACAGAATGTCAGACCTACATTCACAGAGCAAGGACAATAGGGCAGAAAGCCCCAGATGCCTGCAGGGGGCAAAACTGGGAAAACAAGAACCTCACCCCCAGCTGAACCTGTCCCCCCCTGGCATATTTCTGGACACGTAGTTTGGACCCCTGACTTTTCATATCATAGCCATGTTGTTCAGAACCTCCCTAAAGATACCATCTAGGCCTCAGTCGTAGTTCAGCTCCGGGCCCAGAAAAGCAGCAAAACCAAACAAGTGACACTGTGGCTGCCTCAGGACCAACTGCATTTATTAACAAATCCTTCCTGAGCACCGGCCAATCAGAGGAGACCAGGACCCTAAAACGCACACGTGAAAAGCTGGTGAATATTCTCTTGAGACTTCCCCTAAGATTACCACCCGCAAGAGAAATAAATCCACGCAGGATGAAGAACCCAGAGCACACTCTCCCCAAAGGGAGCATACACGACCTCTTCCCTTCCCTTCTTCCTTCTGAGGGCCCCAGGAGACTTGCAACCAGGAGAGCAATGGGCAGCAGCAGCGCATCCCAGGCTGACCCCCTGCACCTGTCTCCAAGGCCCCTGTTCTCTGATTCTCCGTGAGCCAACGCAGCCAGCCTAGGCTCTCCTGTCATTTCCGCCGAGCCCTTCCTTGCCTCAAAAATATACTGTTCTAAGTATATTTTTGCTGTGGCCAATGCATTCTTACTTTGCTACATACACTTTGTCTTTTGATTCATATCTTTCCTTCAAGAACACAAGAACCGAACTGAAGTCTCATCATCTCCCTGGTAACAACATATTTTAAAATGTTCATGGACAGTTGTCCTACGGATGTATTATACCAGCGACAATCTAAACAGCAGTATATGGGGGAGCAGGCTTTCCCAATATCTCACTAACTCAGCAGAGCTATTAAAAAATGTTTGCCAAATTAAAGGGAGAGGGAGAGAGAGAGAGAGAGAGAGAGAGAGAGAGAGAGAGAGAGAGAGAGAGAGACAAAAGTAGATATCCTATTTCTGTAAAGAATCAGTACATTTTTGTCATAGAGTTTTGTTGCTTTAAAACAGTCCCAAATGAGAATGTATGCTACTTGAAAATAAGATAATATTTCAATAGTGATAGAGGGCAGAATGTTTCTAAATCTCGTATCTAAAATGTTGTCTTATAACCATAGTCTTATAGTAATGAGATACCGTTGTTCTTACTTCTAACTCTGAAACCATGTATTCTGGTTTCCTAGGGCCACTGTAGCAAATCACTACATATTTTAATAGCTGCAAACAACAGAAAGTTACTCTGTCCATAGTTCCGGAGGCTAAAATCCAGAACCAAGATGTCAGCTGATCAGTGGTGTCTCCAGAGCGTGGAGAAGATCTGTCTTTGCCTCCTCAGGCTTCTGGTAGCCCCGCAGCTCCTTGGCTTGAAGCGAAATAATTTCAACCTCTGCCCCATCCTTCCCGTAGCTGTGGCCTCTGTGTGTTTCCATCTCTGGATGCCAGTCATATTGGATTTAGTGCCCACCCTCCTCAGGCATGCCCTCGTGTTATCTTGATTGGATCTGCACGGATCCTATTCTCCAGGGAGGCCACATTCACAGAGACCAGGATTAGAACTTCGCCCATGCTCTTTGGAGAGGACACATTTTAGCACATAACTCCATGCATCTTAAATTTTATCCAATAAACTATAATGTGCTTTAAGTAATGAGAGAATAGTAGTCTTTAGGTGTAGATTGATCATTTTAATACTAGTCCCTTATGCAAGGAGAAATTAATTGAATGACCAAACTTTCTAAATGGCTTGACTTAGCATCTTCTGACTACTGCCTGTTTCAGAAATCCTTTTATATACAAACTAGAGGTCCAGTGCATGAAATTTGTGCAAGAGTAGGCCTTCCTTCCTCGGCTGCCGACACCAGCTTCCCTCTGCACCTGGGACCAGGGTTTCCCTTGTAGAGGGAGCCCCACCCCCACCTCCCTCAGCCCGCCAGTCAGTGGCCTGGGCCTCCCTCTTTGGGGTGCTCATGGAGCCCCCAATTGATCACCCCACCTGCCAGTGGCCTGTGCCTCCCTCAGCAGTTGTGATCATGGGGCGATGGCCAACCCACAACCAATCGCATCACACTTGCCTTGGCTGGCTGGCACTAGTGGGTGTCATAGCGTGGTCCCCATGGTCATCAGGAAGGTTGCCTGGACAGTAGTTTCACTATTCAGCTTTCCAGCCTAATTAGCATATTAAGCTTTTATTTCTATAAATATGTAATATCAACGTGAAAATAAACAGGATTTTCTGAGACATGCTACTGATTGACAGGGGTCTAGGTCATGATGGAGAGCAGTGAAGAAACCTCCAGCTCCTTCGTTCTTGGTCCACAGCAACACTTAGCAAAATGCTGCATGAAGCTGTCTAAATGGTTCATAATCACCGAATCAACTCACATAAATAGGAAGCCTTTCAATTTAGCAAGTTCAGCTTTTAGCAATACACAGTGAAGATATGATAAGAATAATCAGTTTTCTTCCAGGAAAATGTCTGAGCTACTATTGTAAAGAAGCACTTATTTTAAATTGGTCAGATGGTTTCTGTTTCCTCTGCTTTATGTTCTATCAATCCTTTTCTATTTGTGAAATTTTTTTTATCAGAGTAGCGTACTATGAAATGTCACTTTCTTTTATTTAAGACCCTTACTATTATTTGTAAAAGTTCCAGTCTGCTTATAGAGATGCTCAAATTTCACTCTAGATCCAGTGATTTTATATTTTTTTAGCATTGCATTACCAATGAAACATTTGCTTCCCTAGGGCACAAATTCCTAAACGTACGTGCTGTCTTCATTGCCCAGCCTAACTTAGTGCTGACTCTCTCATCTTTAGGATGGACCCCACTGTTTTCTGCTTTTCTATGAAAATAGGAATATTTTATATCGTTCTTGTGGAATGTGCTTCAAAACCTGGATTATCCCTTCCTCTTCCTGTGAAACTCCATGGTACAGGCTCTGCAGCCCTTTGGTGTGGGGGGATGTCTTTTTACCCATTTTATACAGAACTTACATGTGGGCTTTGCAAACAGTTCCGTATCTGCTGTTCCTTGTCTCTGATTCTAATTGTCTTTAGGTTAAATTTCCAATTCTTTCTTACAAATACTATACTCATTTAATATCTAAATGCCAGCTGCAACTTCAGTTCTTACAAACAAAAAGAAAAAGGCAATCAACATAGCCAAACACATTCAGTTTGTTCCTAATTTGAGGACTGCTTGAAATATTTTCATATTTCAGTAAACATTGCCATGGGTATTTTAGGTATAAACACATTGCCTGTAAACAGAATGCTTTTGCAGAAAAACAGATTGACTCGAAAAATATTCTGTGGAATTATATGGGATAATGTCTACCATATTCAGGCAGGTTTTCAACATCATTTTCTTTCCCTCGTTTCTCTTCTTATGGACATCAAGACCTTCACTCCAAATAAGTATATAGTCTCCTCTGTTCTAGCTCTTTACAAAAGCAATACCTAGAGGAATTCTTTAACTCAGAACATTATGGTGGTCAGTCCACATTCTCAATGTTTATTGAGCTCACACCATGGGCTATATGCACTCTGCGAAGCACCTTAGCAGATTAAAAATCACTAGATAGAACATGAATTCCAGCTACTGATTTTAAAAATATATATATGTTATTGATTTTTTACAGAGAGGAAGGGAGAGTGATAGAGAGTTATAACCATAGATGAGACAGACACATCAGTCAACTGCCTCCTGCACACTCCCTACTGGGTATGTGCCCGAAACCAAGGCACATGCCCTTGATTCCACAGGCCACTGAGCCAAACTGGCTAGAGCCATCCACTGATTTTTAATGCAAAGATACTCTCCATCACCCTCACAGGTTCTCTGTTAGGCCCCCACACTCTTTGTTTTAAATCGTGACTGGTCCTTTTCCTGGCAGTTACACAGAATTAATGTAAACTGGTATCTCTTTAAGGACCTGGTGGTCTTCACATTTCCATATGCATAAGAATTACCTGTGCTGAATTTCCTGGGGCCCATCTCTGAGATTCTGATTATTTATGCTGATGGAGGTAAAATGAAATTTGCACTGTTAAGCCAATAGAGCAAGTTTTGATCATTGTAGCCCTAATATGCTTATCTCCTTTTTTCCTCACAACAGTTTTAAGTTATTGTCATCAATGTGTTTTTTTAATCCTTGCCCAAAAACATGCTTTTATTGATTTCTAGGGGGAGAGAAAAGAGAGGAGGGAAGGGGAGGGGAGGGGAGGGCAGGGAAGGGGAGGGGAGGGGAGGGCAGGGAAGGGGAGGGGAGGGGAGGGGAGGGAAGGGAGAGAGATCAGTGTAAGAGAAACATTGATCTGTTGCCTCCTGTATACACTTTAACTAGAGATCAAGCTTGCAACACAGAAACCGAGCCCACAACCTTTTGGTGTATGGGATGATGCTCTCAACAGATTGAGCAATCAACCCAAGGCATTATTATTATTTTTTTAAGTATAGACACTGAATCTTAGAGAAATTAAATAATCAAGTCTCTTATACTACTTTCAAATGCTATTATCCAATGTACTGAATATCTACCATCAGTGAAATTTAGGGAGTAAAATGAATTCTGTTATCAGTTTCTGTTGCCATTCTTAGTGAGATGATAAAGTTAACTTTAGTGACTAAGGGAATAGGACTGATCCATTTTCGATCCCTTTGCCTAATTTTATTTTAGGCCAGAGTTGCAGACTTTGCAGGTGACAGATAAAATGGAAACTTAAATATGCTAATTCTCTGGGATCTCTCTAGACAGCATTTTCCTTGCAGCATTTTCCTTAAAATAGATACTCTATTTGGACATGGCTATGACTTTTTGATATTACAGCATTACATATCTTCCATGTTATATAGGATTGCATTTTGGTGGAAATTTAAATATAGAAGGAAATGCTTAAATTTTTTGTCAATATACTATTTAGATAGTAACACCTATTAAACAAAAGAGAAAAGCAAAACACAACTTTAGATACAGCACATTTTCTGAAAATAAAAGTAAACTTAAAAGTGGCCGAGACCGGTTTGGCTCAATGGATAGAGCGTAGGCCTGCAGACTGGAAGGTCCCAGGTTCGATTCCAGTCAAGGGCATGTGCTTTGGTTGCGGGCACATCCCCATTGGGGGGTGTGCAAGAAGCAGCAGATCGATGATTCTCTCTCATCGATGTTTCTAACTCTCTATTTCTCTCTCTTCCTCTCTGTAAAAAATCAATAAGATATATATATTTTTAAAAAGTGAACCAAATGACATTTTGAATCATTCAGTGATAGAAATTTGCATCTAATGCTTTATATCTGTTCTTCTAAAACATATGGTATTTTATTTATTTGTCTACTATTTTTATCCCATATATTACTTTATTATCCAAGTTTTTTTTTCATGTTTCTTTTTAAGCATAGTGATTTAAGCAAAAATCCTATTTATGCAGAGAAATTGTGAAAGCCTTTAGTAGTAATTAAATAAGCAAAGATGTAAAGTTCAGAAAGGGATATTGATTTATTTCAGGAGTATTTATTAGGTACTTGTAATGTAAATAAAAAATTGAGGTTCTTGATCTGGCCTGTGTGGGTCACTGATTAGACTACCAGCCTGCAGACCAAAGGATCTCGGGTTTGATTCCTGTCAAAGGCACCAGGGCGCGTGCAGAGGCAACCAATCCATGTGTCTCTCTCAAGTTGATGTTTTGTGCTCTCTCTTTCTCTCACTCCTCTCTCTCTTTCTCTCTCTCTCTCTCTCTTTCTCTTCCTCCATCCCTTCTACTCTCTCTCCCTTCTCCCCTTCCACTCTCTTTAGAAATCAATGGAAAAAATACCCTTGAGTGAGGACTAAAAGAAAAAGAAAAAAATTTGAGGTTCTTGATTCAATACATTTGAGTATCATTTTTAGAGGGCAGTTACTACAGAGTAACTTTGGTAGGCTTTTTTGTTTAAAAATTTTACTCTAGACTAGTATTTCCAGAAATTAATATTTTTTTCTTTTTGAGTTATTACACAGAATAAACCTTTCCAATGACATGTGAAACTGTTTATGTGTTATTGGCATAGCAAAATGGATGTCAACATACAAGAGTAAAGACTTGTTTTGCCATACAAGTTGGAAAAAAAAAAAAGAATGGCATAGCTTTTAGTTTGCCCGGAACTGATTATGTTGTTATGCATATGTTTATGGAAGAAAGAGTCAAAGCTAAAATATATATTGTTAGTGTCTAACTTGTCCCAAAGCAATTTAAAATTTAGATGTTACCGTTTACATGTTGGGAGGCCTCCAGGATGGAAAATAACAAAGTCGAGGGTGGCCATATTACTGTGTTTATCTTGGTTTCTCTAAACTCCACTGGGCTAACATTGATGTTACATTGATGCATTATATGGTCTAATGAAAAAAACTGTTTGGAGTGCAGATGCCATAGTTAGTTTATTTAGTCTGTTTATTGCATTCAACTAGAATGTATAACATTAAACATGCTAAAATCTTTATGAGTCAAGTCTCCAAATACGGGAGGTTACCAGGTAGAGAGTTTTGCTCAGAGAAGAATCCTATTTAGAACTCAGCTTCTTAATTTTTAAAAACGCATCTAACTCCCCTCTTTAGACATTATGATCTTCTGACTGTACAAAAAAAAGAAAGAAAAAAAGAAAGAAAGAAAGAAACTTGGTTTGCACGCTACAGGAATATCCCTGTTAGCAGCTACTCCTTCTGTGATCTCCTCTCCTATTGTTGTTTAGCACCAGATCTACAGTCTGACCTGTTATGGGGGAAATTTACTCATCTAGTCTTCACTGACTTCCTTAAGCAATTCGTATTCCTTGAAGACATGTAACTGCATGGACTAAATGTAAACCGGTATCTATTTAAAGGACCCGGTGGTCTTCACATTCTCATATGCCCAAGAATAACCTGGCTCATCTCTGAGACTCTGACCATGTAGGCTGATGGCGGTAAAGCATAGTTTGCACTGTTATGCAAAGAGAGGCAAGTCTGATCCTGGTAGCCCCTTTGTCCCTCTGTTCTTGATTCCAATATGACTTCCATTGACAGTTTGCGTTCCTGCTGTTCAGTAAACATGCCACGTGCTGGGCAGCAGTGTAAGCACCTTGCCAAGCACCGTTTCCATGTCCTTACAACCACGGCATGCAGCAGGCACCATGTCTTCCTGTTTTACAGCCAAGGTAACGGAAACCCACACATGGTGGCAACTTGCCCCAAGTTACAACACTAATAGGTGAGTCCATGGAATTCCCTTGCCCCAGAATAAAACCCGTAACATTTATTTAACAATTAATTGTGCCCAAACCGGTTTGGCTCAATGGATAGAGCATCGGCCTGAGGACTGAAAAGTCCCAGGTTCGATTCCGGTCAAAGGCACCTACCGTGGTTGCAGGCACATCCCCAGTAGGGGGTGTGCAAGAGGCAGCTGATCAGTGATCCTCTCTCATCGATGTTTCTAACTCTCTATCCCTCTCTCTTCCTCTCTGTAAAAAATCAATAAAATATATATTTTTTTAAAAACAAAACAAAAAACAATTAATTGTGATCCCCAGGGTTTTTCACAAGGTGGACGAAGCAAACAAAATAGTAAAACATAGTGACCCAGTATACACATTTTGCACATGAAGTAGAGCATCTACTAAACGATGAATTAGTTTTTCTCTTTAGAAGGACACTTAATGCGAAAATCAAACGGGAGATACTGCCCATCACCCCCACAGCTTTTCTGTTAGGTCCCTGCACTCTTTGGTCTAAATCGTGATGGATCCTTTTCCTGGCGCTCACCACTTCTCACTCCGAGATGAGCACAGCCATCTGCAGTCCTCACAGAGACTCACCTGTTACTAACTTCAAAAACTGGGGTACTTGCCTTGCTTTCAAGTGATAAAGAATGCCTGATGTTTGTTATCTAGCTCCATGTTCTACCCTTGTTACATAACCTGTTGTCCTTGGCACAATTAACCCACACTACCCCAACATCCCAATGACATGCCCTACAGCGACTTCCTGCAGTAGCCAACCTCAGCCAGATAAATACATGTGTGCATACATAAGAGATGAGGAGCACAGTGTTGACAAGTTTTTCATACGACTGTAGAGTAAGGATATTCATTACACGTATATATTGCTTTACCAAAACTATTACTGGCTTCATTTAATAAGAGGAAATCATATTTCAGATCCTTCTCCAATGTAGAAGAGGAAAATAAAGGTCATACTCTCAGAATAAAAGGTATTGTTTTGAGTTGTGGTAAAAAGTGAAATGGATTGTTGTGGGTTCCTGGGCTGGCATGTGGGAACCACTGTTTTAGGCCATCTTGCCCTGAGCTTCCTAATTACTTGTAACAGGCTTTTATGGCATAAAAGTGCTTTCACTCAAGTTTTCAACCATTTTGAAGTAATGCAATGTTTTCACATTCCATTTAGAGTTCAGAATGTGGTAGTATCCTAGCAGCTCCATTTCCTCTCTAAGTAGCTAGCAATGTGTATCCCACAGCAGAGTTGTGTGTGTGGTTGTTTTTTTGTTTTTTGTTTTTTTTCTGTGAAAATGTATTCCTAGGATTTCTTTCTATTTGCTCCTTTCTTTTCTTACTAAACACATGCTTCAAGTGCCGTGCCCAATATTATTATTAAGAGGAAGCTCTCAGTTGCAATGAAAGGCTTGTTTCCATATTGTTTGTGTATTCTGACAATTAAATGCCCAGTAATTCAATTCAATTCTAACACTAACTCCCGGAACAAGAGCAGACCCACGGGTTAAAAGCCCAGCCCAAGAAGCCTGCCCCCACTTCACACACCAGACACTAACAGGTGCCACCATTCCGCCCAGCTGACTACACACTCAGGAGGCTCCGGGACTCCCTGCCCCCACCCCAGGTTCAGTGACTAGTAGAACCATGTATTGGACTCTGAGCTCAGGAAAGTACCCTCCTGAGCATCACAGCTTCCTGATAAAGGGTACAAGTCAGGACCCGTTATGTGGAAGTGATTTATGAGGCATTCTGTGCAATGAGGGTGGTTCAGCAGAACTTCGCAGTGCTCTCTCTCTCTCTCTCTCTCTCTCTCTCTCTCTCTCTCTCTTTCTCTCTCTCTCTCTCTCTCTCTCTCTGGGTGTGCCCCTCTCCCAGCTCAGCAGTATCAGAAACTCTCTGAATATCCTTGTTTAAAAGTTTTATAGCCTACCTACAGCTGGTTTGGCTCAGTAAGTAGACAGAGCATCAGCCCATGGAATGAAAGGGCACAGGTTTGAGTGCACGTACTTCTGTTGGAGGCTCCAACCTAGGCTCTGGTCAGGGGATTGTGCTCATCTCACATAGCGCTGCTCTCTCTCCCTCTCCCTCTCCCTCCCCCTCCCTCCCTTCCACTCTCTCTAAAAAGCAATGGATAAATATTCTTGGATGAGGATTTTCAAAACCAAAGAAGTTTTAGAACCTAATCCTGGTCACCCACTCCCCTCCCAGGAGGTTGAAGGGTGAAAGGCCCCACTCTCTACCCATGCAGCTGATCATTCTATTCACTAGCTCCATCTAGGGGCCCCACCCTGAGTCACCTCTTGAGTGCAAACTCCTCTGCAATAGAAAGAGACTTGTTATGAATAACAAAAGACACCCCTATCCAAGGGTTTTGGGAACTCTACCACAGGAATTGAGACAGAGACCAAATGTATTTTTCATTATACCATGGTTTGATTTCTGAGGAGAGTAGAATATTATTACCAGATTTTTCTCATCCAAGCCATCCCTAAGGGTTCACAGCGTGTTTACTGTTCCATCGTCGGCTGATTTTCTTGTGTTCTACTATATAATTTCTTTTGGCTGCAGCATAATGGCTATGAAAATCCTTGAGAAATTAAAAAGTGCTTTCTGTCTATAAAGTAGCAGTATTACGTCAATGTCTCTCCTTGAGCACCAGGAGGACATCTCTTCCAGAAAGAAGCTTTGGTGTCTCCTGTCTTCTTCTGTTCGCTGAATGGCAAAGCCACCTGCTGATGCAGTTTCCTTTTACGCCATTTGCATTTCTTAAATTGATGTTTACATATAGTTCCTAGTATTTGAGACATATTCATACTTCCCAGGATCCCCAGTCACTGTCCCAGGGGACAGGTTTGTTTGGGAAATTCAATAAGGGAGAGCCAGGTATGGGAAGTATGAGCCCTAATGGTTCCTGAACACAATTGTTTTTCTTTACAGCCTCTTCTCTACAGCCTCTATTTAAAAGATCTATTACTTGGCATTGAGAGCATATTCGTCTTTTAGATAGTAATGGATATTCTTGCATTAGAGTTATCATTTGCAGATGTGGTTTATTTGGTGCCCTAAGAAATCTCCTCTCTTTGCATACTTATAAGCCCTCACAGTATCTGGGAATGGCAGAAATACATATGTATGTGACTATGCCGGTATTCATACTCATTAGGAGTGGTGGAATCTTAATGGAGTTCATCCAGAAAGTTGACTGGTCAATACCTTTCGCACAAATACGAAGATAAAATAAAAATTTTAAAAAACCATCCAGCACTCCAGTCCTGGTTTGTAATGCAATTCCCCAATAAAATGAACCAAGGCTCCTTGGAGATATGTCTGATTCTGGGGTTGGGGCGGAAAATATACATAATTCTGGGTGATCTTATGAGGCCAGGAAGTCAGGAAATGTTTAAAAAATAAAATGATGGAGCCTGGCCACTGTTTCTCGGTGATTATGGACCTATGCATCAGGTTAGGGTTTAATTACCAGTCAGGGCACATGCCCATGCTGAGGGATTGATCCCCAGTAGGGGGCATGCATGAGACAGCTTATCAATGATTCTCTCTCATCTTTGGTGTTCCTATCTTTCTCTCCCTCCCCCTTCCTCTCCCTGAAATCAATAAAGTTATCCTATATAATAAAAGCCTAATATGCTAAGTGTCCAGTTGTCTTGTCTGCCATTCAACCAATCAAAGCATAATATGCTAATTATATTACTTTCTATGATGCGCACTGGCCACCAGGGGGCAGTCACTCTACCCTGTAGGTTAGCTTGCTGCTGGGGTCTGGCTGATCAGGACTGAGCGAGATAGGCCAGACAGGCCCTAGTCCCTCCCCCGCTGGCCAATCTCCCGTGTCCCTCCCTGGGTCCCAGTTGTGCACCAGTGGGGTCCCTAGGCCTTGCCTGTGCACTCTCACAGTCCGGGACCCCTCAGGGGATGTTGGAGAGCCAGTTTCAACCTGATCCTGCAGGCCAGGCCTAGGGGCCCCACTCATGCATGAATTTGTGTACCAGGCATTCAGTATTAAATAAATAGAATAGAATAAAATAAGTAAAATGATGAGGATATGTCAAAGAAGACCAGAGAAACCAACCCCAAAGATCTCTCATGGCCAAAGCTAAAATAGTCTGAGCAACAGATGAAATAAGGTAACAATGAGACATCTTAACAGCACATACAGTTGATATGAGATGATCAAAATGGCTCTTTACCACTGCGGTCATCCTTCCAAACAACCACCTTCCCATTCTCTCCATGAGAAATGGACATGAGACAAGCACAAATTGAGGAATATTCCACACAATATTTGACCAACATTCATCAAAATTTTCAAGATCTTCAAAAATAAGGGATGCGCAAGGAAGCATCACAGTCCAGAGAAGGCCGAAGAGACTGACAACTAAATATAATGTCGTCCTGGCACAGAAGAAAGACAAAGGGAAAAGCCAATGATATCCAAATAAACTGTGGGGTTTGGTTAATAATAAGTTCTTAATATTGGTGTATTAATTTTGACAGGGATAGCATAGTAGTGTAAGATGTTACAAGTGTGGGAACCTGAGTGCAGGGTATATGGGAGTGGCAATGTTACCTCTGCCATGTTTATGTAATAAGCTAGAAAACACTTTCTTGTAAAGTAAAAAGTTAATGAAAAATAAAATCACAAGGCCAAAATTTCACATTTATAACAGTTGATGACCAAGTTTTGTTTTGAAGAATATTTTCTAGAAAAAATCAAATCCATTAACTCTGAAAAGTACTTTCTTTGTATTTACTTGCCTTTCAGTAGCTAAGGTTCTGATATAAAATACATTATTTAGTGAGTGAATTGACTATCATTAAGAATATTGAGATTGATAGAAAATATGTGAAGATTATTTTTCACTTTTAAATTTTGAGGAGGGGGGCTGTTGAAAAATGAGAGATTGAATTATGTTCCTTTAGATATCAGCAACTTGTTCCCAATAAAATGCACAACTGGTCCACCTAGAGACTTTAATAATCCACCTTAAATCATTTAAAGTAGTTCTATGAGTGTTGTGAGCTATCAATGAAGAAAATACTTACCTAATAGTCACTGAAAGGTAATAGATGTAATTCCTTTAGGTTTTTTTTTTTTTTTTCAGTCAACATTTATTGAAGCATGCCAAATACTAGACTCAGGGGATACAAACTTAGTCCCTAATTTTGAGCAGGTTTCAGTCTAGTAAAGAACAATGAGCATGTAATCAATAAGAGTAATTAAGTCAACTGTTTGTCTGGATCCATTGAGAGCAGTGAAGAATGGATCATCAATTTCAGAAAATAGGGACAGTTGGAAAACACTTTGTAGAACAGGTGATTCCAGAGCTACAGCTATTTCACCACACTGGAAGAGTTGGGAAACTAGAGGCATTCATAGTCAGAGGCCTGAAGCAGTGTGTTAAATGTAGGCAATTGAGGAAGTTTAAGAATTTCTTGGTCATGCTGGATGCAGAGATTCTATAATAGAAATGGTCCTATAAAAGAAATTCCTGGGCATGCAGGCATACTCCAGGTTGTAGGGGGCATTTATAAACCTGCCTAGAGTTTTAAAGAAGGTGATCCAGTCTTTCTAGTCGCTTCTTCTCAAGGACAATGAGGGTGACTTGCCAATCAGAATGTCTTAGGGGGGATTTTAACTTCCTATTTTAACTTTATGTCACTGCTAATGCCATCCACTGTGATGAAATAATATACCCAAAAGTGCTGTCACAAGAGCTCTTAAGTGTGATAGGACAGTAAATTGAGGAAGGCTTTGGAGGAGCTTAAGATTGTAGACAACTGAGAAGGGTGTTAAGTAACTGTTTTCATAGACTTTGTGACAGAGAAAAAGACAAAAATGAGAAACATTGATGAGTCAGGATCATTTGAAACTTGATTATTGGTAAATGGAAAAAGATGCCACATATGACTTTCCATTATTGAAACGGAAAGTTGTTTTGTGAAGAAAGGTAAAAAAATTAAGTTTTAGCGTATTGCATTTGAGATACCTATATAGGATGCACAGGTGACATCCCAAATGGTAGTATATGAAATGCGCTAGAGCAGGGGTTGGCAGACTTTTACTGAAAAGAACCAGATAGTAAATATTTTAGTCTTTGAAGGTCACGTGAGGTCTCTATAAGAGCTACTCAGTTTAGTTTTGGGGTCTGGGAAGCAGCCATAGACAGTATGTAAATGAGAGAGTGTGTCTGCATTCCAATAAAACTCTATACACACTGTATTTTGAATTTAAAATTATTTACATCATGAAGTATTCTCCCTTTCCCCCAACTATTAAAAACTAGAAAAAATATCTCCACTAATGGATTTTAGAAAACCACTTTGTAGGGCACATTTGGCCCAAGATCTTTAATTTTTCACCCTGGATCTAGAAAGGAATGTTTTTGTTATCATTATTTATAGAGAAATCAGAATGATCCTTGTAAATACCGTCATGTCTTTGGATTAATGAGAAAAAAAAAGAGTTGGCTACTATATTTTAGGGAATTGCCAGAATTTACAAGATAGGATTCAGTAAATGAGATTTGGGAATAAGTCCTGTATTATTCTGTACATACTGTATATTAACTGTATGAAATATATGTGTGAAATTATATGAAATATGGGCTCATTCTTTTGTGTACCTTCCAGTGCAATAGAGCTGACATTTGAAAATGTGAAAGGGGTGAGTGATTAATAAAGGTTTTAAATATTCTATTTTGGACTGTTTAACAACGAAAGTCATGGGCTCTGTTGTTTTCTTGTTTTGTTTTTTCCTACCTGTTTAGATAAGCAGGAAGGTAACTAGATGAAATGCTTAGAGCTTTGAAATAATTTGCAGATCAAGTGATAATAATATTAGAAACGGTAACATGGCAAATTAATGGCTACATTTAATTTTCTTCTACTCTAGTTATGATGGTATGGAATGTTGTTTGTTTGTTTTTTCCTAATTCCTTGATGTTGTAAGTGATTTAAAATAATCTATACTAATAAAAGAGTAATGTGCTAATTAGGGCGGAGGTCTTCCAGATTCCATCCGGACAAAGCCACAGAGGCTGCGAGGGCCTAGGGCTGGCCCCACGCAGGGCTGCCGGTGGGCCTGCGCTCACAGGGGAGGGAGAGGCAGGCTGTTCCAGAGATTTCCCGGGAGGGCGGCTGTCCCAGCGTTCACATGAGGGGGGCAGGCCCGCCAGGCTCCTAGTCCAGTGCTGAGGCCCTTTTAGCAGAGGCAGCAAGAAGGCTGCACCGCACCCCCTTACACAGAGGTGACATGGGACAGGCCGTGGTGTGGCCCAGTCCCAGTGCTGCCTGTCCTGCAGAGGCGGCCACAGGGGCAGCAGGATGTACCATGTGCAATTTGCTGTGCCTCAACCTCCCCCAGCAAGCCTGGCCCCAGATCGCCCCCTCTCCCCCACCAGAGGGAGGGTGGCGGGGCCAGCGCTAAGAAGGGAGGGCTAAGGGCCTTAGCTGAGGTGGCCGGCAGTGGCAGCAGCAGCTCGGTGATGGGGGCAGCACCTTCCCCCGATCACCCTGGTCGCTCCCTCAGAGGAGAACACCCCCTGAGGGCTCCTGGACTGTGAGGGGGGAAGGCTGGGTTGAGGACCCCCCCATGCATGAATTTCATGCACTGGTCCTCTAGTTTATTAATAAAGACCCTCACCATTAAGTAGATGTTAGTGAACCTCATTCCTCAGTCCCTCAAAACATGTGTGTTTTTTTTCTTTCT
Organism: Vespertilio murinus; assembly: GCA_963924515.1. Lineage (NCBI taxonomy): Eukaryota > Metazoa > Chordata > Mammalia > Chiroptera > Vespertilionidae > Vespertilio > Vespertilio murinus. Next base: position 35,312,719 of record OZ004704.1, read on the forward strand.
TTCTTTGCAGTCGGTAAGGTGTTGAAAGCATGACCTAGAAATAACAATAATCTCACACAGGTCTGTAAGAAGTAGACATTCAAATGTCAAAAACATTAAAAACATTCATAGGAGTTACTAGCATTCATGCTTTAGTTCTGATTAAACACGAGGACCTGACTGCGGTAATGGAGCTCCAGTAATGACCGGTGCTGCCCTTTGTAGCATTAAAGGGGCATTATTCTCGCTAAGGAGGCAACCGCTGCACCGGGTCAGGTACATCATCAGGGAAACCAATTTTAAGAAAAGCACGTCAGTGCCGGATGATCCATGTGAAAAGAATACAAAGACATTATCTTTTTCTGATGCTTGGGTAAGTGAGAGAAATACGGTAACTTATGCTCTTAGATAGGGAACGCTAGACTCGGATCTAATAAGATGATTTTTCAGGGTAGAAATCCTTATCCTTCCCTTAAAAATGGAAATGAAGATGCATCTCTTAAGTTCATTATGTTGGAACAATGCTTCTAATCATGGGGTATGCTTCAGGATTCTGTGAGGAGAGTTTGATTCAGGGTGGCCGGGCACTTAATTTTTAAAAGCTCGCAGGTGCTTTCTGACACGCAGCCCCGAGTTGGGAACCAGAATGGGGTGCCTGTGTGTGCGTGCGAGTACGTGTGATCACATGCTCATGCGGATTGTTTTGTTCCTTTTCTGCCTCCAGCTTAAGACAGCCAGCCTCAAGGACAGTGCACTTTCCTACTCTCTCTCTCTCTCTCTTCTCTCTCTCTCTCTCTCTCTCTCTCTCTCTCTCTCTCTCTCTCTCTCTCTCTCTCTCTCTCGTCTCTCTTTAACAATATGGAGATAAATGCATGCCCTTTTATTCATTGGCATTGTCCAAAGTCACATTATCGGAGCTGGAGTGAAATGTGGGCTTATTTGTGCCGCTGATCGGAAAATGAAGCAATTTGCCCACCAGCAGAGATAGGATAATAGCAGCTGCCAACTCATCCTTGTATCTCTCTGAATCTGGGTGGAGTAGCAAACCTTTACAATGCTGGCAATCAGTACAGCGTGCTGACGCCGATACCTGGGCCCCTTGGTTCATGTCAACATCATGCAAAGCTTGTCGCCCGCTCCACTCCGCCTGAGGGACTTACCCCGGCATCACTGAAATGCCCCAGCACACAGCCTTCTCCAAGTTAGTAACAGCTGCCATGAGAGTGCCTCTCATGTGGCAACTACTCTGTTGGGCATTTTTTATTTGCTCCTATCATGATCCCAATGTGAAGAGATTGGTGTTGTTGCTATCATTTTCAGCATCACCCTTCCATTAAAATTAGGAAACTGAGTCTAGGCAAGTGTCAAATAACATACTCAGCGATAGAAAGTGATAGAGCCTGGATAAGACCCATGTTCCTTCTGATCCTTGTCTTTGTTTTTTTCCCCCCTACGCAATGCTGCCAAATGTTACGGTGTTACATTGCTTACTTTTATGGCAAATTATCAACTATTTCCACATATAAACTATTGAAATATGGTTTCTGGTAGAGCAGGGATATTAGGAGCTTCTTTGTGTAGGAGACACCATTTTGAAATAGGATAGGTATACAGGCACAATACTAGGTGTAACAGTTCATAATGAGGATTTTGTAATCAAAGAAAACATGATAATTTCTAGAGAAGCATCAAAAGTGCTTTATTCACAGTAATTCCCATCACTAGCTACACGTCTCCCCATCTTTCAGGTAATTTGTGGATACCGTCCCAATAGAACTCTTCTTGTTTTGAAGCAAACCATTCAGAGGCCCAATTTCCCACTTCTTCCTATGTTTTGAAGTGCTGCTCAGAAAGTGCATGTGCCATTGATCGGAACAAGTGCTAATCTGAAGGAGCAAGTTCTGGTGAACACAGCGGGTGGGCTAATACTTCCCAGGCAAGATCTTTTAGCGTGTCTTTGACTGGCTTTGAAGTGTGTGATGGTGCATCATCATGCAGCAATATTACCGTATTTGCCGGCGTATAAGACGATTTTTTGGCCCTGAAAATACCGTATTTGCCGGTGTATAAGACAACCCCCTAACATTTCCACTAAAATTACAGAGTTTGTTATATACTCGCCCTATAAGACTACCCCCCACTTGGAGGCATATTTTTCAGGGCCAAAAAATCGTCTTATACACCGGCAAATACGGTACTTTGCCGTAACTTCTGGAACATTCTGGTTATTTCACGATCAACGCATGGTTCGAATTGATTATTTGTTGTTGGTAGTGATCAATATTAACGGTTTCACCTGGTTTTAGAAGCTCATACTACACCACACCTTCCTTTTCTGAAGCGATTTGGCCTTGCAGTCCATGTTGATGGTTGACCTGGATCAACCCATGATTTTCTGCATTTGGGATTCGCAAAATAAATCCACTTTTCATCACCAGTCACAATTTGATGCAAAAAAGGACATTTTTTGGTGCCATTGAAGCAACATTTATTGATGACGTTTCAGCTATCCATTTGTCTTTCGTTCAATTGACATAGCGCCCATTTTCCTTCCTTTAAAATCGTTCCCGTTGCTTGCAAATAATCAGAAATTGTTTGCTAAGCAATATTTAATCTTTCTGCAAGTTGATTTTGCACTTGACACTCATTTTCACACAATAATACTTGTAATTGTCGGTCTTCAAACTTTTCAGTTGACCTGTTCTGGACGTTCCTCTGTCTTTCACATCGAAATCATCACTTTTAAAGCATTTAAGCCAGTGTTCACAAGTATCTTGAGATGTAGCATGTTCACCATAAGCTTCCCAATGTATACAATAAATTTCAGCAGCATGATTCTTCAAAATGAAGTAATGAATTAAAATTTCCTGCAAATGCTCTTTTTTTGGCATGAAATTTGATATTTCTAAGTGTGAAAACATCTATGATGTTAACATCTTCAGCAAATTTGACATATGAAGTTAGTTAGCTTGTATTCAATACAACAAAATAGCATACATATCAAATTGCATATATGTCAACATATGTGTAACTCCATCGATTGAAAAAAAATCCACATTATTAACCAGTACACCTGGTATGTCCTCTTGTTTTTGTTTTTTAAAGTCTAGTTTTTATTAAGAAAACCAGCTTCAGGATTACCAGAGAGGACCAGCGGAATTTGGGAGCAGAGGAATATAGCATGATTATAAAAAGTGAGGATTTGGAATGCAGCATGTGTGTGAAGCAGAATCCGGTGCTTATAAACATATCAACTTGGGCATTTGTGAAATGGGAATAGTAGCACCACCGGGTTTTGTGAAGATTACATACAATAACATAAGTTATTGATTTGAAATAATACCTGACGAATAGTGCATATAAGGGTTTGTTGTAAAAAAAATGTTTTTCTTAATTTTTATTTATTGAGATAGAGAAAACCATCAATTTGTTGTTCCATTTATCTGTGCATTCATTGGTTGATGCTTGTATGTGCCCTGACTGGGGATCTCTGAAAGATTAGATTAGTGGGTTGGATTAAATCAAAGTGTGGAAGGGATGAAAGATTAAAAATTTAACTGAGAAGCAGCAGGCTTGAGCAGCAATCTTCACACAGCCATGTCTAAGTCTGTACACGGATGATAGCTTTCCCATCAGACGGGGTTATGGCTGCCTATCGGTGCATAAGAAACCACCCCAAATTTAGTAACAAAACTGTCATTTTATCCTGCTCATGAATTCTGGGGTCAGCCATTCATCCAAGGCTTAGTGGAATCGGTTTATTTTTGCTTCACCATGTCCATGGCCCTTGCTGGGGAGACTGGAACACTGGAGGTGATCTGCATGACTTTGAATGGAATCATCTGGAAGCTTCATTCCATGCCAACTGCTAGGGCTTGATAACTTGAAGCCCAAACATTCGTGGAACTGACAACCGCAACCCCTACACGTGGCTTCTCCTGTGCTGGGTGTGCCGCCTGCTTTCTGAGAGTCCCCACCTCCCTCAGAACGGCACATGTGCGGGGACAGTAGTAGCCACACAGCTTACCGCCCTAGCTCTGCAAACGGTGTAGCATCACTTCGGGAACATCCTGTTGGTGCAAGGTCACAGAGGACAGCCAAGAGTCAAGAGAGATGAATTGGACTTTCCCATTTGGTGAAGAAATGGCAAGGAAGAGGGGCTAACCTTCTTGGTTTTACCAAGACTTGGGGGCTTGCCATGGCATAGCCCTTTAGTTTTAAGACAAGGGAGTGCCCCAGGAAAACCAGCACACGTTGGTTTCTTATTTTATAAATTCTTATTCTTATTTTGTCTAAATCTATTTTGATTGATTTCAAAGAGAGGCAGGGGGAGAGAAACATCAATGGCGAGAGAGAATCATTCATCAGCTGCCTCCTGCACACCCCCTAACTGAGGATGGTGCCCTGACTGGGAGTTTGACTGTGGCCTTCTGGCTTAGGTTGATGCGTAACCACTGAGCCACCCCAGCCTGGCACTTATTGCTTTCTTTATGTTGAGGTCACATTAAAAAAAGAAAAAAATACAGTCTGCACCAAAGATGGAAACTGGGTGGCAGGACTGTAACTATGCCAGGGTCTAGATCAGCCAAAGCACAGCATTTGCGTGCTTCGGCTGGCCTGACACACTTTTAACTAGAGTTGTTTGTTGACATTATCATACGTGGGTGAGGATTGGATACAAAGTCATCGGGCCCTGGGTGAAACGGAGCCTGCTATTGTCCCTTCACACAAATCCTCGGGAGCATCTCCGCCAACACTGCCTGCAGAGACACCTCTGGTCTGAGTCTCTGCAGATGCTAATGGCCTCGTCTTCATGGCAGCTCAGCTCACAGTGTGGCCCCTGGACCGCACCAATAGCCTCCCTTTGGGCTCCTCAGCACTCAGGTTGCATGGCCTCCAACCCAGACCAGCTGGTTCGGAATCACTGGGAAGCGGCCCAAGAACCTCTGGCTCAGCAGCTCTGCAGGTGACTCTGATGTCTGCGGAGAAACACCGCTCGGGCACAACAGGACACGGTGCGCCCAGGGGGGTGCGAGTGCATCCAAAGGGTTTCTTTTCCGGGGAAAGGAAGCGTGCCGGTACACCACACATCAGAATAAACCCAGCCTCCTTGGTTCCATCCACAGAACGCCTCTGAGTTAGTAGGTTGGGGGAACGGAGGCCCGGGCACAGGAAGACGGGATTGGATTTCGGAGACTGAATCCCAGCTCCCAGTCAGCACGGGAAGGCGCACTAACGTTTCCTCCTCCATGCCAAAGCATTTGCAGTCCAGCTTTGCCGCTCAGATGTCGCACGGCTCCACTCGGAGGAGGGCAAGGTGAACCAGATGAACAGGATGACCCCGTTCTGCCCTGACATTTGTAATATGCATGATATCCTGAACCCACGGACAAAGTCCGATGCATTATTGACGAGGAAGCATTCTCCTGCGGCGGGCGCCTGGATGGCATTCATTCTCGGGAATCCCTGTCCCTCGTCTTCCGAGGAGAGTGATAAAGCGGGCTGTTGTGATAGTAGCAGTGAACACACCATCACGCACATAGGTACACATGTCATTATTTTCAAACGTTATTTAACGCAAGTCGTTTATATCACACTGGCTGTGGGAGGAATTTAGATATTTTGTATCGGCAGGGAAGCAAGTGATTATTGGCGAGGAAGAAAACATAAATAAAAGAAGATACAAAACGTCTCTGCAGCAAGAGGGCACAGTCTAAAGCAGCCGACATCATATAAGCATCACTTCACAGACGTCGATGCCGGGGTGATTTTTAAAGGATATTGTAATTGTGTTCTGTGCTGTACTGCAGTCTTCCATGTGACGGTTTGGTCAGCATCGACTATTCTGCCGACCCTTGCCAGGGAGCAAACGGAAAGTGGTTTTAAATAGACAAGCCTTTATAGAGTATTTTTTTTATATGGCCAGCAGTTAGGTTATCATCAAAACCTTGGAAATAGCGAAATAGTCTCAATATATGTAAGTGAGAGCTGGTGTACACTGAGCAGTTATAGGAACACACTATCTATGTAGCTTTCCCTTGGAAATTCAATTCCTGAGCTAAAGTCCTTACTTTGACGAAGTTGTAATAATCCACTAGATCTTCTTTTCAAATCAATTAACTCCCAAAGGATTGCCATGTATTAATGCTCATGTATTAGGAAGTTGGCAGGAAATTTTGGAAACTGATCTATAAAGATAACTTCTCACAGCCAATAATAATTTTCCCCCTGAATCCAAGCTCCCAGTCAGCACAAGAAGGCACACGAACCAGTTTTCTCCTCAATGCAGTAGGCCTTCCGTGGGACTCAGTGAATGCTGGCATGTCTAGCATAGAATCCCGGTCCTTCCCTCTCTGACTTTGGATTGGAACGTTTCAAAGCCCCTGAGAATCAGATGCCATGTTAAACTGAGCTCACCAGGAAGCCAAGCTTTTAGATGTTATTGTGACAGTCACTTACTACCTAAAACACATGCAGAAACCAGAGTAATGCCGGCTGCAGAAGGTCAGATTTTTGATCTAGCATTCCCTTTGATTCGTGGCTAGAATAACTTTATACTACAGAAGCAACAAATACAGCGAAGGTCACCAGCGGAACCTGGGCAAATAATGGAATTTCCAAGCAAGATTCTTTTGAATCTGCTGTTGAACTGACTGAGAAAGAATGTATTATACATTTATTTGAACTGAGAGGGTTCTGTGAATAGTGCCCCGAAGACAAATAAAAGGAACAGGTTGGAAAAACTGGTAAGATTGTGAAGCTGTTGGAATAAAAGGTAATAATCAGAAGCATAGTTTGTAATGTTTTATTTAATTGGATTTTGTTGTGGTTTTCTTTGGGAGATGTGCATTGTCACGTTTTTGAGCCAGCTTGTTACTTTGAGCTGGAACGTCCCAAATATCTAATGATGCAGAACTTAGTGATTTTTAGGATAAACTACAGAAGCAATTATTTATGTATGAGTATTTGTAATATGCTAAGTATTTTACTTAGATCTAAATATTGGCCAGTGTGATAATATTAACATTTCTTTTTTGCAGGGGTTGTTTCTGGGAATGATTATTTAGACATCATCAGCATTATAAACCATTCAGGTGATAGTCGCTTTTTGGTGGACCAAAGCAGTATCTGAGATGTGTTTGGTTCACTGTAAATGGTAGCAGTTAGCAATTCTCCACCCAGACTTCCACCAAACCTACTTAGAGCAAATGAAACAACAAACCTACTTAGAACAAACGAAACAACAAACAAACAAAAGACATCCAAAACCTCAGATCTCAATAGCTTCAAAAATGTATTAGGTTTTTTTCTTCCACCAACTTGAAGCCTGTAGGTGTGTGTCCTCAAGACAGAATTTTTAAAACATCATGTGTGTCAGGTAAGGCTGTGGTTCAGCATTTCAATCTACCAATACAACCAACTAGCCTGTAATCAGCACGTGAAACAAGGATTCAGATTCCAATCATGAAACAACTTTGTTTTAATAATAGTGCAGGCCTTCTCGCCCATATAGTTCCCGATGTCCCAGAGTAGTTCCATATTTAAAATTCAATGTATATTTCCATATGGCAGCAGAATTTACTTAGAAGAAAATTTCTTCAAAACGTTGCCTCTCTTAGTACAGTAGGTGGGAAGCTTGCAATGCAAAGTGGGTGCTTAGTGGCTTCCTCTCCATTTCCCCCACGTGCTGCTCACTTGGGGCTCCCCCACCGTGGCCCCTCGATGGTTCAGGGTGGGAGGTCAGGAGGGAGGACAGGTAAGGCACACAGGAAAGCCATAGGTGGTGATGGCAAGCAAAAGGCATTTCTTTTTAGGAAGCGTAAAGATGTCTCCAGGTTGGGCAGATTTTTGAAAGCTGAAAGGTCCCATTGAGGAATATTTGTGCTTTTTAAAAAACCGATTAGTAGCCGAAACCGGTTTGGCTCAGTGGTAGAGCGTCAGCCTGCGGAAAGGTCCCAGGATCGATTCCGGTCAAGGGCATGTACATTGGTTGGGGGCACATCCCCGATGGGGGGTGTGCAGGAGGCAGCTGGTCGATGTTTCTCTCTCATCGACATTTCTGGTTCTCTATCTCTCTCCCTTCCTCTCTGTAAAATATCAATTAAAAAAATAAAAAAAAACTTAAAAAAAAAACGATTAGTAGTATATTCAGAGAGGAATAAAGAGGGAGAGAGAGAGAGAGAGGGAAAAAAAACATTAATGATGAGAGAGAATCCTTGATCGGCTGCCTCCTGCACGCCCCCCACTGGGGATCAAGCCCACAACCTACCCATGTGCCCAGTCCGGGAATGGAACCATGATTTCTTGGTTTTTAGGTCATCACTCAACCGCTGAGCGACACCAGCCAGGTTCGACTGTGCTTTATGTGAACACGAATGGTGCATGTTCTTGCAGCAGGATGGCCACTTACATTTCTCCTTCTGCCCCTGGGAATCCCTCTGGACAAATCTTCTGTTGACACCACCTTTACCTTAGGCACCAGGCCCTTCCCTAGCCCCAGAGAAACTCATGCAGCCTTGCTTCCAGCTTTAGAGTAGAATTAGAGCTAATTCCTAGTGTGTCTTGGTCTTACCGTCTCTGCTTTGTCCCCAAACTCGAGAATACATATAAAGCTCCCATGAAGTCTTTCTCGTTGAATGAGGGAAGAGCAATACCATGGCCCTTCAAATACCTTCAGTAGATTTGGTGGTGGGTTATGTCCCCTTCTCACTGAGGTCGGTGCTTTGTGGTTGCAGCAGTGCGGGGAGCTACCTGGGACCCACTGCATCTTCACTGACATCACATGCGTCTGCCCTGAGCTGGTCAGCCTGTCCTCAGCATACAGTTTTTTTGTGTCAGGAGAAGTTTAGATACTGTTGGTACTGGCTCAGGACTATTTCATTCTCTTCCTGCCTGTCAACAGTGAGGCTGGAAAACACTCTTATTTCAGTGCCTCCAAGCTTTCCAATGTGCTTTCTGCAACCTCATAATTAAGGAACTCTCTGTGCAGTCAGTCTTTTGGCCGAAGAGTCCTTTCACTTCCTGGCATGGACCTAACTGCCTCTCTCCCCTGAGAACACCCCTCTTTCAGGGAATATTGTTTTCTCATGGGTGGTGTAATTATGGTTAGAGCTTAAAGGCAGTGTCACCCTGATCAATCCTCCACATGCTGGTTGAATAGCAAAATTAAGCAAGACAAAAGAAAAACAACTCTCCTCCTCCTCCTTCCTCCTCCTCCTCCTCCTCCTCCTCCTCCTCCTCCTCCTCCTCCTCCTCCTCCTCCTTCTTCTTCTTCTTCTTCTTCTTCTTCTTCTTCTTCTTCTTTTTTCAATTTATTTTTTCCATCTTCTGCTCTTTTGAAGCTCATGACATTCAGCTGTACTCCCTGAGAGTCAACTGTGCCTACAGAGGAGATGATGTACAGATTCTATGAGGATGTTACTGGCTTTGTCTCAAGCTTCTTTTGATTACCACATGGACAATTCTTGGGCACTTGGCCTTCAAATTATATTTCCTGGGTTAAAAATAACAGGAAGGGGATTATGATATCAGCTCATATCGTCTTTTAACAGATACACTGATGAATATTTGCATTATTACTGGTTATATTAAACCCACAGAAACTGAGAGCTAACTGTAATGACTTTTCGAGATAAGCCTATCAGCACCCAATGTTTCGTTCAATAAACTTAAAAGTTACTGAGGAGGGAGACATTGTGAGAGAGAGAGAGAGAGGCAGGAGCCCCAGAGGTACTCTCTGCGGATGACAGAGAACCAAGGCTCACCCAGTTAAGTAGAGAAGATTCACCCTCAGAGTCAGACAGAGCTTCTTGTGATTCGCTGAAATACGATTAAGTGGTTTGTTTTTGATAGTTGTTAGAATTGCCCTTCCAAAATGGGACAGCAAGTATATTTTCCCAAAACATTACCAAACAAATAAATTGAAGTGGAGTTGGTTTTTAGGAGGATCTAGTGGAGTCTAAGCTCAGATAGTGCGTGTCCTTTAAAGTAAGAGCTGTAAAGTGCAACTTGATGAGGGCATTAATGCTACAGAGTCTTTTAAGCAGCACATTAAACGAGGTGATTTGCCCAGTGTTTATGGTAAAATGTGAACAAAGAGTTTTGTTTGCTATTTGAAGCTGTTCCAGTAAGGAGGAACATCGTTATTCATTGTTGTTGTTGTTTTTAAGTCCTTTGAATAAACCTAATCTTAGAGTTTGACCAAATGCATTTGAAGTACCTGTAAGAAGTAATGGATATTTGCCTTTTTAATAAAAGTGAATTTATATCGTTTCTTCTTAATGGGAAACGTCACTTAAAATGGTGTTGTTGTGTGGGTTTGATGGCAGCATATTTGTATGGATATCTTTGATGTTTAAATGTCCTAGAACTATGAAAGTAATTAAGCGATTAAGTCTTTCAACAAAATTCTCTAACTTCTCTCATTGTTCTAAATTTTTCTTTCCCTCTGGGTTTCAGGAAATCTTAAATTTCAGTTCTGATTATTTTAAATACCAAGAAATGTCTCTCTTTTTCCCTTTCTTCTTTCCAAACTAGCTTCATCTGTTCCCCCATCTAACCTTAGCACATTTGAATAGATAATTGCCAGATCTACATATCTAACCCAGACTTTTTCTGAGCTCCAGTAATGAATTTCTGATTCCCTGTTTGATATCTCTGTCTGGATAAGAAACTAAAAATAAGAATGTATTTTAAAATACGTGCTACCTTTTCCTTACCAGTGCCATTATGTTTTTAATCCTACTGTTTATTATAATAACCTCCCAACTGTTTTTTTTTTCTTTCTTTTTCCCTCATATTCTATATTCTGGAGCCAAATTAATTTTCCTAAAACAGAATTTCATTATCTGTTTAAAAAACTCAAATGAAGCTTTTATTTCTAACTACTTTAGTAGGTAATTAAAGCCCTTAGCAAGGCATTCAAAATACTGAACTGTATCACTCCAACTCACTTTGTAGCTTTGCAACCCAAATCTAAATGCCTTCCATTCGTATTATTAGTCAACAGAGCAATCTGAAAAGTCCTTCTTCAATTTACCAAATGCCTATTATGTAGCAGGCTTTGGGAATTTACAAAATGAATGAAAAACAAAACATAATTTCTGTTCTTAGGATACTCATTGTACTGATTTAAAATTTAAAATAACACAGTTCTATAATTATCAATTAAGTGAGCAGAATCTGTGTTTCTTTTGATGAGTAAGAGTATACCACATAGGAGAAGTTAAGGCAAGGCAGTGCAATGGGAAAAGAATAAGAGTCTTTTCCACAAATGTGGCTAGGACGCTTGGATATTCTCATGCCAAAGGATGGAGTTGGACTCATATGGTAACATATACAAAATTAACTCAGAAACCTAAATATAAGAGCTATACCTGTGAAACTATTAGGAGAAAACACAGGAATAAATCTTATTGTCTTGGGTTAGGTATCCTTCAATATGACACCAAAAGCACAAGCAAAAGGAAAAACAAAACAAAAACAACAATAACAATAAAACAGATGGATTGGGCTTCATCAAAATAAAATATCCATTTCAAAGCACACTTTCAAGAAAGTGAAAAGATACCCACAGAATTGGAGAGATTATTTATAAATCAAATATCTGAAAAGAGACATATATTTAGAACATATAAAGAATTCTTAAAACTATATAATAAAAAATCAAATAACCCAAATAACAATTGGTCAAAGGATCTGAATATATATTTCTCCAAGGGAAATATATAAAAATATCTAATAGCACATGCAAAGATCATCAACATTATTAGTCATCATGGACTTGCAAATCAAAATTACAATGAGCTACCATTTCATAACCACTAGACAGGCTACAATAGAAGAAACAGATGACTAAGTGTTACTAAGGATATGGAGAAATGGAAACACTCATGCCGCTGGGGGATGACAGAACAGTATGAGCACTTTGGAAAACAGTCTGACAATTCCTCACATGGTTAAACGAAGAGCTACCTTATAATCCAGAACTTACACTTCCAGATATATATCCAAGAACAATTAAATCATATGTCCACATAGAAAGTGTGCACAAATGTTCATAGCAGATAAAAAGTAGAAACAACCCACATGCCATCCCCCGATGAAGAGATAAATAAAACATTATCATAAACAGAATATTGTCCAGTAGTTCAAAGGAATGAAGTACTGAGTCATGCTATACTGTTATATAAAGGAATTGACAGACACACACAGATCTCAAACAACCTGGTATGTTTAGACACTATGAAACACTGGGTCAGAGGGTAGCTCATGGGTGTGAGGATAAATGAGGCTATCGAGGAAAGGAGAACCCCCATTATCAAGGATGTGTTGTAGACACACTAAGGAGTTTAATGGGATATTCTATAGGGAGGTAAGCAGAGCTATGTAATGATCATTGTTAGTTATGTTTCCTTCTCAGAGGCAGGGGGTATTTAGTCTCTCTCTCTCTCTCTCTCTCTCTCTCTCTCTCTCTCTCTCTCTCTCTTTCTCCTCTCTTTCTCTCTCTCTTTCCTAGAATCGGTTCTCTGAAACTGTTTTTAGTTTTCCCATCCTTTTCATACTAATATATGTTATCATATACTTAGAGGTATTAGTGATACTTAGGATATGTAAGGATATATAATGTATTAGGTGATTTACATGTTTATTATTTCTTTTAGATTTTCCCCAGGATTTGGATCAAATTTATATGTAATCTTATCTCAAGTCAGTTTCTAGTCTCAGCGTTTATCTTATTTTTTTAAAATGAGTAGAAATTCTGACAAGGTAAAACATATTTTCTTCAGAAAGAAGCAAACATTTTAAAAAAGCAGTGCCTTTTGTTTTTCAGTTTACCTTGGTTTACAGCAGTATTAATATTTTCACACTAAAATCAGGGCAACTTAAACAATGTCCATGGGCAAATTAATAAAAGTACTAATTTCCTTTGTTCAGTTTTAAAATTATTATTTAGTCCAAAAGTCCTATTAATAAAAGCCTAATATGCTAAGTGTCTAACCATTTGTTCTACCTTTTGACTAGTTGCTATGATGTGCAGTGACCACTAGGGGCAAATGTTCCAACTAGGTAGGTTAGCTTGCTGCTGAAGTCCAGCCAGTTGGGACTGGGTGAGACGGGCTGGATACACCCTGAAGCCCTCCTACAGTCTATCCCTTGCACATATCAGCCAATCAGGACTGAGCAAGATGGGCCGGACACACCCTGGAGCCCTCCCAGGGTCCCTCCTTGATCCATTTGTGCATTGGTGGGGTTCCTCGGCCTGGCCTGTGCCCTCTTGCAATCCGGGACCCCTCAGGGGATGTCCGCAGGTAAGGCCGAGGTACCCCACCAGTGCACAAATCTGTGCACCAGGCCTCTAGTGTATATATAAAGTCACCAGAAGTTTTACATTCGTAAGGCAAAATCTTTGTGTCAGTCCATATAGAAACCTTAAGCCCTGCTTTCAGTGCTTTGTTTAAAATGCACTTCAGTGCAGTATGATTTGCATGTTAATGATGTGAATCCAACTATATAACAAATGGGAAGGGGAAGATATAAACTAGTTTCAGTGATCAGATTTGTTTGTTTTTCATGATTCCTTCCTTAAGTGTTTAACTTGAGAACACATCTGTGTGGTATGCTTATGTGAAAGCTGTAAATTTGTGATCATTGAATGGAGTGGCAATGAAGCAAGAAGTTTCATTCTCAGCTTTCTCGCTCAGAAAGCAACTGGACACTAGAGGCATCTGAACATCTCTGGAAGGCAAATATAATGTAGTAAACAAGAGGCTGGCAGCATTCATCCCATGCAGTGCAATCTCTGAAATCAGAAAGCATGAAGCCACTACAATTTCTCTTTCTCTCACCAACTCACCCTCACCCCACCCTTGACCCAATTTAACCATACACTTGGGATGCTTGTTCTTTTTAAGTAAAACAACAAAAGAAAACCAATTTTTAAATATTAATGTGTGATTTGTAGAAGAATGTCTTAGCAGTATTTGAATCACTAAAACTGAAATGGCATGATCTGTGTTTTTCAAAAGCCATTCAGTTTCCTTTTATTTACAGGCTGAGATATCCACAAATTGAAAAGCAACCATCCAGCCATTTCATGTTTAGGTTAATATATATTTAAGAGATCATAAAACCTTTAACAGCATGCAGTAGCCCTGTCCTGAACAAATACATATCAGAGTACATAAAGAGAATCCTGTAAATCTGGTTCTCAAAAATGTGATTTGCCCCTAAAGAGCACTGGGTAATTTCTAGAGGTGTTTTTGATTGCCACAACTGGCGTCTAGTGTGTAAAGTACAAAGATATTGGTAGACATCCTACAATGCCCAGGACAACCCCCTGCTACACACACCTTGGTCAATAGTGCCAAGGGTGGGAATTAAATTTCTAAATACAAAGATAGGAAGATAAATTATATCCTAAATTATATATTCTAATTCACAAACTGGGAGGGGGGGGATTAGGGTTGGATTATCTACTGGTATATCTATAACAATGCACCCCAAACTTAGTGACACATCTGTCATCTCAGATGTTCAGGTCAGGAGTCCAGGCCCAGCTTGGTGGATCTTCTATGAGGCTATATATAGAGTGATGGGTTCACATTTGAATGCTCACCTGGGAAATAATCTGTTTCCAATCTCTTGTGGTCCTTAGAGCATTCAGGACTTTGTGGACTGTCAAACAGGGGGCCTCCATTTCTTGCTGACTGCTCTCCCCAGCCCCTTGTACCCACTGGGCAACTCTACAGCCAGCTCACAAAATGGCAGCTTGCTTCTTCAAAGCCAGAAGGGAACATCTCCTCCTAAGACAAGCATTATAGGTAATAGTTATAGGTGACGTCAGTTATGTACATGGTCACATATATCCCTCCTCCTTTGCCATGTTCTGTAGGGTAGAAGCAAGGACAGATCTCACCCACACTCAAGGATAAAGAGTTACTTCTAGAGGGAAGACCCTTAGGCAGGAATCATGGAGGATGCTTAGAATTCTGTCTGTCAGAAGGGAGTTCTTGTCTGTTGGCTTTTGCATTTTAAAAATGTGTTGCTATTTATTAAAATGTATTAGGCTACATGTTAAAAAAAAACCTGCTGGTATACTTATTATCATTCAGGAAACTAGAGGGGGGGCTACAGATGACTGTCACATAATCACTATCAACATGCTTTCTATTTGTGTAGAATTTTGCATTACCATCAAAGGGCCCTCTTTCTGTGGAGTTGTACTTTATCACTGTTTGTTTGCCTTCTCCTCTGGCTGTTTCATTTCCTAGCTCTGTATTAAGGATTTTCACATCATTTGGGAGTTGGAGAAGGGGGGTTTGGAGAGCAGAAAAGCCATCCTGAGTTCTTTGTTATTCCTACCGATAGGTAAAGGTGCTTCTGCATTTAACACACATATAACAAACAGGTAAAGTGGAATAACAATAACTGAGAGTAATGTAAGTTACATAACAGAAGAATAAGCATTGAGTTTCTACCATAAGTTAAGTTTAGCTTGTTGTAATAAATTGTGTTTACTAAATCCTTGCTGGGAAACTTTCGTTGTTTACTTTTACGTTGAGTGTTTGCTGGATCTTTCTTTTGCCTTTAATACAAACCAGATTAATTTCTACACTGTGTTGGGAATTAGTTTCAGTGGTGAGGTTGTAATATTAAAGAGACTCATTGTCAGGCAAGAAGGCAGAAATATTAATGAACAAAAATTATATGATTACATTGAATCTTTTATCCATTTGTGTTCTTTTAAAAATGTACAAATAACTAGTTTCTTTCACATGCTATTTGAGCTATTAGATATACTGTAAGACATATTCTGTGGTATTGAACACATATGATGACTGATAAAATTGCATTAGGGTAGATTCAAGTGTACTTTTAACTTTCAGACAAGAGTTCAGAATTCCTATTTTTTATAAGTTGTACTCATTATGTGTAATTCTTAGGGTCATGGAAATCATATACTCAAATGGATTTTTTATTTCCTTCAAAGAACTTCCTTATATGTTTGCACCATTTGTGTGTCTTATATACTCACAAGTGTACAGAGTATTTATTAATTGTCCATCATGTGCCAGAAACTGTATTGGATGTGCAATATTACACTATTATTCATACATTTATTTTACCCAGTTGTTTATAAGGAAATAATAGTCATCCTGGCTTAGGGATCTGCCAGAGTTTCACTCTGAAAAGTAGGTAGCTGGTACTCATGTGCAGATGTCCCTTCCTATGGCTGTGCTTAGTTAGTGATATAAAAAATTATCAATCCCAGAAATGATTAAATCTTGAATTTTTATTCTAACTTACACTCTTAAAATAATATACCTTTTATGCAAATATGAGTATTTCAGAATAACATTTTTATTTCTTTCACACTGTCTCTTTGTAATCACTATAAATCACATATATTGAAAGGATTAGAGATTTAACCGTGTCAAGGTGAGTGAAATGTGGAAGGAAAAATAGTTAAGATTGAGAAGACAGTGTTTCCCAAAGAACCACTTGCATCGCTAAAGATGAGAAAGGGCCTCTTTGAGACAGTGTAGAGAAGGAAGAGAGCAGAGGCCTCAAGGCTTAAGTGGAGCCCTGAGAGGTAGCAGGGTGAGGATTAGAGAGCTTTTTAAGCCATCTTTAAGGATTTCAAATTTATAATAAGATCAGTTGGGAGCTTTTAAAGAGCCACAAGATCAGATTTGCATTTTTCAAAGATCACTCCAGGTCCAAGGTGAAAGACAGATTATAGGCATTCGGGGTGGTGCAGGGAGGTCACTTAGCTGTTGGCAGCTGCAGCTATCCTTGTGGACTTCAAGAGCAACAGTGAAAAAAAGCCAAACTCTAAAGGTTTCATGCTGGTGGTTGTATTTACATAACAATATTGAAAGGAGGAAACTATAGAAATTGAGGATAGAAAAGCAGTTGCCAGAAGGAAGGAAGCTAAGTACTGAATTATTTTTGGAAACAGACTTGTTATATCCTATATGCCTCCAAATCCTATCTCAAATTTGGCCAGGGATTTGGAAGAAATACTTTTCTCTTTCTTTACCTTATTCTTTCTTTTCTTAAAAATTGCTCCCCATTGAAGTGCAAGTAACAGTTTGATATATCTTCCTAAAGCTCGTTTGGATAAAGCTGGTGGTAGATTACCCGGGTGTTTAATTGTCCCTCAGAGATTGAGGTAAATATAAACTTTATTATTTTTACATCTGGCTGGCTGTCTTCCATTTTCATTGTATAAATGCAGTAAATAGTTCACCTCCCTAAGTTAGATGACTGCTTATAGCTCTCCTGAAACAGAGTTGATGCCAACTTGGGATAATTACATTTGATTATAATAATGTGATTACTAATTATCTATTGTATGTCAGTGTTGTCAAAGTAAATATAGACATCCACATTTTAAAGTATATATATATGTGTGTGTGTGTGTGTGTGTGTGTGTGTGTGTGTGTGTGTATTTTAGGCAAATTAATCTGCCTAAAACTACACTTTGGTTAGTAGATAATTAAGTAATATTTGAACCTAAAGTCAATGTTCTTTCTAGAACACGTCACTGCCTTTTTTATTATCAATACAGTAGATGCAGTTTTATAAAGATTTCAAGGTCTCTTCACAGTTATCTTGAAAACGAACAAAGTTCTTTTGGAGTAGAAAAGTCCAGTATAATCAATAGCTATTTTATTTACTTGTTTTCCTGGGGATTTGAAACATATGTGTGATGTGCATGTTTATAATTATTGTTGGGAGTTTTTTGTTTGTTTGTTATGTAGGATTTTTTGTAGAGAAACCTGAAAATCATTATCCCATGGGCATATTTTCTCACAGAAGCAATTGGCTTCATAGACTCATTTTTCATTATTTATGGGATATACAACTCCATTCCTTAAAAAAAAAGGAGAAAATAAAATGGGGCAATTTTTATCACTCTATTAATTTGGAAGGTGATGAGTAGGCATGATTGGCATGAATGTTAAAAGAAAATAAATTATTTGGTGCATATATGAGTGAGGAGATGTTGCTAAATTCTCAACTTGAGCATTAATTGAAAACATTTGACTGTTTAGAGATAAACATTGGTTTAGAGATAAATGTCATCAATTCTATTCCTGAATCTGAAACAGAAAATACCTTGGAAAATCACTCAACCACTTAATCTTCAGGTCAACAAAGACAATTCATACCCTCTCCTTTATTTTAGGTGACAGTAATTATGAAGAAGTACTATCTACATAAATATTTAAGTTTCTTGAGAGCCCCTAGGGTTATAATTTCTGATATTAGTATTGTGGCTGTTAATATTGTATAAGTAAAAATTTGATACTCTAGTATATTAAGTCTTCTTAATCTGTAGTGGGTGATCAAAGTCTTTAATCCAACTTTATCAAAATTCCAGTGTGATTGAGATACAGTAGTATACAGTTATCCTGGAAATACTTATCAAAATACAGCATAGGTATTTATTCTGTCTCTTACCCATCATGCATTATTGAGTGCTTAATATATGTCAGGTAGCATATGTGCATAAAAAACAGAGTGGAATGTCATTTTTTTTTTCTGCAGTCAGGAAAAGCTGTTTAGCAGTGATTTTCAAATGGTGTGCCACAAGAATTTTTAAAACATGCAATACCTGACTACTTAGTCAGGGGCACTGACCTCCTTTCCCTCAGGTTGTCAAATTAAAAAATGAAAATATCCAACACAGTAATAGCCATATGGTATGAATGCCCTGTCTTGAACCATAAATATGTAAATTGTATAATACAGTTGCATTTTATTGGTAAAGTTGCATAAACTTGACCAATAAAATGTCAAGTGTCTGATTGGTTAACTCTTGGTATCAGAAATCCTTGAATACAAGTATAGGCACCTGATTTTTTTTTTTAATTACTTAGGTGTAAAAAGGGTAATTAATTACTATCGCTAAGATTTGTATGTAGATCAAAATTAAAACTATTTTTCTTCAGATCTGTAAAAAACATATTTCTGTTGTGCCACAGAACTTTCATAGTTTGTGTGTGCTATAAGATGAAAAAGTTTGCAAATTTCTGGTATAAAGTATGTGTTCCTTTCAGAATGATTTATCTATCCAGTTTATAATCTGTATGCTGATAAATTAATGATCTTGAAGGAAATACAATATTTTCATGGTTTTTCCTTGAAATTAAGAATCATTTATAAGCCAATTATGCAGCTCTTTTTTTTAAATATATATTTTATTTCAGAGAGGAAGGGAGAGGGGGAGAGAGATAGAAACATCAATGATGAGAAAGAATTATTGACCAGCTGCCTCCTGCACGCCCCCTACCGGGAATGTGGCCTGCAACCTGGCATGTGCCAGAATCCAACTCGGGACCCTTCAGTTTGCAGGCTGACACTCTGTTCACTGAGCCAAACTGGCTAAGGCACAGCTCTTTTCTTTGGTATTAAATCACCTGGTAAAGGGAATTGTCTAATGGCCTCACCAGTGTTACATGGTAGGCACAGTGAAGAGCCAAGCTTTGGCTTTCTACAACCCGTAATCAAATGAGCCTGCCCACCCTATAAGCTCTTTGAGGAGAAGGACCATGTTTTATGCCACCTTCTTTCTATTCCCATTCTAGCAGCTAATGGGATCTCCAGCTCATGTCACTCTTCAGTTTATTTGATGAAAAATCAGTGCTTTGAGTTGTTGTTGTTGTTTTTAAGAATTATTTGAGTTACTTAAAAAAAATATATTCTCCTTGTTTCCTAGACTCTAACTATAAACAACAAAACAAATAATAGTACCTTCCCTGAAATGGGGCCTCCTATTTTATCAGTTTCTTAGAAACCTATGCATTTGTAAAAAGGATGGGCAAATATATGTATTTTAAGCATCCGCTATGGATCAAAGTTATGAAAATTGCTTTCTTAAAAACACAGACATCAAAAAATAGGAGCTTAAATTATGAGCTCCTCTTTACTGTTCACTTTTAAGTATTTCATTTTCAAACAGAAGATTTTTTTTAAATGTCACTTCATACTCGTAAATAAATCATGCATAGCCCCTGTATTTGGGGATTATTTTATCTTCATATGCAAACTACATTTCACAAATTAATAATAAAACATATGTCAGGCAATAACTCCAGTAACTAGGTAACATTAATGTCAAAACTGGGGGAATGAATTACAATACCAAAGCTAGAAGTAAGGAATTATTCTAAATCCTAACAGCGATTCAACTATTTACTCACCTTGAATGTTTTACTGGTTGTCAAGGAGTCAGTAAGCTCGAATTCAGTTGAATTTACTTCCCACTTTTTATATGGTTTTTCACCACCAAGGTTTACTTGATATTCCCATAAATGAACACTTAATAGAAAATTTACAGTAATGAGAACACCAAAGTAACGTTGCAGGTTATAACTCAGGAATTCTCAGGAGTATTCTCATAGAAAAAAAATATAAAACTTCCTGTGTGAAGGCAACAAATATATATGTGGTTGTTTCTATTTTTAAAAATATCAGTAATTAAGAGGGAGCTGAAGAATTTATATGAGAAGGCCTAACTCTTTTATTAAAGCAAAAAGAAAATTATCAGTTCAACCAATGATTATTGAGCACCTAGGATATGCCAATGAGGATCATAGTATTCATATTTAAAAGCCATGTTCTCCTCTCTCCAGTATCTAATATACTAGAGCCTCCAATTTGTACTTACTCTGTTTTTATCACCTCTATGCGTTTATATATATGTACTAGAGGCCCAGTGCATGAAATTCATGCACAGATAGGGTATGTCCCTCAGTCCAGCCTAAACCCTTTTCAATTCAAGACCCATCTAGAGATGTCTGACTGCCCGTTTAGGCCTGATCCACTAGGCCTAAATGGGCAGTCAGACAACCCTCTCATAATCCAGGATTTCTGGCTCCCAGCCGCTTGCCTGCCTGCCTTCCTAATTTCCCCTAACCACTTCTGCCTGCCAGCCTGATAACCTCCTAACCACTCACCTGGCAGTATGATTGACACCTAACTTAAGGTAACCAGACGTCCTACATTTGTCAGTACAGTCCCAATTTTTAACAATGTGTCCCGCGTCCCACGGCGTTTTTAAAAAGTCCCAATTTTTGGAAATAATGCACAACAAGCTAGGGAATGACAGGAGAATGGATAGGGAATATACGGTTTTTGGTGGCCATTTGGCTATTTAGCCAGGATATGAATTTTATATTATTTTTGTTAATTTTATAATGTTAAACTTTAATAATAACAAATGATTGTTGAGAACTGATTATCAAGAACTGCTTATCAAAGTTCGCATTGTTGATCAGTTGTTAGAATTGTGGGATACGCCTTGTCCTTACCAGGAACTAATGCTGCGACTGAACACGTTTTTTCTATGGTAAATAAAGTGTGGACATCAGAAAAATCACAATTAAGTGTTGAGACTTTGAAAGCCATTTTATGTGTGAAATATAATTTAACAAATTTTTATGAAAAATTCCATGACCTTTTAAACAAAGACAGCAATCTACTAAAAAAAAGTTCACTCAAATGAGAAATGTGCCAAAGAATAAAATAATACTATACATATTTTTAATTTATTATATTTGTAAATTGTACTTATGTTGAATTAAAAATATATATATATATACATATATATATGTATATATATATATATATATATATATATATATATATTACAATACTATTTTTGCGTTCTATGAAAATCTTTGTTGCTCCATATAAACCAAATTTTTAATCAGAACTCCCCCCACCCGCTGGTCAATGGTGTCCTGCTTTACCAATGTTAAAATCTTGTCACCTTAAACTAACTACTCCCTCTCCCTTCCTCTCTAAAAATCAATAAAAATATATTATACAAAAAAACAACAACCCTGAAATGCCAAAAACTAGGCCTCTTGTCCCAGTTAGCCAAGTTATAAATGCAAAGGAAAAGATCTTAAAAGAAATTCAAAATGCTATTCTAGTGAAGGCACGAACTGATAAGAAAATGAAATAGCCTTATTGCTGATATGGAGAGAATTTCAGCGGTTTGTATAGCTCAAACCAGCCACACCATTCCTTTAGCCAAAACCAATTCCAAAGCAGGGCTCTGCCTCTCTTCAATCTTATGAAGCTTGCTGGAGGTGAAAGGCTGCAGAAGGAAAGTTGGAAGCCGGCAGAGTTGGGTTCATGAGGTTTAAGGAAGGAAATTGTCTTCGTTACATGAAAGTACAAGGGGAAGCAGCAAGCCCTGATGTAGCGGCTGCAGCAAGTTACCCAGAAAGTAACCCATGAAGGTGGCTACATACACAACAGATTTTTCATGTAGGCGAGACAGCTTCCCATCGGTTGAAAATGCCATCTAGGACTTGCATAGCTAAAGAGGAGAAATCCATGTCTGGCTTCAAAGCTTCAAAAGGCAGGCTGACTTGACTCCCTTGTTCGGTGCTAAGGCAGTTGATGACTTTAAGTTGAACCCAGTACTAATTTAGCATTCTAAAAATACGGGGGCCCTTAAAAATTATGCAAAATCTACTCTGCCTGTGCTCTATCAGTGGAGCAACAAAGCCTGCATGACAGCACATCTGTTTACAACATGGCTTACTGAATATTTTAAACCCATTGTTGAGACCTTTACTCAGAAAATAGATAACTTTCAAAGTGCCCCTTCTCGTTGACAATGCACTTGGTCACTCAATAGCATGGATGGGAATGTACAAGATTAATGTGCGCATGCCTGCTAACACAACATCCGTTTCGAAGCCCAGGGCTCAAGGAGTAATTTTGCCTTTCAAGTCTTATTATTTAAGAAATACATTTTTGTAGGCTGTAACTGCCATAGATAGTGATTCCTCTGCTGTATCTGAGCAAAATAAATTGAAAACTTTTGGAAATGATTCACCATTCTGGATGCCATTAAGAACATCCGTTATTCATGGGAAGAGGTCAGAATATCGCCAGTGACAAAGACTTGCACATAGTCACCTTCTCACGGTCCTCCCATAGCCATTACTCCCATAGCCATTACATTCCTGGACCCCTCATAGCTCTTCCTCTTCTCCTAAGGACACAAGTCCTATTGTGTTAGGTCCCCACCCTTGAAATCTTAATTACCTCTTCACACGCCCTTTCTCCAAATACAGTCGGATGTGTGTCAGGACCTCCACATAGGCATTTTGGGTGAAAACAATTAAATGCATAACAAGGTCCATTCCAAATAATAGGATTTGTGCTCAATGATAGTAATGTTTCATTAGAATCGCTCTCCTTTTAAAGCATGGAATGAATGAAATCAAAATATCATTTTTTTCCTAAGTTGTGGTATCATTTAACTATAAAGTGATCAAGTTTACTATGCAATAACAGCTTTGTCTATCCCAGTTTAAAACTTTTTTCTGAAAATGAGGCAGGCGGCTCTGTGAGGCCCTAGGAGCTGGTTCCAATGCACCGCTGAAGCCTCTGTTACCGTTTTCAAAGAGTTCAAAAGTGAGACAGACAAAGGATCCAAAGACATCACAACTGTAGACCCTCGTTTCAAAGGGGATTAAGGGCACCTTCAGGAATTGCAGTTTAAAATTCCAAGGTGTAGGCAAATCCTTTTTGAAATGATAATGCCCTGTACTCACTCAGTGGCTGTGTGACCTTGAGTGAAATTACTTAATCTCTCATGGGGTCATGTCCTCACCTTCCCTCTTCTCACTGTGAGGGCCTGGACCTGCCTTTAGGTCTTTCAACACTCCCTAGAGTCCAGCCCAGTGTCCTCTGGCTTGGCCGTAAGGAGCTCCCCATCCGGATGAGGTAAAACACAGAAATGGAACTGTTGGGGGAACTGCAGGGTCCCTGCAGCGTGTTCTCAGATGCATTGCCTCAGCCTCCGGCTCCCAGCAGAGGAAGCCAGCCGAAGACCAGGGCCCCGCCACGCCCCCTTAGGCCAGTGCCCCCTCTGCTCCCCCCATTCCCCGTGAACATGATTTTTGATGGCATATTATAAAAAACACCTAATATGGAATCTGGGGACACTGCGTATGTACTACATGTCTGATTATGATGCATTGACACTGTTTTTCTCATTTGTTTTTTGTTTGTTCGTTCATTTGTTTGCTTTTTTTTTAAGGGAGGCCTGGGCAGAGCCCTGAAAAATAGCAACGATGTTTTGAGAGAGAGAGAGAGAGACAGAGAGAGAGAGAGAGAGAGAGAGATCAGTGGCCTCCTGCAGGCCCCCTGCTAGGGATTGAGCCTGCAGCCCTAGCATGAGCTCCGCCCAGGAATTGAGCCAGTTACCTCTTGGTGCTTGGGTCGAAGCTCAACCACTCAGCAACACTAGCTGGGATGTTTTCTCATTTATACGATTAGGAATTCATACTTACATTTAGTCTGAATATGTTTTTAGATTTAATCTATAATAATCTATAATAATAAAAGCATAATATTCTAATTGGACCAGACATCCTTCTGTATATCCTTCTGTTCTTCTGAACGAAGCCCAGGTCCCAGGTGCCAGAGGGAAGCCAGTGCCGGCTGCTGGGGGAAGAAAGGCCTACTCTTGCACGAATTTCATGCATCAGGCCTCTAGTGAGATAATAAAGATAAAGAGAAACATTGCAAGATGTAAAGCACTTTAGAAATGTTGGGTATTTTTACTGTTTTTCATTAGTGGATTCCACAAACTATAACCTGCAATACTATTGAAAATTAGATCTGTTATTTTTAAGGCAGACTAAAGGGGAAAAAAATTAAAAATAAATCAAAATAAAGAGTGAAATAAGCCATAGGCAATACATTTCAGGGAACAGGATAATTAAAATTTTCATTTGCAAGCAGGTTAATTATGAGGGGGGGTGTGTGTTAATTGAAGTTTTGTTTAGTGAGTTTTATAAATGTGCTGATCTGTAAAAGCACAATGACAAAGCGATGAGGGAAATTGCATCATTTTGATAAGATTTTTTTTATATGAGCAGTCTCTCACAGAGAAAACTGTCTTTTACACAGTAAACTTTATTTGCTCTACAAGCACACGAGGAACTTAATACCATATAATTTCATTACTAGCTACATCATCAGGTAAGATTCCATACCAGGGTCATAGAAAAAGTGTCATTTCACTCCTCCCTTCCTGGAAACAGAGGACAGGCTCCTCTGGCATAGGACGCGGGCTGGAGCCTGGCCAGCGCGTCTTTGCTGTGCCCCTTCAGCGAATCCAGATCCTTCCTCACAGCGTCTAGCCGTAAGACGGGCTCTTTCTGGGGCACTGGTGACAACTTGTATATCACCCGCACTTACTCTGCCAAAAGCTGGCATTGAGCAGAGCCCTTGGGAGTCTTACACAGCAGTAAATGGAAAGGAAGAGATGAGGATCGGGGACAACTTTTAAATGTGACTTTTATTCCGCTTCGACTCAAAGGGAATGATCTGACTCCGCTTGTAGACATCTCTCTGTGGCACCGTTCCAAGGGAGTATCTTTTATACTGAGCCTTAATAGGAGGGTGTCTGTATTAAATGAAGTCCTTGCAATGTATTTCAGATTGAACTTTTTAAAAACCTTTTTTTGGTCAGTATTATTGATTCAGAAGAGCACAGTCGGTTTAAATGAGGTCGTGCTAGAAAGGAGTCATTCTGAGAAAGAGGGGGCTCAGTGTCCTCCCGGCCTGACTCTGACTGAGCTGTCTGGTGGTTTTCTCAGAGTCGAGTAAATGCATTTATAAAATAATCTCTCCAGCCTGTCATCCAAACGGACTCTTAGCTACCCCATTGGCCATTTCTCTCTATTTATTCTTTCCTTTCTTTTGTGAAATTGAACAACTACAAGGGATGGGCAAACTTTTTGACTTGAGGGCCACAATGGGTTCTTAAACTGGACCGGAGGGCCGGAACAAAAGCAACCTGACCATGCTGGCACTCTCATCTTGGGCTGCTGGTGAAGGAGCGGAGGGGAGAGCAAGAGAACCCTCCGCTCTTTTGGCTCTGCGGGCCGCAGTTTGCCCATGGCTGAACTAGACCTTCCTTCCTTCCTTCTTTACCTATCCCTGATGTTCGCTTATGTTGACTAAGAGCGTATTTACTCTTGATCAGATACACGGCTCTTAGAAAATAGCCTTGAGCAAAAGGATATGTGACCAGAACCCCACCTTGGTAAGTTTGAAAAGGCCCCCGGATGGAAAGTTGAGAAGGCTGACCCGGAGTTAACCAGGTGGCAGTGTGCCCAGGAACGCGGCAGCATATGCAAAGGCCCTGAGGTAGGAAGAGCAGGTTGCTGCCTGTAAACGACTGGCCGTTTTGTACTTTCCGAGAGTGGAGTTGAAGATGAAAAAGCATTACAGATAAGCTGCAGATACTCACCAAGGGCGTTGGCACAAAGAAATGGAGCCTTCCCTTTTTTTTTTTTTTTTTGGAAGGCAGGTAGAAGCCAGTGAAGGGTTTTAACCTGGGGAGTCACACAGTCCAGTGTGTACCCCGCGAAGTGCCTCTGGCAAAAGATAGAGAATGGTTTTGAGACCAAAATGTGGTTTTGAGTCTGAGTTCGTTGTCTCACAAAAGCAAAGAATGGATCTGTGGAGTGAAACCGGTATGGCTCAGTGGATAGAGCGTTGGCCTGTGGACTGAAGGGTCCCGGGTTCGATTCCAGTCAAGGGCATGTACTGTGGTTGCGGGCACGTCCCCGGTGCAGGAGGCGGCTGATCAGTGTTTCTCCCTCATTGATGTTTCTAACTCCCTATCTCTCTTCCTCTCTGTAAAAAATCAATAAAATATTTTTTAAAATTTAAATCAATAAAATATTTTTTTTTAAAGTGGTTAGTGGGAGCAGTTCATTGGGAGAGGCCAGTCCTGGAAAAGGTGCAGCGGGTTCCAGGAGCAAGCCAGGGGCCGGAGCTGCCGTTCCGTGTTGCAGCCGGGTATCGGCCGGTATCCAAGTTGTCATCACATTTTCTTAATTGTGTGTTTTCTTTTAGAAACATTTAAATACTTTTATAGGCATAATGTATATTAGGATCATATTTTAACTGTATGTAATTTTTAAGAACTCAATTACACTTATTTCAAAATATGTTGCAAAATTTTATACTTGAATTGGGTTGAATGTTTAATGTCAGTCATTTTTGGGAATTCTGAATTTTTATTTTGCAAAAATAAATGTTGAATTGCCAGTATTGGCATTTTGCTCTGCAATTACTGTCATTAGTGAAAAGGTTAGCTGCTGTTTTCATCCATTGACAGTGATGGGCTGAACAGGTAATTGTGACTGGGGAGAGAGAAGAAAGGAGTGAGACAGAATCAATAACACTTGAGGAAAAAGATACTCTGCTTTCCTGTGTGAACTTTGAATAAATGCACTTCCTATCTAATAAATGGGTAATATGTAAATTAACCATCACTCCCAGACAAAGATGGTGGCACCCATAGCATCCAGGCCGCAGAGAGGGGGAAGGTTGCTGGACTGTGGGTGTGCTCTGAGCCACCTCTGTACAGCTTGGGGAACGCCTCCAGCCCAGTGGACACAATGCAGGCCTGCCAGGCCCGGGGCATGCAGATGGCAGCCGCTGCGCAGCTCAGAGCACATGCCCCCCCAGTAGACAGAAGCCCAGTGAACAGAACGCAGGGCCCCTGGGCTGGGGGCATTCCCTGGTCCCTCTCACATTGATGTTTCTCTCGTCTCTCCCTCTTTCTTCCAAACTCTAAAAGTTAATGGAATATATCCTCAGGTAAAGATTTAAAAAAAAGGAGAAGAAGAAGAAAGGAAAGGAAAGAAAGAAATGTCATATCCTATGAAAGACCCATCTTGAAAATGCCTAAAGAAGGTTGTTATTTTTTTGTGGTGAAGGGACTGGAGTCTGTGTTGATGAAAACCCCCTTGGTAGCTTCGGTGGCTGGCAGGGCAGCAACAGCAGGATGCTGGGGCTGGCGCCTTCCCCTGATGAGCTCAGTCTCCTACCGCAGAGGGAAGCAAGACTGGTACTTAGGGGGAGCGGGACTAAGCCATCCGTTGGACATCCTCTGAGGGCTCCCAGTCTGTGAAAGGGGGAAGGTTGGGCTGAGGGACCACTCCCTCAGCGCATGAAGTTCGTGCACCGGGCCTCTAGTATGAACTAATAAATGCTCTACTATTCACCTAGAGCAGTGTTTCCCAAACTGTTGACATATGTGTACCCCTTCTATAATTTTATAATTTTCATAACGCTGAGTACCCCCGTCCAAAAAAAAATGGATGTATTTTAATGACAATCAAAATATATTTAGTTTTTCTTTTGGGGGTACATACACAAAATAATAAACGAAAAATAAAATTATTCCTAATAATTTTAATAAAATATAAATAAAAGTTATATTATAAATAACATTTATTTGGATCAATGAGAAGGATGAAATTGACTTGACTCATGAGAACGTAGAATTAGGCGCAGCTAAGCATGGTGCAGTGCATCTCCCCACCAAACTCCAGTGCAAAGTGTATTCCCACCAAACTCTCGCGTACCACACTTTGGGAAACACTGACCTAGAGGAAACACAAGAGAAAGAGGAGGTGAGCTGAGAAGAGGGATGGGTAACAGAACTAACAGGAAGACAAATTATAAACTGCATCACTTCAGAAAACGCTGCAGTTTCAATGACTTAATGTTCTGAAAAGCCATGCCATCTTCATACTGCTTTGGGAAGCTTTGTCTATACCCAATACACTGTGATAGATTTGGCATCTCTTCTGGGAGAGGAGAGTCAAGTTCATGACGTGTTAGAGAAAGCAGACATGAATACCAAGCATCCAGGACTCTTTCTGTTCCTTAAACCTGAGCTATGTTGAATCTGGCTGGAGTTAATGTCTCGAAGACTTACAGCCAGTAAGTGAGGATGAAAGCAGTAATTTCTAATCCTACAGTTAGGAATGCAGTGCATGTCCATGTACTATTGCTTGTCCTATAATGGGAATGTGTGCCGGGGCTGACCAGCAGCCCCCGAATGACAGATGCAGAGATTACTCAGACACAGTTTGACTGTGAAAGAGAGGGCTAAGGGGCTCCTGGCTCTAGCAACCAGGGCAGCCTCAATTGCCTGCCTTGTTAGGCTTTTATTGGAATTTTTATCTCTAAATACAATCAGTAGCGTGAGTCATCTTGGGAGGACACGTGTGTTTACATTGTCCTCTAGGCAAGGGTGTCCAGGGATTAAGCTTAAGGATTCCAGTAAACACCAGGGGTCTGCATATGCAGACTTGTTTGGAAAGGCCAAGGAAAAGTTAGGGGCACCACCTTTGACACTCCCCTGTCTCCCCTAAGTCGGAATTCCAACAAACAGGCCAGGCTGCCTTCCACACACTCCCCTCTTATCAGAATGTCCTCCTTACAAACCTTCCAACCAAGCCTCGTGCTTCCCAACAAATATGAATATATTTCCCCAGAAAGATGACTTGTCCGCGGTGATTACTTCCACAATACGGCTAGGACATTTCTTCGAACACATTACTGGCTTAATAACCTGTAATATCTGGTCAAGAAACCTAACCACCAGCCGGGACCGGCTTGGCTCAGTGGATAGAGCATCGGCCTGCGGACTGAAAGGTCCTGGGTTCGATTCCGGTCAAAGGCATGTACCTTGGTTGCGGGCACATCCCCAGTTGGGGGTGTGCAAGAGGCAGCTGATTGATGATTCTCTCTCATCGATGTTTCTAACTCTCTATCTCTCTCTCTTCCTCTCTGTGAAAAATCAATTTAAAAAAAAGATAAGAGAACATGTATTTGATGGAAAACTAGTTCAGCAATATTAAAAAAAAAAAAAAGAAAAAAGAAAAGAAACCTAACCACCACTTTTTTTTTAATTAATGATTATGGGTCATGAACTGAGAAAAATTGAATTTTATTTCATTTTAAATTTATTTGTATTGTTGAAAGTATTACATATGTCCCCATTTTCTTTTCCACCGACCCCCTCCATCCTGCCTCCCCCACCCACAGGCCTTCACCACACTATTGTCTATGGACTATGCGTATACACATAGAGATTCTTTGGTTAATCTCTTTTTGTCTCCCCTCTCCCCTTTCTCCCTTCCCTCTGAGAGTCATCAGTCTGCTCCATGCTTCTATGTCTCTGAATCTATTTTATTTGTCAGTTTATTTTGTTCATTATATCCCCCATATAAGGGATATCATGTGATATCTTTCCTTCTCTGACTGGCTTATTTTGCTTAGCATAATGCTCTCCAGGTCTATCCATACTGTCTCAAAGGGTAAGAGGTCCTTCTTTTTTTACTGCTGCATAGTATTCATGGCATAAATGTACCACAGCTTTTTTATCCACTCATCTGCTGATGGGCACTTAGGCTGTTTCCAGATCTTAGCTATTGCAAACTGTGCTGCTATGAACATAAAGGTGCATACATTGTTTCTGGTTGGTGTTTTGGGTTTCTTAGAATATGTTCATAGAAGTGAAATTACTGGATAGAATGAGAATTCTATTTTTACTTTTTGAGGAAACTCCATGCTGTTCTCCACAGTGGCTGCACCAGTCTGCATTCCCACCAGCAGTGCACGAGGGTTCCTTTTTCTCCACATCCTCGCCAGCTCTTATCATTTGTTGATGATAGCCATACTGACAAGTATGAGATGGTATCTCCTTGTTGTTTTGATTTGTATCTCTTGGCTGATTAGTGACTTTGAGCATTTTTTTATGTCTCTTGGCCTTCTGTATGTCCTCTTTGGAGAAGTGTCTATTTAGGTTCTTTGTCCATTTTTATTGGATTATTTGTCTTTTGTTAAGTTGTATGAGTTCTTATATAATTTGGATATAAAACCTATATTATATGTATCATTGGCAAATATGATCTTCCTTACCCAGGGCTCCCTTTTCATGTCATGTTGATTGTTTCTTTTGCTGTGCAGAAGCTTTTTATTTTGATGTAGTTGTATTTGTTTCTTTTTTCCTTAGTTTCCCTTGCCCTAGGAGAGATATCCACAAACATATTGCTATGAAAGATGTCTGAGATTTTGCTGCCTGTGATTTCTTCTAGGAATTTCTTGGTTTCATGACTTAACATTTAAGTTTTTTATCCATTTTGAGTTTATTCTTGTGTATGGTATAAGTTGATGGTGTAGTTTCACTTTTTTGCATCTATCTGTCCAATTTTTTAAACACCTTTATTGAAGAGACTGTCTTAACTCCATTGTATGCTCTTGTCTCATTTGTCAAATGCCTTGGGTCCATTTCTGGGGTCTCTGTTCTGTTCCATTGCACTATGTGTGTGTTCTTATGCCAGTATTGGGCTGTTTTGATTACAGTGGCTATATAGTATAACTTATATCTGGTAAGGTGGTCCTTCCAACTGTCTTCTTTATCAGGATTGCTATGGCTATTCAAGGTCTTTTTTGGTTCCATATAAAATTTTGGAGTATTTGTTTTATATCTGTACTAGTAAAATATGCCATTGGCATTTTAACAGGAATTGCATTGAATCTATAGATTGCTTTGAGTACTATTTTATTTATGTTGATTCTACCAACCCATGCACATGGTATTTTCTTCCACTTCCTTATGCCTTTTTCTATCTCCTGTAGTTTTCAGAATATAGGCCTTTTACCTCCTTGGTTAAGTTTATTCCTAAGTATTTTAATTTTTTTTGTTGTTGCAATGGTAAATGGGATTGCTTTTTTATTTATCCTTTTTAAGAGTACATTATTGGTGTATAAAATTGGCATCAATTTCTGGTTGTTAATTTGTATCCTGCTAAATAGTAAAATTCATTTATTGAATCTAGTAGTTTTTTTGGTGGAGTGTTTAGGTTTTTCTATGTACAATATCATGTCATCTGAGAATAATTATAGTTTTTCTTCCTCCTTTACAACTTGGATGCCTTTTATTTATTCGTTTCTGATTGCTGTGGCTAAGATGTTCAGTACTATGTTGAATAAGAGTGGTGAAAGCAAAACCCCTATCTTGTCCCTGATCTTAAGGAAAAGATTTTTAAATTTTTCCCATTAAGTATGATGTTGCCTATAGGTTTGTCATATATGGCCTTTATTATATTGAGATATGATCCTTCTATTCCCACTCTGTTGAACGTTTTTAATAAAAATGTCTTGTTGGAGTTTGTTGGATGCTTTTTCTGTGTCTATTGATATGATCATGTGATTTTTGCCTTTGTTTGTTTATGTGATATATCACATTTATTGATTTGTGAATATTGTACCAGCCTTGCATCCCTGAGATAAGTCCCATTTGGTCATGGTGTATAATCTTTTCTATATATTGCTGGGTCAGATTTGCTAATATTTTGTTGAGGATTTTAGCATCTATGTTCATCAGAGATATTGGCTTGTATTTTCCTCACTTAATAGTGACTTTATTTGTTTTTGGAATTGGGATAATGCTGGCCTGATAGTAATAGCTTAGAATTGTTACTTCCTCTTGGATTTCTTAGAATAGTTCGAGGAGGATAGGTTTTAGTTCTTCTTTTAATGTTTTATAAAGCTCTACTATGAAACCATCAGGACCAGGGCTTTTGTTTGCTAGGAGTAGTTTTATTATTGCTTTAATATCATCAGTTGTTATCAGCCTATTCAGGTTTTCTGCTTCTTCCTGATTCGGTTTTGGAAGAATGTATTTTTCTATGAATTTGACCATTATGTCCACTTTGTGCAACTTATTGGCAAATACTTGTTCATAGCATTTTCTTACAATTCTTTGTATTTCTGTGGTATCTATGGGAGCTCCTTTGTAGGTAACAAATTGCTTTTCTCTTACTGCCTTTAAGATTCCCTCTTTGACTTTAGTTTTTGGCATTTAATCATAATGTGTCTGGGTGTGAGCCTATATGGATTCTCTTTGCTTGGGACTCTCTGTGCCTCCTAAAATTATGTGACTTTTTCTTTCACCAGCTTAGGGAGGTTTCCTGCCATTATTTCTTTAGACAGGTTCTCTATTCCTTGCTCACTTTTTTCACCTTCTGGCCTACCTGTTATGTAGCTATTGTTATGTTGTCCCACAGATCTCTTAAGCTGCCCTATTTTGTTTTGGTTTTTTTGTTTTTTTGTTTGTTTGTTTTGGTTTGTTTTTCTGATTGAGTGATGTTTTACTACTCTGTCTTCTAATTTGCTGCTCTGATCCTCAGCGTCCTCTAATCTGATGTTTATTCCTTCCAATCTATTCTTTGTTTCTGCTATGTCATTCTTCATTTCCAACTAGTCATTTTTCATACGTTCTGTATCTTTTCTCATGCATCCTTCTAATCATTGCTCTGAATTCTGTATCTGATCATTTGCTTATCTCAGTTTCATTTATCTTCTTCTGGAGATTCCTCTTGTCATTTCATTTGGAACTTATTTTTTGTCTCCCCATTTTGGCTGCTTTTTTGGGTTTGTTTCTGTGTATTAGGAAGATGTGCAAGGACTCCCAGGCTTTTTGGGTGTGTGTGTGGGGGGGGGGGGTAAAGGGAGTCTCTGGTGTATGTCAATGTCAGGTGCTGTTTGTGACCGGCCCTAAGTACCCTTTTTGGACCTCTCAGTGATCCCCAGCTGTGGCTCCCTCTGGTGGGCCTAGTGCATCTGGAAGGCAAGAAACCTCTTCACTTTTATGTAAATCTAAAATGCATGTTTCAGCTTTTTAAATAATCTACATGGAAAATAATTTATGGACACAACTAATTGGAAACTACTTAGGCTTTACGTTAGTAAATGTCAAGTCTGAAAGTTCTGAAAGGATGGGTCATTTTTAAGTGCATCAGAGAGATCATAGAGCTACTCTAATTTGTGTTAAGGAGGCTATAATTGCACTTCCCTTTTAGTTCAGGAGCACTTAAACTTTTTTGTGTTTTTTTTTTTTTGTTTTTTTTTTTTTTTTTTGCCTTACTCCTATTTGATGCATCTTTAGCAATGCAGGTTATACTTAACGTGCGAAGATTGTTTCTGCTCTCTCCCTGTCCATAGCAGGTTTGAAAATTCTAAGGAAAGGGCTTTTAAGTTTTAATCCTCTAATTGTATAAAAGGCAGGAAGCACTAAGAGGCTTACTGAAGAGTTGAATTGCGCTACAATTTGTTTTCTGTGGTTTGAGTTGAGAAGAACCATAAACAGGTCTATGTTTGGCACTGCTCACATGGCAATCTTGGTACTCAAGCCCCACTCTGATCCCTTCCATTGGCTTATTTCTCCCAGGCGTAAGACTCTGAACTATCAGATAGGAATGGTGTCTGCCTTTGAAGGACGTTTTGAGATCCTACTATGAACAAGCGATGTAGGAATTTTCTTTTGAATTTTATTCCAGAAATTTCTACCACAGGACCCTTTGGCATGGGAAGCACCACCACCAGTACCACCCTTCGCACCACGACGTTGAGTGCCGCCAGGAGTACGACCCCGTCAGTATCGGGGAGAAGGAACCGGAGTACCAGCACGCCGTCGCCAGCTGTTGAAGTGCTCGATGACACCACAACGCACCTGCCATCCGCGCCATCCCAAATCCCAGCTCAGGAGGAGAGCTGTGAGGCTGTGGAAGCCCGAGAGATCATGTGGTTTAAGACCCGTCAAGGACAGATGGCAAAGCAGCCGTGCCCCACGGGCACCATAGGTAAGTCTGTCCTGTGGAACTGGGCTAAAGATGCGCCACTAGTTTTTGTCAGAGGTTTTTGTTTTTTGTTTTTTGTTTTTGTTTTTTTACCTCTCCAATTTTTCTGGTGCTGCACATTTAATTAAAGTCTGAATTCAGCAAAATGACAACTTAATGAAGTGTATTTTCAGAGTTTCAAAATGCTTGGTTGTTCCATTAGCATTCTGAAAGAAGGAACAGGTTAGAATTTGATGGGACTACATTGAGATCAGTACTTTTCATCCGTAGTGTGCAGTTTCTGGGTGGAGTTACACTTAGTCCACGTGGGTCATGAATGTCCCTGCAACTCCAGAGAGGCAGTTATTCAGTGTGTGTGTGTGTGTGTATGTGTGTGTTCCTTAAAAATAGAGAGGGAGGGGGATATTTGTTGTTCCACTTATTTGTGCATTCATTGGTTTGATTCTTGTATGCGCCCTGACCAGGGAATCAAACCCACGACCTTGGCCTATGAGAACAATGCTCTAACCAACGGAGCTAACCAGCCATGGCCACGGCAGCTCTCCTATGCAGAGGCCCAAAGAGAAATCACTGGAATGCCGGGGGCCCATGCTCACTGTTGTCACCAGCCTCAAGTGGTCATTGCAGAAAGAGAGATTGAGCTCTTCTCTGCTAGAAGACAGTTGTGAAACTACCTAAATTTTAACAAAAGAGAAACTAGACTATTTTTTTGTTCTTTTTACCAATCATTGTAGCTGTCCTTTTATTGTCAATGGCTCAACAAGAGCATTCAGGCATTTTCTCTAAGGGACAATTAAGAACTAAACAATTCTTTCCTCCTTTTTAACTGATGCAATTCATAATATCCTCCAAGTGGTAACCAACTGATTAGTACAATGTTTAAACCAGAGATGGCTTGATTTTCTTATTGTTACATACATTGATTTTCAAGAAATTTCTCTTAATATGATGAATAACATTGGCATTATTCCTTAGGGTGTGTAAATGATCAAACACACAATAGATGTCACTATAGTAGCATTTTGTGTTATTGATTTGATTACTTTAAGGAATGACGTTTCTCTGAGAAAAGTTCCATGGTATATAAACTAATGGGAAGGCCAGAGGTATCTTGGTTTTTACAAAAGTTCCATTTAATTTTATTTTTCCAGCAAAGTGTTAGAAGCTATTCAGAAATCTATCTTGCCTTTATGAAGGGGGGTGATGTTTAGTTCTAAAGCCTTCGGTGGCAGTGGAGTCAGAAAACACTCCTTGCCCTGTCCCATTGGTTCTGAGGACCCACTGATGTTATTACAGACCCCTCCTTCTGACATTTGTGGTAAAAGTTAGTGAAAAACTTTATTTAAAAGCACTTTGAAAACCAGAACTAGGTCCTCATTGTTCTGTGAAAACCGGGAAAGAGATGTACAGGAAGCCTTCTGAAGCTCTCCCACGTGACTGTGCCTACACCAGGCTCTTATTTTTACCTTCCCTCTGACCCTCCTGCCGTGCTGCTGTGGGGGCCGCCCACTCGCCCCCTGGAATCATCGCAGCGGCCCCCTCACAACCTCCACGTCGCTCCCTCCAACTCATCCTCCGTGAGGCTGCGGCAGAGGCAGTTCTGAAACCTTAATCAGCTCATTTCTCTCATCTGCTTAATGATCTTCATCGATTTTTCCAGCACCCACACAAGGCAGACAAGGGAGGTGATGAGCTGGCTTTGCCTACCTCTCCTACTCCATTAAACAATGCCCCTATCCTGTAGACCTCTGTTCCAAACACTGGAAGCCACCTACACACAGAATAGTTTCCCTCCATTTTTGGTGAATGCCCTTTCCCACATTATTTTCCAAAAAAAACCCCTGCAAACTGATTGCGGTAAGACTTAGTTGTTCCATTAGCTCTGAAAAGCAAGCAGTGGGCTCCCCGAAGACAGGTACCATACCCATCTACTTCATGAAGTATTTCCCCTACCTGGCAGAGTTGCCAGCGAGCGCTTTAAGAATATTGAATGCATTTGTTTGTTGTATTACATTTCTCCCTAACCAGTTGCTTGCCAAGGTACTGGGCATAGTGTTATAATAGATATTATCTCAGTGTAATGATCTCATTTTTACTTTTGCTTATATTACAGCATAGCGTGGATATACAGTCCTGGTAGGAAAAAAAATGGTTTGAGTTTCTAAGACACGCCTATTTATCTCGTTATTTTAGGAGTATCAACCTATCTGTGCCTGGCTCCGGATGGAATGTGGGACCCCCAAGGACCAGATCTTAGCAACTGCTCTTCCCCTTGGATCAACCACATCACCCAGAAGGTAAATCACGTGACCTGCGAGGAAGGTCTGCCACACCTAAACCCTGTGTTGTTGATCGTCACTGCTATAAACAGGAGTCAAGATTTTAAAAAAAAGTGGAAAGATTCTCTCACTTTTATTTAGTTTATTATTGAATGGCAACCTCTGATATTCTAAAAACTAATTCTGGAATTTTTTTGTTCTTAAAGGGCAACTTAGTGCACAAAATTTGAGGTCCCTCGACCTAGGGGCCCCTCATTTCTCACTGCCAGCCTGCTCCCTGCTCCTTAGCACTGCCACACTGCCGTGTAAATGAGAGAGGCTCCCTCCACCACCACCGTGCTCTACAGCTATGAGCCCAGCTTCTGGCTGAGCAGCTCTCCCCCTGTGGGAGCACACTGACCACCTGGGGTCAGTTCCTTCATTGAGCATCTGCCCCCTGGTGGTTAGTGCAGTCATAGCAACTGGTTGTTCCACCATTCGGTCAATTTACATATTAGCCTTTTATTATATAGGATACAATTTCTGTGGTATTGTGAACTGCAGATAAAAAAAAGTCCAAGAGATATTATAAATCAAGCAACAGCTTATGGCATACATATACAGAGATTTTCCTGTGGAAATAAAAATTACAATTAAAAAAAATGTCTACCTTTGGAATCGTAAGCTCTTTGATAAATGTTCTGTAACCTAATCATTTATCAGTGTTAAAAGTACACACGCGTGTGGCAGCCTTGTGCAGACCCAAGTTTGCAGAGCTTGTTTGGTCGCAATATGTCGAACATTTTTATTATTAATGCACGGTGGGGCTTTGCATTGATTTCATTACAAACAGAGACCAGATGTGCATTTATGCCAAAAGGACTATGGGATGAATCCTTATTACAGCAATTTGGGTGGATTT
Organism: Vespertilio murinus; assembly: GCA_963924515.1. Classification (NCBI taxonomy): domain Eukaryota; kingdom Metazoa; phylum Chordata; class Mammalia; order Chiroptera; family Vespertilionidae; genus Vespertilio; species Vespertilio murinus. The sequence continues at coordinate 35,350,380 of OZ004704.1, forward strand.
ATGCACTCCCAAAATGGAGAGACCTTCCATGGCTCATTAGCCATGCTAAGGAATTTCTGAAAGAGATTTTTTTTTCCTGAGAAATATTACAAATGACGGCCTTCCTAAAAAGACTGCCTGTGCCATTCGCTCTCTCCTCTATTTGTTTTTAACTAGGCCGATCCTCAATAACATACTGTATAATAATCCATACATATCTTCCCCAGCAGATCAGTTAAGCAGATGAGCCCTAACTATCTATTTACCCTAAATCACGGGAGAACAGTGGTTACATTGACTCTTGTTACCCTCTTACATATGCATCTCCTTCCTTGTTGCTATTCATAATGATGCTCCTCCAGTGTCAGCACTGTTCCTGCCACCGTTTTTATGTCCTTTGATTTTATTGCAACGGAGCTCAGACCCCGGGGTGAATAACTCTGGCTGGATGTGATCAGATTAAGAGTTCAGTAGCCTATCTCCTCACATTAGCGTCTTTTTTAAAAAAATACTCCCCGCGTACTTAGCCCAGGGGGTTAATATTAATTCGGCAATAATTCACCTAGAAAGCTGAGTGGTTTTCAAGACAATTCCTGAATATGGTTGGACTATTTCATTGCAGAAATTACTGGGTGACTTTAATGAAGCTGAATTCTTTTCTCTCCTCCGCAGACCTGCTAATCTTGTGACAAAAAGACATAATTCCTTACAGAGGCCAGACAGCTGTCGTTGCCCATTTGATTTATGGACGGGGTGCTTTTGTTTTGTAACAAATATGTTCTGTTCTGCCAGAGCATGTCTGTTGAATCCTATGGAGCTCCACCATTAGGCGAGGTTATACATTTATTAGGATTATAGGATGCAGGCAATTGGAATGTGTAATGTTACCTTAGCTTGATTATACATTTATAAAATCTTCAAAAGTAGAACAGGAGGCTTTGGCGCACAACCAATCAGCTTATGTAACTAGCCCAAGGTCGGCGTTAGCTGGTGTTTTAGCTGGCTCTGCCTTTACCCAGACATCCTGCTCAGCCACCACAACCGTGAATAAATTACGATTGCCTCTCTATCACATACTCACTGACCTGGTCTCTCTTCACTTTCTACCCTTCTGCCTGGTGTGTCCCTCCCCCCTCCAAATATTTATGCTGCTCATTGACTGTAAGTGGTATTTGCACAGGTTTCTTTGCCACCAAGCTCCAGCGCTTTTAGATATTAACATTGGAAACTTCCAGTAAACAATGAGTATGCAGTGTTCACGGGAGTTATTTATCTATGTTTTCTCTCCCTTTTCTCCAAAGCCTCTTTCTCCAAATGCATACCTTTGCTCACTTCCTCCCTCAGGGCCAGAGTCCAGACAATAAACAGATGGAAGAGGGTTTGCAGTGGTATTGGGAGCGCGAAGGTGAACTGCAAGAGACTGATCAGGAGCCCAGAGCTCATAATAGGAGCAGAGCTATTCCTAAGCCAGGCCTGTGGTTGCTGGGTCCAAGGAATGACTAAAAATTGGTAGTAGGGTGTCCTTGAGGCGAAAGCTGACTATAGACAAGAGACACAGCCTCGCCTCATGCACTTTTCCTAAAAGAGCAGTTAGGGGGCTATCAGGTAGGCAGGCGGGCAGGAGAGGGGTTGGAAGCCAGCAGTCCTGGATTGTGAGAGGGATCCCAGATTGGAGAGAGTGCAGGCTGGGCTGAGGGACACCCTCCCCTGCACAAATTTTGTGCACCAGGCCTCTAGTAAAATCATAATTAAAGAGAAAGGAAGGGAGGGAGAGAGGGAGGGAGGGTGGGAGGAAGGGAGGGAGGGAGGGAGGGAGGGAGGGAAGAAGGAAGGGAGGGAGGGAGGGAGGGAAGAAGGGAGGGAGGAAGGGAGAGAGGAAGGGAGGGAGGGAGGGAGGGAAAAGAGAGAGAGAAAGAAAAAAGAAAGAAAAGGAACACTTTTCATCCCCAATGAAAGCATAGATGAAAAAAGAAAGGTGAGAGCCATTCTCTTCTTTAAACAGTGTATTCAGGTTTTCCTGCCCAAGGGATTGTGGGATAATGTAACCTAGAGTGTGAGGCACCTCCTTCATGGTGCTCTGAGGAGTCCTGAGGACGTTAAAGGAAAGAACAGTGCTGGCTCAGTCTGCGTCTATGCCATGTGGAGGACCATACTGTTGGTTCATATATTCAGGCATTATAGACAACAAGCATACAAATAAATGGACCCGGACGCTTACTTTACTTGGGAAGAGCACACTTCATGTTTTCATTTTTGCTAAGACCTGAGCTATGCTTTTCCCCTTGCAGTCAGGCCAGGCGGGAGAAAACAGGCTAGGCATCTTGATGGTTTCTAACACACAAATGAATTCCGGCCACTTACCTACTGGCGACATTGTAGATTAAACTTCGTGCGGTAATAGAGAGTAGATTACATTTCACTAGAGGAAAATGTAGTAAGCCTTGAAAAGTCAGAATTATCATGAAGAAATTTATTACAAACAAACTGGCCAGAATACCTTTGTGAGAATGAGATCAAATAAAAAGCATAATTTATAGACAAAGGGAAAGGCGAGAATTGTACAGCACCCTTCACCCTAGCAACAATAGAGGGGGAGCGGGGAGGAAGACTGCTAGGAGGGGGGATACATGGAAGGTAGGATGGATGGAAGGAAAGGCAGGTAAAAATAAATGGATATATGGAAACATAGATAGATACATCTTCATATTGATGTTTTAAAACATATTTTCCCATTTTTATCGAAAGCCAACCAATTAAATCAGAGCTCTGTCTCTTCAAACCTATGTGGCAAAATATCCCATTTCTCCCCGTTCTTAATGACTGGCTTACCAAAATCACAGTCTCCGACTTCAGCTGCATCTCTTGCCTAGACTCAGATTTTCAAAAACAGGAGTTTATATTCTCTGGTTTGGATACCTTTAAAGAGTTTATTGCATTGCATAATCTCTCCAGTCTTTTTCGCTGTAAAATTCTAAGGGATTGTGGTTTTGAATAGCTTCCATATTTACACGTAAAAGGAGGTGCTCTTCCTACTTCATTATGTGGCCCAACTATCATCCAGAAAAGAAATGCCTGAATTGGCACTGGGAAATAGCCTTTCAGATTCTAGCAAATTGAAGCGTCTTCTTTGTTTGTACACAAGCTACTGACAGGTTTTGGGGAGAAATAGGGCTCTTCCTGTAATTTTAAATAGGAAGGATGTGCAGATCTAAAAAAAATACTGCTGCTGTTTTACAATGTAAAGTAAGCCTGTTATTTTCCCTGGAAGACTAGGTGGAATCCTATGACCTAGGTTGTAATGCCCCCATTCCTTTCACTCTGTAGACCTAATACAAGAGGGAAATAAATCGCTTCTTAATTTTATCAGAGCCTGGTGGGCTTCTCAGGACTTTAAACGTATTTAACCGTCTCTCAACTGTAAGATAGAAGCATTTGTTTACATACTTACCTGACTTAAATTTATAGCAAAATCATGAAATAGCAGCCATACACTTAAACACTAGGAGTAAGGCTTTTCTGAATTGTTTGGGCACTCAATTAATGTTTGATGTAATAAATCTCATAAAGTGTCAAGCTTATTTAAAAGAAAATTGTTTTCACTTGTGTAAATATTTGACATGTAAATACTATCCATAATTATTATACTTAACTAAAGCTGCAGGGTTTCCCTCACCTACGGTAATTTAATCCCAGCCATAATCCCACCATTTCAGCCCCTATAAGCATTAGTTTACTAATCCTCCAAAAACTCATAAAGTTTCTCAGGGTGCATGTGCTTATTTTTGAGAAATAATTTTAGCAGAGTTTACTAAATGAAATGTTAGAGCTAGACATTTTAACGGTGTCTGTAAGCTAGGATATGTAGAATTACTATTTCAAGCTCGCCCTCTGGCATACAAGAATTGAGGCAAATTAAAAAGATGTGCATTGCCCAGCTGGTGGCGCTCAGGGGCTGAATTGTTGTCCTATGAGCCAGGCCAGTGTTTCCCAAACTTTTGACATATGTGTACCCCTTCTATAATTTTCATAACGCTGAGTACCCCTCATCAAAAAAAAATAGATGTATTTTAATGACAATCAAAATATTTTTTTAAAATTTTTTGGTACATACACAAAATATTAATAAACGGAAAATAAAAATTATTCATAATAAAATATAAATAAGTTATATTATAAATAACATTTATTTGCACACCGGACCATCTCACGCCTCATAAGATTGTCTTGACTTGACTCATGAGAACGTAGAATTAGGCGCAGCTAAGCACGGTGCAGTGCATATCCCCAATGAACTCCAGTGCAACGCATGCCCCCACCAAACTCTTCCCGTACCCCTGGGGGTACGGGTACCACACTTTGGGAAACCCTGAGCCAGGCGATCAGGGTTGGAATCCCTGTCAGGGCACATGCCCGGGCTCACAGACCATCAGTGATTCTTTCATCATTTATGTTTATATATATCTCTCTCCCTCTTTCTTCCTCTCTGAAATCAATAAAAGCATATATATTTTTAAAAGATACGTGTGCATTTTGGGCTGGAAGTAAGGTCATTGTAGCCCATAACAACGGTGGTGAGAGAGGCAATAGGAGTATCAGACAGACAGCAGAACAGCTGCCGGCTGCCAGTGGGTAGAACATGGTCAGGGAAGGGAAGGCCTGGTCTGGAAAGGCAGCCTGTATCTGCGCCAGGAACGTCCAGGCCACAGAGGCATGGGAAAATCCAGTGAGGGCACCCCCGTTGAGTTAGGGAAGGAGAGGCCTGGGCACAGCTCTGGTGCCTTCTCCTCCTTCCCATCCCGTCTCCAACCCCACAGCAGGCCTCTCCAGGTATCTGTAAATCTCCGCTGCCACCCATTGGCCTCACACTGGCCTCCTTTCCTTCACCCTCAACCCCCTGACTCCTGGGTTTGGTTTCAGTACACATCTGATGAGGCCACCCCTTCATTGTGTAGACACGTAAGGACCTTCCCTTATGTTTAGCACAGTTCACGGAATCCTCCTCATGACTTGCTCACCTCCCCAGCTGCTGACACCCCCTGCAGTGCCCCTGTGCCAGTCCTCTCTTCCCTGGAGCCTCCGCTCCCTTCCTTCCAAAAGCTGCGCTCTGCCTGGAGGCCCCCACCCTCATCAACCCAATCTTCTCTTTCCCCCTCCTCCCCAGGTGAAACATTCTTCCTTGAAGAAGCGTTTCCTAAATCACTCCCTAACGTCATGCACCAGATTAAAATGCCCTTAAACCAGGATTCCGTATTGCACTCCATCAGACGGAAGTGAAATACTTCTGCAGTTAATTTTGTAACAGCCATTGCCCTCCCTGGTATGTAAGCTCCTTATGTTATTGGAAACCATTTTGTTTGGCATTGTTTTCATTGGATTTTTTTAGAGAGAGAGGAAGGGAGAGGGAGAGATAAGAGAAACATCGATCATTTTCTGGGGATCGAACCCACAACCTGGGCATGTGCCCAGACCCGAAATCAGCCTGGTTTTCAGATGTTCCAACCAGCCAGGGCACAAATAGAAGTTTTAGTTGTGCTCTTCATAGGTTTCTGAATATTCGTTAGAGAGACTGCCCTAAAAAGATAGGACCCTTCCATTTGTGATCCTAAGTTCTGTTTTGGACTGTACTTTAAAAAAGGAGAAACACACACACACTTTTTTAAAATACTGACAATAATAATATAGTTCAGTTATAATAGAGCAAGATATTTCTACCTTCTAATTACCTAGAACAGTGTTTCCCAAAGTGTGGTACGCATACCCCCAGGGGTACGGGAAGAGTTTGGTGGGGATACGTGTTGCACCGGAGTTTGGTGGGGATATGCACTGCACTGTGCTTAGCTGCACCTAATTTTAAGTTCTCATGAGTCAAGTCAATTTCATCCTTCTCATTGATCCAAATAAATGTTATTTATAATATAACTTTTATTTATATTTTATTATGAATAATTTTATTTTTTGTTTATTATTATTTTGTGTATGTACCAAAAAAAAGAAAAAAGAAATATACTTAGATTGTTATTAAAATACATCCTTTTTTTGACGTAACTCAGCGTTACGAAAATTATAGAAGGGGTACACATATGTCAAAAGTTTGGGAAACAATGACTTAGGGCCATCTGATTTGTTCACATGATTATGGGATTAGCCTTTATCTCTTTGAATATCTTTGGCTTTTTTGGCAATTTGATCCATTCTTGTAGAATAGACTTTAAAAGTTAGCATACAGTTTCAGAAAAGGAAAATGCTAGAAACAGCAATAGCTTGCTACCTAGTGCACTGGGAGCAAAATCTCTTATTAAGTAGGAAAGAAGATGAAGACCACTTTGAAAAGCAGAAATTTTGTGTAGAATAAAACGTTCACAGTGTGCGTACTCATTGTATACCAAGTTCTAAATTAGGCGCAATGGAGAATGTCCATACCTCCGAGAACTTAGAATATGGTTGGGGATTCATAATGCAAACTCATCAACATCCAATTTAGAAGCTCACAGAGGAAAATAATACAGCAAATAGACTTAGCCACCCAAATAGCTAATTAAGGTGAGTGCACGTTTTTGAAGTAAGATTCCTCAGTGGGAGCTTCATAAAGACATGAATTTCAAGTCAGGGACTGTAGGGAGGGGGAAAAAGCGAAATGGATTAGCAGGAAAACTCAGGGAATGTTTCAGACGAAGATGGAGTTGAATAACTGTTTCTTGGCTCAATGATTATAACTTCTATGCAAAACAGTTATCCACAGAGACCAATGAAATTGCTTATTTGAGATGGTTTTCCTTCTTATTCTGCTTTCAAAATTGCAGTTGAAGTCCGGAGAGACGGCTGCCAACATTGCTAGAGAGCTGGCTGAGCAAACAAGAAACCACCTGCATGCCGGCGACATCACCTACTCCGTCCGCGCCATGGACCAGCTGGTCGGCCTCCTGGACGTCCAGCTCCGGAACTTGACCCCAGGCGGAAAGGACAGCGCTGCGCGCAGCTTGAACAAGGTAAAGACCCCGCTATGTCCGCCTTCTAAGCTCAGGAAAGGCAGCGAGACTTCCTTGGTGCATTGCTCTTTCGGATAAAATCAGATCATCCTAAAGTGCACTGCTAGATGCATAGACAATTCAGTTCCCTATTTCATTATAATTATGGCCCTGTTTAGGTCTTAACCCCCCCCCCCAAAAAAAAGTAAATAAATAACCTCTCCATATAGATTTTGAATTTACAATTCTATTATTTGTAATATTTACTCTGTGTTGTGTGCTACACACAAAATCAATAAATGCAATTTTTTGTTTCTATTTTTTCCTTTCAAAATTTTATATTAAAATAATTAACAATAAAACAAATGTCTAATCAATTAGTAGATATTTAGAAAATAGTGATACTGAGGAAGGATGTTAGCAATTCATTACTTGTATTTTAAAAATCAAATAATTTAATCAAATTAATATTACATTTCAAAACTCATGGGGCAGATAACTAGGTTTTCACTTTTATTTCCTTTTGATATTTTAATGGAATCTAACTACCTTAAAATGTAAAAGGTTTGCTGTATTTCAGCAAATGTGAATTGTAAATAATGAAAATAATTTTATTTTTTAAATTTCAGAAAACCTGTATTTCATACATAAATACATATATATGTGTACGTGACATACACATATAGACATTTTATATGTATATTGTATATAACCTATATGCTGTATAAGCTAAATACTTTATTTACATAAATATGTAAAATCCATTTTACAAATTTTAAGGAACATAACTGATGTAACCAAATACCACAGGGTGAATCAACCTCGTGATAAAGAGTAATTAGAATTGCTGCTGTCACATGACTGGTGTTCCCGGACAGTGTTAGTGTAGTCGAGAAGATCAGTTACTGAACATGGATTTTAAAGCCTCGCCCATCAGACAATCTTAGTGCTTAAAAAGCAATAATTTGTCACTGACGGGGTCCTTCATGGGATTCACTAAATGCACACTCCCCTTTAGAATGAAAAGTAACTTCCTCAGCACGGTCTTTAAAATAAACAGATTTAGTTCTTCTTGGTGTCTTGTTCAACCAAGGGTCTCACCCATGAAGAAGGAAGAAAAGTTTACGGTAGCGATGGTAGGGGATAGGAAAGCCTAAAGACTCGTGGGCCATTTCGGCATCAGAAAACATACTCAGTTGTATCTTCTAGATACAAATTATTATTAGCATCATTTTGTTCATGCTGAGCATAAAGGAATTATTTTTGTCACTGAAACCCATGATAAAGTCAAACCACGCCCCTGGTAGAATGTGCCCGCAGTTGCCTGTGTGACCTGGGCATGCTGTGATGTTAATGTGTTACTACCCGGGCTGGCTGGATGCTGTTAATGAATATTGCTGCCAGCTATTGTTACCATGATGCACTGCAAGTAGTAGTTTCTATTAATGTTACATATCCATAACATTACTGGTTATAGCGATACTTTATATCTTTATTTAAAAATGGTGCTGCTGTCTGACAGTATCAGGTAAAGCTGGCAATTAATGTCATTTTCTAACTGGCTACAGCTAATCAGCTTGCCGCCTCTGAATATCCAATAACGTACGTAATGGGCAAATTTCCATCTGGGAAGCTTTTTAATGCGCTCCTTTTCCCCCCCATTTGGCTCTTTCCAGTTGTTTATATAATGTGGTCTGTCATATGTTAATTTGCATGGTGGGGTAAGGAGATGGGAGGGCAAAGGTTGTTCACGTGCTTGCTGTCTTATTTTCATTTCCTACGACTCCCACTGTTCCCCGAGGCAGTTATAACCCATCATATTTGCAAAGCCAACTCCTTACAAATTAATTGTGCTCCACCATTGAAATTCTGGAGGGTTTTCGAGGCCTGCAAAGCCGAGATGCGAGTCAATGATCCAAATGACAGCGCCGGCAATTACCTTGCTCGCGCTCATTCCTCACTTAATTCTTTAGAGGAGTCACCGCTCCGTGCTCACGAAGAATGCATGCATTAAAAAAGTTCAGTGTTCGCCACACAAAAGGCATCACAGTAACTGCTTCTTAAAACTGAGTAATTTTCTCCACCAACAATCAAGGCTACTGAAGGGCAAAAAAAAAGTAGGAAAGAGTAGGGAAACCACAATCTAATTTGTAAGATGTTGGGTCATTTATTGAAACAGGTCAACCAAGCTTATTAATTATTCTTTTTCTTGGGGCGGAGGGGGGTAGGGATGTCTGGGACTGAGCATGACTTGCTGTTAACCTTTTGGCCAGTAAAACATCCTTGTATATGCAAATCAGGAAACAAATACAGGCTTCTTCTTATCCCACACACAAGATTCTAAAATGTATACATTTTTTATTTGGTCAAAACTGTCCAAAGAAATTCTTTAGGAAATAGAAAGAATGATGAATCAGGATAATGCTCATATTCTTTTGACCAGAAGTCACTTACCTCTTGGCATATGTTCCTTAGAATCAACTAGTCATAATTGAATGGGCATTTCTATGTTTCAGGTAAACAGAATTTTTTGTACGTTTGAACACAAAGTTGGTGGTTGCACATTTACCATCTATGGAGTCTGCAAACCACAAACACCATCCGATCTTTGAAAAAATGGGTTCCAAATTTTTTTGTCACTTAACGTCACATGTCTTTATTTGTGGCCCACGAATTAGTAACTAACCTGGTGTGGCGTTAACCATTCACAAGGAATGAAGTGTGTTGACTTTTACTAATTTCTGCTAAATGTATTCCAAGATTTCCTTCCATCGTTAACAGCCTCACACCATCCGGCTCTCACTTTGGGCTGTTCTGAGAGGGCGTTGGCCACTATTTTTCAAGCCATGGCTTCCATGTTGCTGCTGCTTAGCTTTCACCCTCTTCTAGGAAGTGGTGCTCAACAAAATGAGGTGTTTTGTGTAGATGTGTTCTTTTATTTTTCTTGTTCCTCCTGTCACTAACTTGTTTTTTCTATTCCGTGTTTAATCTGCTGTCTTATTGGACTCAGCTTCAGAAAAGGGAGCGCTCTTGCAGAGCCTATGTCCAGGTACTTTCTGCGTTTTTATACATGTGTTACGTTGTTGAATTGTCTCTGTTGGTGGTAGCATGTGTGGGCATCTGAGAGGGGGAAAAAATTACAATAAACACTGTTGCATGAAAGGAGTTTCAGGGCGGACACTGAGGGTGGGAAAAGAAAAGTCACGGGAAAGGGTATGTGCTGAAAAGACATGGCCACGCCAAAGCTCCTTCTTACAAGAGACACACAGACAAAGACGGAGGCGCTGCTTGGGTTGTGAGAGTGTTGATCATCACTACAAGGTGAGTTGGGTGTCATAGAGGACTCTCTCATTTCTTCATAGGGGAGTATGTGAAAACACTTCGTTAATGGGCCAGCTAACATTTGAGTAGCAAGGCATTCAGAAATGACCATCAAGCCCTAGCCGATTTGGCTGTGTGGATAAAGTGTCGGCCTGCAGACTGGAGGGTCCTGTGTTCGAGTCCAGCCAAGGGCACAAGCCCGGGTTGCGGGCTTCATCCCCAGTAGGGAGCATGCAGGAGGCAGCCAATCAATGATTCTCTCTTATTATTGATGTTTCTAACTCTCTCTCCCTCTCCCTTCCTCTGTGTGTGTGTGTGTGTGTGTGTGTGTGTGTGTGTGTATACACACACACACATATACATATACACATATACATATATACATATTAATGACCATCAGAATCATGTAAGGCAGTGGATAGTTCAGGATACTTGGAATATCATGCTTCTATAGCAGAATATTCCACATATGCTGCCATTATCTTCATTTCCCACTCATTGTCAATGTTAATCCCAAAGTAAACATAATTTTTATTAATTATCATGTTGTAGTTTGTTTTCAAGAGATCTAAAATCCATTCACATATTTATAAGTTCTGTATGAAAAAAAAAATCCCAGAAACAAACTTTATAGTTCCTTTTACAAGAAAGGAATGAAGTCAGGAAGTCATTGGAGGGGCAGAAAAACATTCCCCTCCTTCCTTTCTAGGTTCTTCGGCCGGGCTAATAATTAAATTGACACAAGTCAGACTAACAGGAGAAAAAGAATGTTAATTGTGTATGCATTGGAGTCCCACGAAGACATGTGACTCTAAGGCAGCCCTGTGTTGAGGTTTACATGCCCTCCTGGGCTGAGGGAAGAGATGGGCCCCGGGGCTTCTTCCAAGGGGAGGAGTGGAATCTACAGGAGAATAAGGAGTACAGATGTTTGGGGAACAGATGTTTGCCCTGCCACGTAGACAAGTCTTTCCGATAAAAATAAATAAATAAACGTTATTTCTGTTAATAGCTCTCTTCCTGGTTCATGCTTCCTATCTAAATTCTTTTAGGTAGTTAAGGGAGAAGTCAGATTTTCCTGAGCGCTAGGTCTTGATTGTTCTGAGCTCAAAATACTTCACATGCCAATGTGAACAACTTGGAGTGGTGCGTTCTGTTCCCCTTCAGCAGGAAGGAAGAAAATATATGAAACTATGTGCCTCTAAACTTTGTTCTTTATGTATAGGTATCAGAGCATTTTTATTTTTTAATACATTTTATATTGATTTCAGAGAGGAAGAGAGAGAGAGAGAAAGAGAGAGAGACATCCATGATGAGACAGAGTCACTGATCAGCTGCCTCCTGCCCACCCCTTAGTGGGTAATCGAGCCTGAAATCCAGGCATGTGCCCCGACCAGAAATTGAACCATGACCTTCTGGCTCATAGATTGATGCTCAACCACTGAGCCAAGCCAGCCAGGCTGTATCATAGCATTTTTAGAAGGGAAGGCCAGTTGCAGTTGCATTTATAAAGAGAGATACAAAGTTGCTGGTTCTTATATTGGCAGTCTAGAAACTAAACCATATCAGTTTATTCACAATGAGGCTGTTTTGTGAGAAAGACATTTAAAAGGGAAGAAATAATAATAATAATTTGAATATCAAACAAATATTAGGAAGATAAGCTTTTACTTTGTATTTTGTAAAATAGTGAATGTCTCTGTATAAGAAACTGCCAAAGGTTTAATTTTCTAAGGTTTGGGGAAAGAAAATTGCTTTGGGAGGTTAATACACTGTGTGTAAGTGTCGTCCTCTTAGTGTGTGTAACGGAGAAATGAAAGTGTTCTTCGGCGCTGAAAGCTGAAGATCACTTTGAGCAATTTTTGGATTGGTTTTTATTGCAATCTATGCCGTCTCCTCAGTGGGACCTTGGAGATAATTAGCCTTTCAGTATTTAAATCTATGAAATGCATGGTCATTCAAACACAAATCTCTGATGGAAAATTAATAGCACAGTTTATTCAGTGGCTGATTTCCTGGGGTTATAATTGACTGGCTACGGGTAAATGTTTCAGCTATTGACTAAACATCTTGATAACACCAAATGCACACAGAATATTGGTGAAGCAGAAATGCTGTGCTCATTAATACATGGCAATACTTCTGTTTGTTTTAATGTAGATCATTATGCTATGAATTATAGAGTGAACAATACTTTAAACTTTAGTCTGTGTGAATGTTAAAGACTTGTTTATGTCCCCTATTGTTTCTATGCTCAGAGCATATCCTGAGCTCTCTATACAATAGGTATGAACTACACTTGAAGCACTTTATGTCTTAGATTTAAAAATATATCATTGTTTAGTCATTGAGATTCTTAAAAATATGGCGTCTCCACTTGTACAAATAATACTCTTCTGGGGTTGGTTTTGACCATCTAAATCTATTTGGTTTTCAGTTTCTTAGAGGGTCGGTGTCTATTTTATGCATTAGCTAGATCTAGTATCAGAGGGGAGAGGTCCTTATCCCCAGTGGTGGGTTGCTGGTAGGAGTGAGGTTCTTGAGATATCCCAAGAGAAGGAATTTTTGAACCTTGCATGGGAGGATGAGGTGTTGTAGAAAGCTTTACTTCGGTGGAATCAAACCCCTTCATTTCCATGGACCCATTCCCCTTCATTCCCCAAGGAAGAGCTGTGGCAGAGCTGGAATCAGAGCCACTGTCCAGAGTTTTCACTTCATGTTAGACCCGGGCCCAAGCCAACAGGAGGCTAGCTTCTCGGAGCTGGTGTTCCCCACCATCCATTGCATGGAGGGTCTGCAAGGCCACATCACTGTGGAGGAAACATTAGGGCAAATGCAAGGAGCCAGAACAAGAGAGCCCCACAAGCCAAGGGAATGAATTCCTTTGTTTAGAACAGTGGTTGGCAAACTCATTAGTCAACAGAGCCAAATATCAGCAGTATAATGATTGAAATTTCTTTTGAGAGCCAAATTTTTTTAACTTAAACTTCTTCTAATGCCACTTCTTCAAAATAGACTCGCCCAGGCCATGGTATTCTGTAGAAGAGCCACATTCAAGGGGCCAAAGAGCTGCATGTGGCTCTCGAGTTATGGTTTGCCGACCATGGGTTTAGAGGGTTATATATTTCAAAACGCTTGCTGTCTTGCAGTGGCCCTGCCTACTCCACCCAATCCATTCCCTGTGTCAGCCTAACTCACTGAGCATGTGCCAACTTCCACTTTGTCCACAAGCGCATGTACCCGTGTGTACACACCTGTTTTCCTTCCTTTCTAACTTCCTTTCTCTTTCCTTTCATTTCTACTTTTCAAAGGAAGATGGCCTTTTTGTTCTTTAAAGCTTCCAGGCTATTTGAAGCAAGCCCTTTAAATTTCAATAGGAACTATAATTTGCTCATTTTATTTTTATTGGTTTTGTTAGTTTTACCTTAATTATACACTAGGAATCTTTCTCCTAGGTATCAGCAGGGCCTTTCAACCTCTATCTTCAACTGGAAAAATAATCACAAGCTAGTTAACAACAAAATATTCAAGGCTTAATAGTTGAGTACATGTGCCGAGTAACCTTACTAGTACTGGGAATACAGTGCACGTAACAAGCGAAACTCCTGCTCTCTTTCCTAGGGTAACATTCCTTGTGGCAGAATATAAACAATATGCTAAGTATAAGAAATATATGGTATATGGCATGATGGTAAATGCCAAGGAGAAAAAACAAAGAGTAGGGAGGGGGGATTTTTTCTTCTACCCTTCTAGGTTCTTTGCTGGTCTAATAATCAACTTAAAAAGATGAGCAGTAGAAAAACAAAAGGTTAGTAACATGTATCTGTCCTATGGATATGGGAGAACTGAGTAACTCACCAAAATGGCTGAAACTGTCACCTTAGATACCATTCTCAACTAAAAGCAATAGGAGAGTCAGTCATGGGAGTAACCAAGAAAAGCACAAGGGCAAGGCGTCTATGTAGATCTAAGCAATTACTTTCTTCATCTTTAAGAGTTTCTAGAGATTGCGTCATCCTTGTCTTCCTGGTACAGAGAGGGAGACACCTTTACAATAGAGAATTCCTCTATAGACCTAAATGTCTCTTCGACTCGGTTTTCAGAGCTTCCATGTCTGTGGTTTCTTCAAAATAACCAGCTTAAAATAATTGTGTTAGAGAAATACATTTTGGAGTGGAAAATTCTTCTCTCCTACAAACGCAGGAGCTACATTACGGAGGTGGTATCCGAGCAAACCTCTAACGGAGGAGGAGTAAGCTATACAGAGTTCCTGCGGTGGAGCTATGCCTGTGGTGTCCCAGGAGGCCAGTGCCACCAGTGGGAGTGAAGGGGAAGGGTGTCCTGGGGCACGAATGTCGGGGGTGGCAAGGGCTTGGTCTGAGAGACCATTGCAAGAACTTTGGATTTTATTCAGAAAAACCATGTAAACCACTGTAGGTTTCTGACTGGAGGAATGGCATGACCTGATAAGTTTAAAAAGTGGAGAGTAGCCGGGATCAGTTTTGCTCAGTAGATTGAGCATCCGCCTGTGGACTGAAAGGTCCCAGGTTCGATTCCGATCAAGGGCATGTACCTTGGTTGCGGGGACATCCCCAGTAGGGAGTGTGCAAGAGGCAGCTGATCGATGATTCTCTCTCATAGATGTTTCTAACTCTTTATCCCTCTCTTTTCCTCTCTGTGAAAAGTCAATAATTTTTTTTTAAGTGGACAGTAGATGATAGCAGGAAAATTAAGGGCTGAAACAGAGTGACCACTTGGAGTAGAACATGAGTATGGGATGCTGAGATAATTATTCACATTTTGTTTTTTTGTTTTGTTGTTTTTTGTTTGTTTGTTTGTTTGTTTGTTTGTTTGTTTTATGGGACTAACAGGATTTGCTAAGGGATTATATGTGAAGTGTCAGAAAGAGAGAACTTAAAATGATAGTAAGTGTTTTGCCTGAACAACTTGAAGGATGAAGCACCATTTATTGAGATAGTCTAACTTGTTATCTATTGGGCAGGGCACAAACATAATGTTATTTGGGGCATGTTAATTTTTGAGATTTCTCTTAGATATGCATGCAATCTAGATGATAAATATGCAGTTAGATATGCAAGCTTGAAGTTCAGCTGAAATGTCAGGCTTGAAATAATCATACTGTTTCACCTTGTGTTGCCTTTTTTAAAAATATGTTTTATTGATTTTTTTTTACAGAGAGGAAGAGAGAAGGATAGAGAGTTAGAAACATTGATGAGAGAGAATCATTAATTAGCAGCCTCTTGCACACCTCCTACTGGGGATGTGCCTGCAACCAGGGTGCATGCCCTTGACCGGAATCAAACCTGGGATCTTTCAGTCTGCAGGCCAACACTCCATCCACTGAGCCAAACTGGGTTCAGCACCTTATGTTGCCTTTACAACCAATGCTCTAGAGCACTAGTTAAGTATACAAGTTTACCTATATGTTCCCCAAAATTCTAGTTTAGCACTTCTTAGTTGGGATTCAGGAATCTGTATTTTAACAACTCTACCAGGTGATTCTCATCATGAGAGAAGTTTGGGAAACACTGTGATGAATTCATCAAGAGAGTGAGTGTAGGGAGAAAAGAGGAAAGAATCTAGGATTGGGCACAGGATACTGGCACATTAATAGGTCAGGGAGAAGAGGAGAAACCGAGAGACACCCAAGAGCAGCCTTAAGGAAGGAGGAGGATCTGACAGGGTGACTTCCAGGAATCTACTCAAGGTCAAGTTCTCAGAGATGGACATGATGGCAGGTGCTGCTGAATCTGCCCAGAAATGCTGATACTGCTTTTCAAGGATAGAAGTCATGTCAACCGTTGATTAATTTAAAAATTCCAATGCCTGGATATCTATTATGACATGTACTAGCTGAATATTTTTTTTTTTACCTATTTCTTTCCCTTTTCTTGGTCTTCAACCCAGACTCACTGTGAACCAAAGTTGCTACTTGCGCTTTTGACAATGTGCAAATTGAATTATGCCAGTTTTACTCATGTGCCTTTGGTGTATAAGACAAGAAGGATTCTAACCTCCATTTATACTGCTACAAAGAAATTAATGAGTATTTTCGAGTTCCTTGTTTGGTCACTTAATTGGCTGTGTGACAAAGAGCGCCGTGGTGCATGTCAAACAACTTTGGAAGTAGTCTAATGATTTGTGCTTTGCTTGACTTGTGGTCCTCTTCTGTGTGGCCTGTCAGGCTGGATGTCCTCGTTAAAGTGGATAGAATAAATTGGCTAGCAGTGTGCACACAATGTAGTATATTAACTACAGCAACGGGGAGTGCTTTTAGCAGCTCTTTCAAGAGATTTTAATGTTTGCCCATAAGCATCAAAGACAACCCAAACTTTCATTTAATATAATTAAAAGGACATCTGAAAGTAGTTTGAATCACAGCAGGTTCTGGAGGTTCGGTAACCCTTTGTTAAAACCATGTGAACTTAATATATTTCACAGCATGATAAATCTGCACTTGATTTGTGTCAGAAAGAGAGAAAATATAAATCTGCGCCCTGCCTGTTTCTGCAGCCCTGAACCTACTGCTAAAAGACACTGAGATCAAAGAAAGTGACTTCTGTCTACAAATCCAAAGTAGTTTCCTTTATATCGAGAAGTTACAATTCCCTTCTAATAAGGTATAGTCATGAAATGCTGTTATCAGGCATTCGTTGTCTCAAAAGTGCATAAACCATATGTTCTGCAAGCAGAGTAAATTGCACAGGTATTATTTAAGAGTTCGGACAGGTCAGTTTATAAACGTAATGATTCAGGTACCTCCAGAGGACAGTGACAGATGTCGGTGATGGAAATCCTGCTCTGACATGCAAGGAAAATCATTCTGGGAATCTCTCGAAATTTCCGTACTTAACGTGTCAGGCCAGGCAGAGATGGCTGCCTTACAAAGTCACGTATGACTGTCTCTTCTGTTTTGCACATTTCCTATATACAAATCCTGGCTTCTGTTTGTATATACACGGTTTTCAAAAGCTTCAGAAAGTAATGTAATGAGGATTTAAAAAAAAAAAACGCTTCTGTTTTGAAATACATTTTCATTTAAAACAAAAGTATTTTCTTACTTCTTTTTACCAGGTGGTATTCTCTTATTGCTTATAAATTCCTGATCAAAGGCTGGATCATTACTTAATTGTAAAATTGTTTATTTAAAATCTATTAAAGTAGTTTTTACATTCTGAACATGAGTTTACATTCAGAAAAGTTTTAAATACATGGAATATAAATAGACATTATTTCTATGCAAACAAGAGAATATACATCAACTTATTTTGCTATTACTTTAACAGCTTTTTGAGCACATAGCTAACCAGGAGGGGAAAAAAGACATTAAAAATAGTATTACAGATTTAAGATCCTGATTTCTGGAAGTATCATTAACTTTTCTGATAAAGGTCAGAAAAGAAATGGAAATTTTAAGGGGTAATTTGCAGCAAAGTAGTTGCCTGATGGCTTGGAACCCAACAAATGATATTTTAGTACCACTCCCAACAGAGTTATAATTTTGCTATTTTCCCTTATCAAATGTATGAATTTTTGTACAGCTGGCAGTAACAAACATAACTGTGGGAACTTGAACAAACCAGGGCTTTATTCTCACACATTAAAAGGAAATTCAGCCCTAGCTGGTTTGGCTCAGTGGATAGAGCATCAGCCTGTGGACTGAAGGGTCCCAGGTTTGATTCCAACCAAGAGCACATGCCTGGATTGTGCAGGCTCAGTCCCGACTGCAGGGCATGCAGGAGGCACCTAACCAATGATGCTTTCTCATTTTTGATATTTCTATCTCTCTCCCTTTCTCTCTGAAATAAATAAAAATACCCTATATAATAAAAGGATAATATGCAAGTGGACCGATTGGTGGAATGACCAGTTGCTATGACGTGCACTGACCACCAGAGGGTAGAGGCTCAATGCAGGAGTGGCCCTAAGCCATCAGTTAGACATCCTTCGAGGGCCCTGAACTGCCAGAGGGTGCAGGCCAGGCTCAGGGATCCCCGGTCACCTCCCCACCCCCATCCCGACTGCATGAATTTTTTGCACTGGTCCTCTAGTATTAAAAAAAAGAAAAGAGATCATTTCTCAGGAGAAACCAAGATGGAGGCATAGGTAAATGCCTAACTGCAGCCTCACACAAGTTCAAAAAAATACAACTAAATACCAAATGGACATTATCCAGAACTACAGGAAAGTTGACTGTCTGAAAATTCTACAACTAGAAGGAAAGAGAAAACCAGAAGGAAAATGAGAGGAGCTCTAAAAGCCTAAGGTACCGAGACGTGTGGAGAGTGAGGACCGAACTGGAGGGGAGGGAATACAACAAAGTGTCCAAGTGATTCTTTTGGGGTGAGGTGGGAGTTGTTCCATAAGTAGACTTTCAAGTTTTAATTTATGTACTTCTGTATTTTTTAACTCTTTATAAGCACTTACTGTTTATTTATTTATTTTTTTTTACTAAAGAATTATTTTTTGGAATAGTTTTAGACTTACAGAAAAATTGACTAGAAAGTTCTCATATATCCCTTCTATACATATAACCCCCTGAATTATTAATATCTTACATTAGCATTTACATTTATTATAATTTATTTTATTTATTATAATTAATAGTATGGTGTGCATTTATTACAATTAATCAGTATTGATATTATTAGCCGGAAGTGCATAGTTTAATTCAGATTTCACCCAAGTCCTTTTTCTGTTTTAGGATCCTACCCAGGATCACATTACATTACACACACACACATACACATACATAATATCACAATTGTCATGTCTCCTTAGGCTCCTCTAACTGAGATAATTGTTCAGACTTCCCTACAAGCTTAGCCTTTTTACAGGAAAATATACTTTCCGTTAAAAAAATAATTAACCTCTATACTTTGATAAGAACATAAAAATGTTCTTTGATTCACTGACATAACTTCATGCACTGTTCAAGGTGCAGCAATTCAGGTGAAGACAGAAAGGATTTCTACTCTTGCAGAACTCACGTCCTAGTTCAACAAACTGGAAATGGACTGTGAATCAATCAACATAATAAAATAAAATAATGGCAGAAAATGAAAATAGAGCCCTGTGAATTCAAGCGACTAGTTCGTTCCTTTAGACTGTGTTTATCAGGGAAGATGTTCCAAGCTGAGTCTGGGCATTACGGGGCCAGCCATGGGCCTGCCTGAAGAAAAAGCATTCCAGGATCAGAGGTCACCTGGACCATAGGCGGCCATCTGAGGAGGAGTGGTTGGACACTTCTGAAAACAGAAAGAAAGCCGGTGTCCTGAAGCAAGTGGTTGAAGAAGGATACAAGGACAGGAAAACTATGGAATGGAGTCAAGATTCTGAATGCCGTTAAAGAACTTAGACCAGGGAAATGACATATTTTTGCAAGATTATTTCAGTTGCAAGCTTAGTTTTCCTCTCCTGTGCAATCTTTACAGCTTCAGCTATCACCTTTATGTAGGTGATGCTCAAAAAAAATATGAACCAACTGCTTTACACATTTAGAAATTCTTCCGTTAATCCATTCTCCCTACTGCTGAATAATGTTTTAAAAATGCAAATCTGATCATGATGTAACCCCACTCAAAGACTCTCCATTACTCTCTTTTTCCCTTAAGAAAACATTTCCTTTTTTGGACTACAGTGTTTGAGAAGTTGACTCTTTTTTTGTTGATTTCCCACACTTTTAACCATTGCCTCCCTCATCCTTGGATTCTATACTCCCAAACCACCTAAGTACTGGCAGTTCATGTCTCTCTGCCTTTGTGGTCATAATATCTTTTGTTTAAATTACTTCTAGATTTGTTCTCCTTTCTGATCCTTTCATCTCAGTAATTTTGACTTAATCTGCCATCACCCACTTCATATGTCAGTTACCCTAAGGAAGCACTCTTTGTCCCAGTTAGTCTGGATAAATGCCCTCTTCTGTGAACTTACAACACCCTCAGTTTTCCTCTTATAATAGCACTTATCAAGCTTTTAATATCTCTTCATTTTTCTATGTCTGAGCTCCTTGGGAACTAACAGTGCTATTTTTATTTCTCCTTAAGGCCTTTTAAATTGTACCTAGCAAGACAAAGTGACTTCTAAACATTTACCATTTCCCAGGCTTGCATTCTCATTGCCCATTGGTATGCCCATTGCAACAGAAATCCTCAAAACATGTCTACACTCACTATTGCCAATCCCTCTCCCACTTCCCCTTACATTCACCTCATCAGTGTCAGTATTCTGCCCCCACCACTTCACTGCAGCTGCAGTTGTTGAGGTCATTAATGACATCATGCTGCTAAACTCGGGAGTCAGTTGTCAATCTATTTTATTGACCAGTCAGAAGTATCTGGCCATTGTTTATCCCCCCTTCCTTGATACAACTCATTCTCTTGGCTTTCCTTCTATTTTGTTGTTTTTTTTCCCCAGCCTCCTCTGCTGGTTCCTTCTCTTCTCCCAAACCTTTAAGGTTGGAGTGCCCTCTAGCTCAATAGTTAGCCCTCTTGTTTTCTCCTTGTGCAGTGACCTCACTGGTTTAACAACCATCTGTTTGCCTGTGACCCACACATTTTATCTCTAGAACAGACCACTCTCCTGAACTCCTAAACTAATTTTCAAGCTAACTTCCTAACACCTTTATTTTATTGTCTAATAGGAACCCCAAACAGTCTATGGCCATAACTGAATTTCTAATCTCCACCCGCAAAGTAGTTATACATGCAGTCTGCACCTACACAGTTAATGTGGTTCAGCCCCACCCTAGTTTATTTTTGTTTGATCCTTTGCACTTGGAGCATGCAAAGCATGTGCTCACTTGGCAACTTTCATTCAATTGTGCAATCTGATTGGAATATCTGTTCCACATATCTGCATGGCTAGCTTCCTCAACAACTTTGTGTTTTCTGAATTGTTGTCTTTTCATTGAGGCCCACCTGGATTATCTTACATGAAATCATTGGCCACCTTCTCCCCAACCCCTGACTCTAGATCTCTCTATCATGCCTTAAATTTTATTTTACATGGTACTTAGCTTTTATCTGTCATCTCTCTATCATCTCTCCATCATCTCTCCCTATCATCCATCTATCTATCTATCATCTATCTTCTATCTATCTATCTATCTATCTATCTATCATCTACCTACCTACTTATCATCTAGCTAGCTATCTGTCATCTATCTGTCTATTTTTTAATTCCCTTGCCAGAAAGTTCAATTTTAAGATTTATTTTTTTCTCAGCTTTGTTCAAATTATATCCGAAGTGTTTAAAACATTGTTGGCACATATTAAATGCTAAAAAATGCATTAAATTAAAAAATGTCCTATTTCAAAATAAAGATGTATAACACGGAAATGATTATGCTTCAAAAGCAGATTTTCCGTGTGTTTCTTTTTATTTTTATTTTACAATAATTCTACCAATTACCGAGAAAGAAATGTGTGTTATTTATTATTTAAAGAAGAATGGCTTTGGGGATACTTTTATGCTTGAGTTCATTTGGGAACTGATGGAAGGCCTTTTCCTGTGACTTCTGTAATACTAAGCTGTTGCACTAGCTAGTTTTTCTTCATCTCAATTGTCAACTATTCTTTCTGCATTTTCTCTCCTATTGGTAACATTTCTGGGCCATCAATTCTCCCTGTACTCAGTTTATCTGAGAAATGTCAGACATATCAATAGCTTTAATAAGCTTACATAAATTTATGATACCTAAATCTCAATGTCAGATATTTGAGTAACCTGAAGGCAGAAGGTGTTAAGAACATTACCCCAAAATATGCGACATTGGCACATTAATTATTTTGAGATGGAGTCCACTGAGAAACAGTAGATAGCCGCCCTCTTTCTGTCTAAAAGCAGATCATAAAATTTCCCATGTACCAGCAGAGAACTTTCTTATCACCAGAGACAGGCAGTCAATGCCAAAATGGATCTTTGAACACAAACATACTAAAATAACTCTTATCTTCCATTTGATTCCCCTATGTATTTTCTAGTCACTTTCCCACAATTTACTGCTGCTAGAAGCTTAAACCTTTTTTATTTATCTTGCCACTTCACAAATTTGTCATTCTTTGTTTTGAAAAGTATATAAGCTCTCAGTCCAAACTGATTCTTCAGGTCTTCATTTTTCCTATGAAGGTTCCTATGTGCACATAAAAATATTACATAAATGTTTGTTCTTTTCTTCTGTCAATGTATCATGTGTCAGCTTAATTCTCAGGGCCAGTCACAGAACATAACAAGGAAGAGGACAGGTTTTTCCTCCCGGACAAGGCTTATCTAGACCTTTGTAACTGGAATGCTTCATGTCCTTTGCATTCAAAATAGGCATTCTGAATGCATCATGTTCAGCACCCTTTTCCCCCACATGCACTTATACAGTCTACCTTTTAGTGAATGGAAATGTGTGCTCCTCTTCCTTTATTCCCATTTTAAGTGCCACCTTATTGCCTATTTCCAAATTCTGTGTGCCGTACTTTTTTTATTGCTCTCTCCAACTGACTTTAATTAATCAATAAATCATTTTAAATATCTTTGCAATATCAAATTTCTCCATCTGCAGAGCCAGAATGCATGAGTTTGAACCCTGGCTCTGCCTTATGTTAGCTAATTACCCTTTAGCAAATTACTTCTCTGAGTCTCAATTTTCTCACTGCAAGATGAGGATAATAATCATATCTACCTCATTGGGTTATTGTCAGAATTAAAGGAATTGATTCATAGAAAACAGTCAGATGAGAGTCTGGAACACACTCAATAAATAATAGCCATTATAACTTATCACTTCCCTACTTTTAATTTTTCAGTGACTTGTTACTTTTCAGAAGAATTGCAGGTGTCTTTTTTAACATGGCTTGAAAGCCTCTTTAGCAGTGAGCTTTCACCCACTAATCTAGCCATTGAACCCTTTGCACTCTTTGCTCTTCCATAAGGAATTGTTTTCAGTTCCTCTGAGAGGCCTGTTGTCTCTGTCTGCTATACATGATCTACACCTTGCTTGTCTACTTAATGTGGAATTTAAACTTGGAATTGTACTTCATGAGCCTTTTCAATACAGACCTTGAACCCTGTGTTTCCACTATTATAATGCCTGCCATGCTGTATCTTAATTGTTTGTGTAATTGTCTGGCCTCTCTATATTATCACTTTGAGGGAGAATGAATGTATCTGTCTCTCAGCATTCCGATTGAAAACACTTTGTTAATATTTGTTGAATGAATGTTGAGTTAGCAAGAGTTTTAAGTCAAGTTTATAGCTCCACTTAATTCCTGTAACACAACATGGATTTGCTAGGGGCTCAGTGTATGAATTTGTGCAACTTGAAAGGAACTGTGGGCCCCAAGAAGCTGCAGTGTGCACAGGGGCGGGTCTTGGCCCCTCCCACTATGGCCCTGATCCCCTGGCTGCTGGCAGCCCCACTCCTGCTGTTGCTGCTCCTACAAGCTGATGGTGCCAGCCCTACTCGCACCCACTGACAGTGCAGAGCGTGAGCAGGGCCAGCGCAGTCAGCAGGTGCAAGTGGTGGCAGCTACTGCCCATATTGCCCCTCAGGAGCAGAGGGAGACAGAGAAGCCCTCAAGGTAGAGAAGCCCTCAGGGGCGATCGGGTCTGGCAGCCACTGCTCACACCCACTGAGGGTGCTGAGTGATCTGGACAGGCGCTGGGCACCAGCAACAGGTACAAGCAATGGCATTGGCAGCAGGTGTGAACAATAGGCAGGAGAAGAGTGGTGCAGGGGAGCAAAGAATTTTCTGTAACCACCAGAGGCTTGCCCCGATAACAGCAACCTGTGCCCCATCTTGGTCTGGCGCCCCCACTCACCTGCTCCACCATTCTGCCGTGGCTGATGCCCACCATGTTGTGCACTCTGGCGCCTGGCCCCTGCCATGTTCTATGCACTCCCCCTGGTGATCAGCACACATCACAGCGACCAGTTGTTTGCTTGGTTGGTTGTTCCACCATTTAGTCTATTTGCATATTAGGGTTTAATATATATATAGAGAGAGATTTGGCAGCATTCAATAAATTTAAATATACATGAGATTTGTAAACTAAGTCAATTACAGCTTGCTAAAAATAATACATTTTTAAATAACAAGAGGTCTCTTGAAGAGACAGTGTTTTCTATGAAATTTTAGTTTTATCTTGTTCCACAGTTCTTCTTATCATATTAAGGTCAGTTGCATTATACAATCTAATTTTAATTAAGACTTGAAAATGCCAATACTTCACTGTAATATAAAATGGAGCTCAGAGGTTAGTAGTTTTTAGATGCTTAATAATGTTAAATGACAATGATTATAAAAGGAACCTTAAGTTTATTGATCAGATGTGTAAATATCAATCACTCAACTTGACTTCTAATAAAATAAAAAAAACCTGCAAGTTCAAAACTGTTTTAAAGACTCTCTCAACACTTGACCTTTAAATTTTTTATTTGGATCAATATCTAAACATAAGTACACCATACCTATTCAGTAATGATTTTAAATTTGTGCTCTATTATATTTTATCCTCAACAGGTAACCTTCATATTAGAAGTAATAAGTGAAGAATAAAAGAAAAAATTGTTTTATTTTTTTCAAATTATGACTAAATATAAAAATATATAAGTATAGTCAGAAAATAGAATATGAGAGCAGAAAACATCTGAAAACTTATTTTTCTTTCTCTACATATGATGAGATTTTTTTTTTCATGAAGAAGAATATTTAATAGCACTGTATATAAAATATATAGTAAAATTAAAGGCAATGTTCAGCAAAATGATTTCAGTATATATTGTTAAAGAAATCCTGCATTCTGGAGAACACATTTTAAAAAAAATGTGGAAATAGAGTAAAATAAAATTTCTAGGCATTGTTCAAAAGAATGCCAGCAATGTATTAATTTAAATTTAGCCATAGAAAATCATTGCTTTTAACTTCCTTTTAGGCTGCCTAATAATACTTTGCATATTTATAAAATTTTGGTTTGTTTTAACACATAAGAATGTTAAAAAATGAACTTCTATAGAATTTATTTCCCATTTTGTTATTTTTCTTGGCTTCATAAATCAACTCTCCAGTCATTCCTTGATATGTTTTCAGAGAAAATGTTGCTTTAAGAGAGCTCTGAACATATAGCTACATTGCATAAAAAATTTTAATGGCAATACATTTTCTATGGTAAAGCACCAAATTCTATCATGCTGAAGTTCTTCAAAGACCTGGCTTCTACCTACCATTTTTCTACCATATTCAAACTCTTTCTGTGAACCATACATTCTCCTCATTCCAAACCCTACTCATGTTCTATCCCCCCCTTTTTTTTTAAATCATCAACTGGTTTATTATGTCCTTTAGCCTCAAAGTTCCTCATTACAATCAAGGCTAATTTATTCATCTTTTAGAGTCTAACTCAAAAGCAAACACCTCTGGGATCTTTTCTTTATCCTCTTCAGCAAAAATTCCTCTTTTGTTCTATCTGCAGTAAGTTTATAGCTCTATTTTGCACTGACCTTTGGCCCTTAGGCAAATTGAGAGTACACCGCATGTTTTCCATCTCTTTCCATCAAAGGGTGAATTCCCTAGTTCTTTTGCATGGTATGCATATTTTACATATTTAATAAAACCTCATTGAATTATATTAAAAGTGAGCTTTGATACCCTTAACATTTTGGAATATATTGTTATGCATAGTGGTCCACATTAACTACAATAATGTGCGGTTCTGTTTTTCTCTTTGAGCTCTGTTTGTCTCCTTAATTCCCTCTAATTTAGCTTGCAATCTTCCCATACCATGGTGGTGTATCTGAGCACTTTATGCTTTCAGAAGACTTCTTAGGAAACCTGGCAAAAAGTTCTAGAACTACAAGAGTATGTGTTTAGTTTGCCTATTGTTTACAAGGTCATTAATGATTTGTTAGTAAATGTGGGTTATCTGTTCAGTGGGTATTTATGGAATACCAAAAATATCTCTAGTTACTAAAATTTCCCCGGGGAAAACACAAATGAACAAGACCTCTTCCCTGGGAAGATCATAGTCTAGTCAAAAGCCAGACTTTTCTTGAAGGACAGATTGAAAATAGTCATTTGGATAAATAAATATATGATACTTTAGGTAATAACACCTGGTACAGAGAAAACACACCAGGTAATAAGATTTAATTGTGAGGGGATTCTTCCTGGATACACCGATAATGGAAGGCCTTAGTGAGCAGCTGGTAACTTGAGCTAAAACTGGATGAGCTTATGATTAAAAAGCTTGTCTTTAGAAAAATCCAACAGTGGTAAAGTTATTCATCGTTTCACAAGGCATTTATTCCATTTAGATCTTAAGTTTGTTGGTTTTTAAATGTAAGGGATGGGTGAGTTCCTCAGGTGATCCTGCATGCCTCCTTTGAGATGTTCTGCTGCTCTCCTGGGTAGGAAGTGACACCGACATTTCTCTCCGTAGATCCTTGTTTGTATTTTTGGTGAGGCCTCCTAGCCAGTGGTTGGCAAACTCATTAGTCATCAGAGCCAAATATCAACAGTACAACTATTGAAATTTCTTTTGAGAGCCAAATTTTTTAAACTTAAACTTCTTCTTATGCCATTTCTTAGAAATAGACTCGCCCAGGCTGTGGTATTTTGTGGAAGAGCCACACTCAAGGGGCCAAAGAGCCGCATGTGGCTCGCGAGCCACAGTTTGCCAACCATGATCCTAGCCTGTTTCATAAGCACGTGCTCTTTGAATAATGTTGTTTTCAAAGTTGTTTTGGGGAAGATAT
The DNA here is from genome assembly GCA_963924515.1 of Vespertilio murinus. Lineage (NCBI taxonomy): Eukaryota > Metazoa > Chordata > Mammalia > Chiroptera > Vespertilionidae > Vespertilio > Vespertilio murinus. Next base: position 35,377,407 of record OZ004704.1, read on the forward strand.
ATAGCTAGTTTCATCCCCAAATTTTTCACAATAGTCATAACAAATAACTAAATCCTCCCCCTTTTGAAATATGTAAAGTGTGATTATATAGTTTATAGTGATTTAACAAACATACAGTTACTAGTATATGAGTAAAGATAGTAAAATGATTTGCTTAAGATCTGAATAATTATAAGAGGTCTAAAAATGTTGTCTAAAGCAAAAATACGTCTAGAAAGATATGGTATGTCCATGATTCTGGTTTGAATCTGATTTTTGACACTTTCTAATTTATATTTGATTTTTAGAAACAGTCAAAAGTCTGTTAGGGTCAAAAGTCTGTTAGAGTCTAATCAGTAAACTATATAATGAAAATAGTATAATCTAATAGTGGATGTCCCTATCTAGCCTCATATTGAAACATAATCAAACTAATTTTCTTGTATAGTTGACACTTTATTGATTAGTTAGAAAACATAAATTTGTCCAAAGGCACACTGAACTTTGGTGGATGAAGTAGAATGCAAATTCCCAGCATCCATTTCCTACTTAGTTATTGGTAATTTTTAAAAGATAATGAGCCCTGGCCCAGTAATTCAGTTGGTTAGAGCATTGTCCTAGTATGTCAAGGTTGCAGTTTGATTCCCATAAGGGCACATTCAAGAATCATCAGTGAATGCATAAATAAGTGGAGCAACAAATTGATGTTTTTCTCTTTCTTGCTATCCTCACTCTCACTTTCTCTCGAGCTCTCTCTCTCCCTTCTGCTTGTCTCTAAAAGCAATAAGTAAAAAATATATATATTTAAAGAGATAATAAAGTGAGTTATTATTTAGTTTCTGGCAAGGACATTGTTAATTAAATTTACTTATCAAAATGTTAAGTTATTTCGATCTATAAGTGTCCAAACCATTAGGTGATTTCCCCCCCTCAGATTAACACATGGAGAATATACGTTTTTTAAGATAAATTCTGGAATGATCATATTTTCTTCCAAATATAGAATGTAAATTTTAGGTTAGAAAAATATTTATAGTAGCAAAGAAAAATCATTGAGAGTTGTTGAACATTAAAATAATGTCCTAGTACCTCACTTTAAATTTCTTGAACATTTCCCATTGAATTGGTTTTACATATATTTAGGCTCATTTCTTTGTAACCAAATAAAATTAAAATTAACCCGTTTTTAAAGAGATGTGTTAACCTTATAAAAGCTATGTAAATGACTAGTTTGACAAAATGTTTTATGATCAGAGATCATCATTTGTGCATAAAAATGTACAAATGTATACCATAAATATATATGAAAACAAATTATAGATATTCTTTTATCATTGACTAGAGGCCATGTGCACTAAATTTGTGCACCGAGGGGGGTGGTGTTCCTCAGCCCAGCCTGCACCCTCTCCAATTTGGGACCCCTCGGGGGATGTCCGACTGCTGGTAGTCAGACATCCCTCTCACAATCTGGGACTGTTGGCTCCCAACTGCTCACCTGCCTGCTTGATTGCCCCTAACCGCTTCTGCCTGCTAGCTTGATCGATGCCTAACTGCTCCCCTGCCATCTTAGTCACCCCTAATTGTCCTCCCCTCTCAATCTGGTCACCCCCAACTCCCCTACCCTGCAGGCACAGTCACCCCCAACTGCCCTCCCATATAGGCCTGGTTCCCCCCAACTTTCCTCCCCTGCCAGCCTGGTTGCCCTCAACTGCCCTCCCCTGTTGGCCTGGTTGCCCCTAACTGCCTTCCTCTGCTGGCCTGATCACCCACAACTACCCTCCCCTGCTGGCCATCTTGTGGTGGCCATCTTTGATTACATGGGGGTGGCCATCTTGTGTGAGGGTGTGAGAGGCAATTTGCATATTACCTCTGTTATATAGGATGAGTTGTGGCTATTTGGCCTTCGTTAAATTGGTAATCGGCACATGAGAGCAATCATTAGAAAGCTTAAACAAATTATATTAATTATAATGTTATCATTAAGATTTACTTACTTGAGGAGTAGCCCTAGCAGAAAACAGGTTAGTTTGTTCATGCCTTTTGAACACACATTATAAACTATTTACTTCGTAATACATCTGTTGCCATGCTCTCCCCTTCTCTGAGTTCATCAGAGTTGTTTCTTTTTCTTATTTTTTCTTTAAAATTTTAACTTAAAAAATGAAAAGTAATAAAGGCCAGAATAGAAATATTATTATAGTCAGAGAAATATTCCCTGGGGTGAGGTTAAAATGAATCACTGTAGGATTGTTGGCTAATGTTAAAATGGCTGCTCCTGAAAGAACAGGCATACTTCCTATTGCACGTGGGGTTTTCAGAGCATTTCTAAGGAATTCAGAGGATCATCCAATCCCAGAGAGAATACTTCCTTGCACTACAGAGTGGCGTTCTCTATTTGGCTTTAGAAAATCCTGAACTTCTTTTTGTTTGTGTCTGTTCTATCTGGCACCACCTTTGGGCATATCCTGTAGGTGCCAGAGAACTTGCTGAAAAGCAGGTTGTTTTGTTGTGATCTAGAGATACTTTTGTCCGGCTTCCAGGCCGTGTTTTAAACTCAGAACAAATGACAGAGCTAAGCACACTAGGTGAAAATTCCCCTTCCTTAGATTCATAAGAGAGTTGTGTGTTGTTGTTTTTTAAATGATACACAGTACTCAAGTAGGACTGTTACATAAAAGTCTAGTGCAATAGATTTTTGGCCAGAACTCGGAATAGCTGGGAAGGATATCAAGAAAAGCAACTTTTATCAAAAGGCAAATGAGTTTTTGAAGCCGGTGTTAATTGGCAGCCAAGGTGTTTCATTACGAAGCTGAGTGTGTAGCAGTTGTAACGTGCTGACTAGGAAAACCCAGCCAGCAGAACGCACTGCCGTGCAGGCGTGTCTGTGTCTCCAGTCCCTCCTGGCCCCGCTCCTAGCGTGTCAGTAATGAGGGTCCTGTGTGAAACCTCTGGGGTGCCACCTAGAAAGTGCTTGTGTTGCATGTTTATTCAACTTTTACTTCCGGGGGAGATGGGTATTTCACAATCAAAGGGTTCAGGGGAGATCACTTCCCAACTTCAGATGTTGCATTTTTCCTATTTTGCCATCCTCTGCGTCTGAATGAAACCTTAGGAAGATCTGACTGGGAGAGCTATTTTTTCCTTTGTAGCCTAGAGCATAAAGCTAACCGCAGGAAATATTCAAGTTATAACTACAGAGGCGATTCTTTTTGGATAAAGCCATGGGGAAGGTGGTGCTTTATCTCGATGTGTGAGTGTACCCACTGCTGCTTTTTTTTTTAAGGAGAAACACCTGAGGGCCGTGCGTAGCAAGTTCCCACTGTTGATTCCCCTGCCCGACAGTAAACAGTGCGAAGGTTTCTCTCCACACATAACACAGCCTAAGCCCCCGGGAGTGTGTAGACTTTGATATTTTCCCCATTCTGACATTTTACCAGCTGGCTAAGGAAGAAAAAAAAATTTGATTTGCTCAGGGAAGCCTCAACCTGTCGGCAGCACATTCTTTCACTGGCCTGTCTAGAGGCATCCTTTTGATTTCAACGGTGTTCCGCATCTAGTTTTATGGTGATGCATAGAGGGGGGAAAAACACATTATTTTCTGCGGCTGATGTGATACAGGTGTTGGTTGAAATCCCTTGCCAACAGTCCGCCAGCCAAATAATGTCAAGTCTTACGGAAGCCTTGCTGTCGATTCTAAGAAACAAGCATGGCTGTGCCTGCCGTCCTTGCCCAACAAAAGCAGGCTTGCCTCGCCAAGCCTCGGCTGGGGTTTTGCAGAAGGAAATCATGAAGGCTTGTGCTGCGGGCATGTCACAGGGGAGGCTGGGACACGGCTGAGCTCGTGCCCCCTCTGATACCTTGCTTGCCCGGCCGACATGTACGCCCGCCTCCCTGACAGCTCCCGGGTTCACCGGAGACCCCTGTCACTGTGTCCGTCCTCCCGCAGGCCATGGTGGAGACAGTTAACAACCTCCTCCAGCCGCAAGCCTTGAATGCGTGGAGGGACCTGACCACGAGCGATCAGCTGCGGGCAGCCACCATGCTGCTTGACACCGTGGAGGAGAGCGCGTTCGTGCTGGCCGATAACCTTTTGAAGACGGACATCGTCCGGGAGAACACAGACAATATCCGTAAGTGGCCTTTGTTGGACAGCGGGGCCAGGGACCCGTGGGCAGCAGAGGAGGGGAAAGGATGTGGCTGCGGTGGCCTAGTCATTAGGAAGAGTACTCTGTTCTTGTGCTGTCACTAAAAGGATGTCACCTGTCACTGGCTTAGAAAGGGCCCTCATAATCATGTACGTGACCCTCCTTTGGACATTCCAGTATTGGGCATATTAGCCTGGGATCCTTTACAGTGAGGTTCATTTAATTGTTTTCTTTTCGTTTTTAATGTATATTTGTTTTCATGTATATTTGTGTATGTATCATACCATTTAAAATTTTATCTTCCTAAGACAGGGCTCATGGGCTACTTCAGTCACAGTAGGAGTGTCTCTGAGTTACGTACTGTGAAGAAATCATTAAGTTAGGGGTTAAAACAATTTCTGATAACTGTGTTATTGGCTAATTGGAGTATAAATCTATTTTACTTATTGCGTGTAAGGATGTACCTGACAGTTTTATTTCAGGAGAATTGATAAAGCTGTTTCAAACTTATTAGATTTAAATATGGATCGATATTGATATAATAGTGCGGCTCTAGATTTTAAAGGTATTTATATCTAATTCATAAAATAAAGATAATGTTTTGAAAATAAACTTTAAGTCAATGACCACGTATAAGGATTTGAGCTGGAATTTTAATTCATTTTTTTTTTTTTACTTTATAGCTGGTGCAACTGAATTCTTATTTACCTGATATCCATTGTTTATGTGCTTTGATTATAAAATCCTACTTTCTAAATAAGAGATTGAACTACTACTGTAAAACATGGCAAACAGAACATTAATTCCAGTATTTTGATTTCAGGACTTTTTCAGTGACCTAGAAAATTACCTTAGCTTTTCAGTATTTCTCAGTAAGCGCTGATATCTCTTTGCCATTGACAGAGTTGGAAGTTGCAAGGCTGAGCACCGAAGGAAACTTGGAATACTTAAAATTCCCAGAATCTATGGGCCATGGAAGCACCATCCAGCTTTCTGCAAATACTTTAAAGCAAAATGGACGAAATGGTACGTTAGAGTGTATTTGTTAAGCTTGACAAAATTAAACTTAAGGATGCATTGCTTCTTGGCGTGGAATTTTAAATGTGCTGTTCAAAACCTGATCTTCTACTCGTCTGCTGTCTGTCTCATCTCATCCACTGTACTCATTCTCCTGCTCGTCCTCCTCCTTCTGTCACCTGCACCAACAATAGAGAAATTATATGTGTTCTACAAAATTCTCAGATTTGGAAAGTGTTTTGTTACTTTTCAGTAGCAATAAAATGTTAGAAAGTGGAATATGAGGGAAATTAATGAACAGCAAGTCCAGATAATTATTTCCCCTTGAAATGAGTAACTGTTATTGACTTGTCAGATTGGCTTTCTAAAACTTGTAAGGAAAATTTTTCTTATAATTTTAAAATTATTTTTTTCTTATTCACTTATTTTTGGGGGGTGTCTATGTTTTTCTTTCACAAAAACTTCCTGTGAGGAGGTGCTTTTGGGGAATGGAACTGGTAAAAGAGGTCAGTTTAGTGAACTGGGATAAGTTCACTGAATAATTTTAATTTGGTTAAAATTAAATAAGTTAATCTCATAAAGAAAGTATATTTTAAGCCTCCCTAACATTAATTTAAAAACTTATTTGGCCAAGGAATTAAGAACCTTTAACCTGTTAATGATAGTAAGACAACGTCAAATCATAGTGACTAACACAAAGCTAAGGTTTCAGGTTGAAGGGTAGATAGGTTTTTGTTTTGTTTTTTAAATAGCCTATTAAATAATGTTTAAAAAAAAACAAAAAAACAACGAATTATATTTGTTGTCCGCCAAACATTTTTGTAAGTGTTGGAAATCTTATCAGACTGAAGTTATAAGTCTTTATTATGTTGCTAATTTGACACTGAAATTTGAGGAAGCAATAAGATCTCATATAAAACAAAATCAGATTCCTGTATTAGCTTCCTAACTGGTTTCCCTCTTTTACTCTTGCCCCCAAACATAAATCCTGTTGATAGTTCTTCCCGAAACATAAATCTTGCCAATTGTATTTAGAAAGAAATCAAATGACTTAACCAACCCTGTCACATGTTACCTGGTCCACTTCCTGCTTCGTATGCCCCACATCACACCTGTCTTTAGCGTGCACTCTGTGATCCAGACAGTCTAGTTTAATTCTTTATTTTTATTGAGATATAATTGACATATAACTTTATACTAGTTTCAGGTGTACAACATAATGATTGGACATTTGTATATATTGCAAAACGAACAGTACAATAAATTTTGTTAACTTCTATCAACACACAGTTACACTTCGGTCTGTGTTGGTTTTTTCTTGAGAACTTTTAAAATTCACTCTTGGCAACTTCCAAAATGGGCAATACAGTATTATTAACCACAGTCACCATACTGTACCTTTTGCTTCCCTTTACCTACCGTCCCATTCTCTTCCCCACCACCCACCTCTGAGAACCACCCTTCAGTTCTATGAGTTATTTTTATCCTAAGATTTTGCATATAAGTGAGGTCATTCAGTATTCCTTCTCTGTTTGACTTATTTCACTTAGCATAATGCCCTCAAGATTCAGTCAAGTTGTCATAAATTACAATATTTCCTTTTCTTCATAACCTTAGGCAGGGCACTGCATGTCTCTTGTTGGACTGTCTCTTGTTTCCTTAAAAAAGGAAATATGGAGGGGAAAAGTTAAAAGATGGTTACTTTTACAGAGGATTGTCATAGGAAACATTAGAGATTGTGACAGGGGAAAAATAAGGTAGAAGAGAGTATGGAAACAGTGACCTTAATAGAACATAATTGAATTTTAAAACAGACAAAAAGTTTGAATCTTCCTATTTATTTTTATTGCAATTGAGATATAATTTACATATAATATAATTCATATAACCTTAAGTGTTTAGCTAGATGAATTTGACAGTTGTATTTAGCCTCTGAAATATAAGATATCATCTCTTCTATACTCCAGAAAATTCCCTGGTGTCTCCTTCTGTCCTGCTCAGCTCCTGCCATACCCGATGAAACTGTTTTCATTACTATTTGTATAGGCAAGTGCTGTCTGTTCTGGGATTTTATATAATTGAGTCATACAGTGTGGACTCTTTCCTGTCTGTATTCTCTAACTCGGTATTTTTCGGGATTCAATCATGATGCTCCATGTGTCACTGGTTTGTTCTTTATTGATGCATAGTATATTCCATTATGTTAATATACTATCATTTATTCTCCTTTTGATAGGTTTTTAGTTGTTTCCAGTTTGGTGCTATTATGAATAAAGATACTATCAACATTCTTATGCATGTTTGCTTTGTGAATTTATGTTTTTGCTTATGTAGGAAGGGTAGATATGTATTTATTTAAAAAAAAAAAACTGCCAAGCATTTTTCTAAATAGTTGGACAACTTTATACTTCTTCCAGCAGTGTGCAGCATACAAGAGTTCCAATCGTTCCCCATCCTTATGCACATTAGGGTGGACAGTGTTTTTCATTTTAGAGATGCTAGTAGGTATGAAATGGTATCTCAATGTGATTTTAGTTATTTCCCTCATTAATAATGATTTTGATAATTTTTCATGTCTCTTAGCCCATTATATATTATTTTTTTCTAAAGTTTCTCTTTCTGTTTTGCCATTTTAGTGTGGCATTTATTCTTTTACTGTTGATTAGCAGACATGCTTTATGTATTCATGAGTCATACATATTTTTTTCTAGTCTGTGGCTTGCCTATTTATTTTCTTAGTGCTATATTTTGATAGACATAAAATTTTAATTTGGACAAAAATCAATTTACCATTTTCTTTCTTTATGATTAGTGTTTCTGGGGTCCTAACCAAGTCATGTTTGCCTTACCCAAGACTAGAAAGCTATTCTACATTTTGTTCTGAAAGATTCATGTTTGACTTTTTATGTTTATATCTGTGATTCATCTTGGATTAATGTTTGAGTATGGAGTGAGACAGAGATTGAGGTTCATTTCTTTTAAACACTTATATGCAGTTCTTTCAGCATCTTTTTTATTTTCCTTTCCCAATAAATGCCTTGGCACTTTGGTTAAAATGAATTCTTTTTTAAAAAAACATATTTTATTGATTTTTTTATAGAGAGGAAGGGAGAAGGATAAGAGAGTTAGAAACATCGATGAGAGAGAAACATCGACCAGCTGCCTCTTTCATAACCCCCACTGGGGATGTGCCTGCAACCAAGGTACATGCCCTCCACCGGAATCTAACCTGGGACCTTTCAGTCCGCAGGCCAACGTTCTATCCATTGAGCCACACCGGTCAGGGCTAAAATGAATTCTTAAGGTGTTGTAAGTATATATTATACAGATTTGATTATAATCTAATTAGAACTATCTAATGTAAGTAGAACATACAGGAAGTAATCAGAGTTTCTCCCCAATTTATACTTCACATTTGCATTTATTTTAGGAGAGATCAGAGTGGCCTTTGTTTTATATAACAACTTGGGTCCTTATTTGTCCACGGAGAATGCCAGCATGAAGTTGGGAACAGAAGCTATGTCCACCAACCATTCTGTTATTGTCAATTCACCTGTCATTACAGCAGCAATAAACAAAGAATTCAGTAATAAGGTTTATTTGGCTGATCCTGTGGTATTCACTGTTAAACATATTAAGGTAAGAAAATGGCTTCTTAAGTTTAATTGTCCACATTATCTATATTTGTTATAGCAAATATAGAATACAAAGTATATTAATTTTTTTAATTTTTATTATTATTTGATATGTAGCAATTCAAAGTCTATTATATGATAGTGGTAATTTTTTTGAAATAATAAAGAAGACTATTTCTTAAATATGTAAATTGCTTATGATAAAACATTCATAGATATATTTATAAATGCTTCTCCATAATTACAAAGAGCTAGCAATATATTCAGTTGAATTGGACATGGTTTCACATAGGCTACTATAAGTAATTATATCTTTGTGTGTAGATAATAATTTTGTTATACTAAGATTGCATTGTAAATTTAACAAAGATTTCTAAAAACCATCCACCTTTTGCAAATTCATTAGAATAGTTTATTGTTTTTTGGGTATTTTTTACTCTGCAATATACTTTACTTTGAAAATAACTGATGTGATTCTGAAATACTGGTATTAGAATTCCTTAAATATGTATTTTTGGAAAAGTAAACTCACCCCTAGTCAGGGGGATATGTAACAACAAATTTCCTCAGAATTGCCGAGTTCCACTTCATAGGGAAACACTGGCAGACTTCTCCACAAGAATTGTGACAGAGTGTGAAGTTGTGTTGATGTAAAGAGAATGTCTACCTAATTTATGTGATCACAAAGTGGTTATTGGTTTTATTGATTTTATTTTTACCCTGTAGCAGTCGGAGGAAAATTTCAACCCCAACTGTTCATTTTGGAGCTATTCCAAGCGCACAATGACGGGTTATTGGTCAACTCAAGGCTGCCGTCTCCTGACCACAAATAAGACACATACTACATGCTCTTGTAACCACCTAACCAATTTTGCAGTTCTGATGGCACATGTGGAAGTTAAGGTAAGAGATATGCCACACAATAAACATGCTTACAATCAGGACACTAACTGTAAAAAGTCTTAACTCTGCGGATCAGTCTCACTGCTCACCTTAGAGTTTTTCCACTTCCAGAGTGATTCTATTCAGAAACTCTCTTGTGTTCAACCCATCCTCCCAGATGATTCGAATAACGTTTCCTTTTTTTTTTTTTTTTTACCATCAGTGTAGTTCCTAAATCAAAATTTGCTTATAAAATTTCCTTTAGTGTCCCCTGCTTTTATATAGTATGAATAAATGTCAGATCTCATAAACAGAGCAAGATAGGACCCCAGGACCAAAAGCCAGTGTGGTGAGATTAGGAACTGGGATCCGGACTAAGGAGCTATGTGTGGGTTTAAGTTCTCTTAGAATGACTCTTGGAAAAGCAGCCATTGAGGACAACACACAATGCATAGTAACGCAAAGAGCTTAGCAGGTCTAACACAACGTGAGGGGTTTTGTCCATTCAGTATGACACCATCCTAAAGAAAGATCCATATGATTGGTAGTTTCCAAAGTTGGGAAGATGGCTAACTTGGCTGCACTGGTCTTTTCCCAGCACAGCTCTGGCTGACCTGGTGGGTGTGGAGAGGATTTAGATTTTAGGTATATGGAGGGCATAAAAATTCAAAGTGCCAATTAATGTGGTTATAGAAATCGATAGATGAGTCGATAACAAAATATCATATACTTGTGAATTCTCTTCTCCTCTCCCTGGTGTCGATAAATATAGAGGAAGCATGGCTGTCTAGCATATTTTAAAAAGGAAAAGCTGTAGCAAGGGTTTATCTACCTGTTGTCATTGATCCGAATGGTTTCATCCCAAATTTTCTTTGACACTGTTGAATTTAAAGATGCTACAAGTATCCCAGAGGGAGACCAAATGCAAGCCCAGTTACACCTTCCGAGTAAATTGCCATAGCTGTGTCAGCACAGTTCAAATTTTGGTCTTTAAATGTCTGCAAGCACATTTTCTCAGGGCATCACAAATTGATCTAGCTTAGCAATTTGGCTGCACTACCAAATGTTAGATTTAAACTTGGCATGTGTTAGTATGGCTCTGGGATTCTATTTCTCAGCTTAGGGAATAAATTGAAACTCACACACACAAAAAATGGAGCGCACTTGAAATAACAACAAAATATCATTTTGCTCAGTTCATAGCATGACAACATCTTCCCAATCATCTATTATACAAGAAGCCCGACTGTGACCGTTATTGTGTCAACAAGAGATATAATAAATGGGAATCAATATTTTCCTTTAGCAGTCAGTCACACAGTATGCATGTCCTGGATTTCTTGTATCACATACTCTAACTCAGTCCCATTTTGATGTCACAACTTCATTTTGACATTTGTAAAGCAGAATTCAAGCAGATCATACGCAGAAGTCCAAAAAGTTTCACACTGACCAAACCTTCATTAAACTAGTGTCTAAACCAAACCACTCATTTACTCATGCAGAGTGAGGAGCACAGTGGCCAAATGGGACAGTTATTTATGTTTGCAGTGGTCACCCTCTAACTCTGCAGGTAGATCTGTAACAGAAACAAACTCATGTTGGAGAATTCGGTTGACAATGTTGGAAAAGGGGAGAGAAGAGTTAGCTGAGTAATCTGGATAGTTATTGTTATTAAACTGCGGTTCCCCAATCATGGGTCTTCACTCCAGGGCTCTGCCTGTGTCCTGATTTGTCTTTATCTATCATCTGTGTGATCTCTACTGTTCATTCAGCACTTCCTTCCTTCTTTAAATACCCGAGCAAAGCTATTGACAAGTTGCCTACTACACAGTAGGTTCTCAATACACACAAGTTCCCCCTCCCATCCCCCAGAGGTATTTCTAGATTCCACATTTCAGGGAAGTTTCTAGCACTTAAAGAACTCATGCAGAGAAGTGAAGCTGCAGTGGTAACTGATAAATATTATAATTGACGCCAACACTGTTGTGTGGGGACACAGAGGAGGATCCTCTATCTAAGGCAGGTCTGTTCAGAGACAGCTCTTCAGAAAAGTATGCTGCTCCAAAGGATGAGTCGGATGCATTTAGTGAGGTAGCTTATGGACAATTTGCACTTACCACATTGTTGCCACATTTTCTTCCCTTTGCCTCGGGTACACCATTCCTCTCTTGTTTCTTATGTTCTTTAGTAGCTGGTCTTTCTTACCTTCCTTTGCTGTTCCTTTTCATCTCCATGACCTCTCCTAACTGCTCTGGTCTGAGGTGTAACTCTAGATGTAGCCTAGTCATATGGCTCTGAACATCATCTCATGATTCCCAGATTTCTACCTCCATTTCTTAACCCCAGATTCCCAGATTCAATTGCTGACTTACTATGTCCACCCAGACTTCTAGTAAGTTTCACAATTCTAGAACTACACTTTTGGGATTCTCTCATCTGATTCCTTTCCTTCTTAGTGATGTCCTTTCAGGTGATTTGGCCCCAAACAAATATTCTATTCCCCGCCCGCCCTCCTCCTCCACCCCCCCCCACTCCCCCACCCCCGCCACTCATACTCACACCTAGTCCTAGGAGTGTATCCTGCCAGATCCAGCGTCTGACAGGATCCCAGTATTTTCATCACTACCACCTAGACTTCAGCCACTATCACGTCCCTATTTTTTTGGCTCAGCCCCTTAGTTGTTCTTTTTTTCTTCCTTGCCCCCTTAAGTTTATTCTCAGCATAATGGCCAGAAGGATCCTCTTAAAATGTGAGTCAGCCTGTGTCACTTCTCTGATTCATTCTCAAAAGCAATTTTATAACCCCTTTAAAATGCAAGCCAGGTAGTTTGTACCTTTGATCCAAACTAAAGGACTTCTTAACCTCAATAAGAGCAGAATCCAAAACCCGGCTACATTATCGTCTCTTGACTTCCTTTCCTACTATTCCACCCTTTGCTCTCATGGCCTCAGCCATACCAGCCTCGTCATCTTGACACAAACATATCAGGGTGTTGTAGTTAGAACTGAATGTCTCCCTCCTCCTACCTCCAAAGAGCCAAGTCTTGGCTCCATTATCGCTTTCTCAAAGACACTTTCCCTTTCCATCCTTTATAAAATTTCAGATTACAAACCCCCACAAACCAAGCCCCAGGGATTCAGTGAATTTCTAGTTTATCAAGGCAGAAAAGTGTTTAGACTGACTTTTTAATGTGGTACTGAGAGATATATTATAGTGAGACCAATGTCGGCAGATAAAAAAAGGAAAGGGTGCTTTTACTCCAAGGTGGCAACTCAGCTGGTTAATAACTTTTTAACTCTCTCTACTTTTGTTGTCTAAGGAAACACTTAATTGTCTTCTCTTTTAGAGAGAAAAATAATCATTACAGATACTTAGGTAATGTGATTGTATCATATTTATTATATTTTAAAACTTTTCCAAAGGGTCCCGGTCCCGGGTTCAATTCCAGTCAACCTTGGTTGCAGGCTCCTCCCCATTCTGGGCCTTGGTCAGAGGGTGTGCAGGAGGCAACCATTTGATGTGTTTCTCTCATATCAATATTTCTGTCTTTCCCTCTCTCTTCCACTCTCTCTAAAAATCCATGGAAAAATATGCTTGAGTAAAGATTTAAAAAAACAAACACCTTTCCATTATTGGGCATCATCTACAGGTTTATTTGTCTGTTGTTCAGCAAATTGTTAAATAGCCTACCATGGCATCAGGAGGTCCCTTATGGGAATTACTAAGTTTTATAACTTGGTTAAATTTACATTCTCTAGGAACACTGACATTTTTATATTTAAGAAGTGCTTGTGGAAACATATCTGCAAACTTTATTTTAGTAATCTCAATTTAAAAATAAAGTACAATGCTTCATCCTCCATCCTTTATTTGTTCCTTAGTAGTTGAGTACCATCTTTGTGACAGGCAAAGCTCAAGTATATGATTAGTAATATAAATAAGTAATCAGCAAAATCAGTATCTTGTGAAAAATGTCTTATTGTAGCAGAGGATGATGTGGGAATACGTGGGAAATAGCTTTGACCTGGAGGGTCAGGGAAGGTTCCCCAGATGTAGTGATAGAACTGTTTAAACAAATGAGAGTGACAGGGTTGAAGTACATGAAATAAGGTTGGATTTTTATGCTTTCATCATATATTTTTCAGTAAATTTTATAGTTTATTTTTTTAAAAAGAAGTAATCCAGTTTATGGCGATTCTAAAAAATGGAGATTAAGTGAAGACTTCAACTCGCAAAAGGGCCCTTCCAGTAATAATGGGAATTAATATTTTTATTTTTTAAATCCTCACCTGAGGGTATGTTTTTATTGTTTTTAGAAAGAGGATAGAGAGAAATTGATGTGAGGGAGAACTTATGGAGCCAGAAAGTCAGGAATGAATATAATTTTTTTTAATGTCTACTTACACTATTGCATTTAATTAGCAACACAATAGATAGCGTCATCATGATTTATTTGCTTAGTTTATAATCTGAGTGGTAGGTAGTCAGAATAAGAATAACAAATCAGGACACTGAGAATCAGGATGCATTCCTCTTATTCTTAGGTAAATTATATGAACTCCTCTTCCCATTAATTGTTGAGATGACACTATTAAATATTTTCTAACATTATCTCAAGATTATTTTAGGAATTGAATAACAAAATTATATTAAGAATTACACACTTTTAAAAAATATATATGATTTTTTAAATTCACATATTTGCTTCCTCGAGGCCCTTAAGCTCCTAATCCTAGTAGGGGTTGAGGAGAGAAGTTAACTGTCAAGGTCAAAATATTTAATTGAGTTTTTACTAATAAATAATCATTTATCAACCTCTATCAAGGTAAGACTTCTGAAAGAGAGAAGTTTAGGCTAGCATTTTCCATTACTTTTCAGAGAAAGACTTTTTTCTTACAATGAAATTGTCAAATAATGGATTTATAGCAAAATATTATAACGACATATAACTTCGGAACTCTTCAAAATGTTGGCTACTTAGATATTATGAATTCCCACAATGTCAAAACCATTAAATTCGATTTTAAGTACAATCATTAGTCAATATGAAGTAATCTTTTTAATTTTGGGGGTTGCTTCTCAATTAGTGAGGTGAATTTTAGCATTAACTAACAACTTTTATTATTTTAACCATAATGCCTCTACTACTTCAGTTTACCCAGGCTTAGGAAAATATAATCAACCAATCAATCAAATGAAACCAGTATTAAAACCTTTCCCATCCTAATTCTCTAAAAATATCCTCAAATGCTTATACTGTTTTTAGTAAGAACTAAATTGTTACTAAGTTGATGTGTTTACTAACTCTATTTGTTCCAGGTCACAAAATTTTGCCTTTTATTTTTAAACATTGATGGTATTCAGTGATTGTTTTTGTTTTTTTCCTGGCCTGTCCCATTCCACTGTGTCTAGTAAATAACGTGGAGAACTACTGGACTCTAGAGAGATTAGGATAGATTTCCCAAAAGTTAAATATATAACATTCTAAGCAGACAATAAGGTCAACCTATATAAATAATATTTTAAAAGCATTTGAACAAAAATATGGCTGAACTAAACCACTTTTCTTATGTTGTTATAAACAATTCAGAGGACTGACAATTTCCTTTGTGTAGTCTTACAGTGTAAGCATTGTTATTTAAAAACCTCCTATGGTTGGTTATTTGATAATTTAAAAGTCCAATTCATGGAACTGTGGACATTTTAAGGTGTTAATTTTGTAAAATTTAATCTTGGCTCCTACCTATTGTTTTTAGGCCTATGAGATTATAGTTCCCACTCTGTTTAAAACGTATTAAGTTTATTCAAGAGAATGGAAAAATGAAAACCTAGTAACTACTTCCTTTTCCTTTTGCCTGAAATCACTTTAGTGAGGGAAATGGAATATGGAGTAAAAATGGGATGGGTGTGTGCACAAGCTTGTGTACATGTGTGTGTGTATATCTACGTTATATTTTATTCAGTACAAATTAAGCATCAAATGAATAGTCTTAAAATCAACCTACCAAACTTGTATCAGGAGACATTATCCATTTTGTGTGAGAATCAGAAATTTTGCTGAGTGACCCCTAGTAAATGTTGTTTTAATAAAACCACTGGGTTTAATTTCTTTACTCAAATGATAGTGAAGAAAATTTTTACCCATGAAAGCCTAGCTCTGTCCAATTCTAAGAAGCCTAGTATAATTGGATCACAACAGGTAAAACAGAAGAGGATCTCTGGTCCTCTTCACCATTAGTGAAGTTGTTTAGAGCATGGAGTAGTTGACCTCCAGTTTAGGGTGATCAACTTTTTAGAGAGCCAACTGGGAGATAGTACTACCAGATCAAATGTGTATTTAATATGCATTAAGTAATTATTACTACTTAGCAGTGACAATTCCTACATAGTATCAGCTTATAGGAATTAATTTCCAGCTCTCCACAAATGGCCATCCACTTTGTATCTATGGGCTTGCTCTGGTAAACCAGCTGTTTGTCAGTCAGTTATTTTGCATTTGTGAATCATCATATAGACTGTCAATATCCAACACGTTCATCATTTTTAAACACTTCCAAACATATTGATGTCAACATAAGGTAAAATACTGTCAGGGATAATGGTTTTAAAAGCACTGAGGTAATTTTGCATTATGAAGTCTATACTGAATTTCAAATAAGTTACAGTTTTAATAAAGAAATGAGAAAGTCCTATTTAATTTGACTGTTGTTATTGTTGTGTTTTTTGTTTGTTTGTTTGTTTTTATGGTGCTACATTATAAAAACAGTCTTAAATCCAAAAAATAAGTCATGGCTTTCCTGTTTATGAGTTTTTGCCTGACACAGAACTTCATGCATCTCAAGTAGAATCAGTTCACCTTTTTCCTGGTTCCTTATAGTTTATTTGGAGCTTATCACACAGTTTTAGAGAACCATCATATAAATTTATTCTACTATAATCTGTTTCTTCATTTTCACCTGTCATATATTTTAAGATTAGAGAAAGAAACCCTTCTCGCCTCTCACTTTGAAACTATGATTTCATATTAGGCCAATATTTTAACTTTTTTTTCTATAGCTAGATGATAGCATTCTTGGAGGCACATATCTCAGGAGAATGTCTTCTTCCATTTCTAGAAAGTTAGGAAGCCCATTAAATACTTCTTCACATTTTGCAGAAACTGACAAGTAAACCCAAATTTTCATTACTAAACTTCATTATCACAAGTAAGCAAATCACATCCATTTTTAGCACCTTTGTCTATAAGACAAAAAGGATACTGAGTAGGTATGAACTATTCATTTTCTTATGTAAAAGGGATTATAGGCTAAATGGAACTTTCCAAAATTTACATTTGTGCTATCTGTTGAATATGCAGATAGGTGAGCAAAGTCTACTTTATAGCTGACCAAGGTCTTCACAACATTTTGCTTTGAAATTCCATTTTTCACATTAAAGTACATAAGAACTAAGGAAACATTATTTTGTTGCTATGATTCAACATATCACTTGAAATACTTTAGAAAGCATGATCTTTTGTAAGATCTGACAGAAACCGGGTCACTTATAAGGAACCAAAATATTGGTTATCAAAATTTCCCCTTTTGTTTACCCAGATGACATGTTAGTTACATCCTCTGGATCAAAAAAAAAAGTAACTTTTCTCAGATGCATAGAAAAATCAAGGGAGCAAGACAATAGTTCATGTTTATTCTTGTGGTCCACTCAAGGTTTTCCAACAACCATTAATTTCAACCAAGCATTGGTATCTTTTGGGGGGAAGATTAAAAAAAACAAAAACACATAAAAAATAACAAAAAATGATTTCACAAAAACTTTCTTGTCTCATCCTAGACTTGAGAGATGCAGCCTCCGTGTGCACAATCACACAACCTTCTCTGTCATACCAGGTCCCAGAGTCATTTCTGCATGTTGTGTAGCATGCTCTGTTTTGGCTACCTCGCAAACCCAGTTTTATATGTCCTTCCATGAATCTTTAAAATAAAACATGTTTCCACTTCTTTTGTCAGGATTATCATGTTATTATATTATAGTCATTGTCAGTTATATAAAGCTATTAGAAAAGATGATTATAATATCACAGTGTTAAAAATTAAAGCAATAAAGTCTTGATACAGAACCCAACAGTTAATCTAAAATCAAAGAGGAACTCAGGATCACAATGGGAATGGTCCATGATTGCCAACATCAGTAGCCTAGGGGGAAGTCAGCAGCCATCTCTAAGGAAGGTGGATGATTGATACTGCATCTATTTGACACTAAAAGTAGTGTTGCTTCCAGTTTCTATTTTCTAGGCTGACATATGTATTTGTACTTTTCTTTTAAACTTCTGAACCCATCTCTGATTTCTGACATTTTTTCATGTTTTGAGAGGGCTTTCCTGGGATGCAAATTTTACTGCTTGAACTAAGACATTCTGAGCAAACCTGGACAGTTGGTCACCCTATCACTAATTCTGTCTCTACTGCATACTAGTTGAATGATCTTGGGTAAATTACTTATTTTCTGTGCTCCTGTTTTTTTTCATCTGCAAATGGGAGGTAATAATAGTATCATATCATAGTGTTTTAAAGGATTGATCACCCTAACAAAATAAATCAGCACTCGTAATAGAGTATGACATTTTGAAAATCATCCTCATCATCATCACTGTATTCACCTTAGAAAAACTAAAAATGGAATTTTTTATCTGCATAACTTCATTTTTTGCCCTCGCCTCAAATACTTTAAAAGTAAGACTCAAAATACTCCTACAATCTTTTTCTTCTTTACTGCTTGATCAGTTCATTTCCTTTAGAAATTTCTGAGTGGTCATTTTTTTGTTTTATCAACTTTAATCCATCTTTTTCTCCCACCTATATCTGCATTTAATTCTCAATTGTTTTAAGATAGTAAATTCCCACATTTTCTACTGTTTCCTTTTCTGTTTCCTTCATTATGGATACTGCAGAGCTGGGTCACTAAATTTGGAGAGAGCTTAATTTTTTAAAATTTCAAACCAAAAATAAACTGATGAACAAAATGGAATCGTAGGCATGGAGCATTGGAGCAGCCTGAGAGATATTAGAATGGAGTGGGGTGGGAGGGGCTGGATAAAAGAAGTTAAAGGGATTAGCCAAAGACCATATATGCATAGTCCATGGTCACAGACAACAGTGTGGTGAAGGCCTGGGGAGATGCGTGGGGGCTGGGAGGAAGAAGGCAAAGAGGGTGGGAAAAGGGGGCCATCTGAAATAGTGTCAAAAATAAAAATAAATTTTTAAAAAATCAAAACGAGAAAAATCAATAACTTAGGGCACGCTATCCTATGCTTCTGTTGTCAAAGAGATTTGCTGAATACCTTTTATTAAAGCCAGAGGACAACTGGATATGAATGTTTTAATGTGATCTTACTTTGCCAGTATTTCTCTCTTAGCAATTAAAGCCTGAAAATATTTAGATTGCTCTTCTCCCCAACCACCAATTTGACTCAAATTTGAAATTGTTGCTGAATTCTTTTGGTTAATTTACTATGAGAATTATAAGAAATGCAATCATACTGTTCTTCTTACTGTTACTCAACTTTGACCTTTATCCTGTTCTGACAAGTAAATTCAAATTTCCTCTGACCATTAAGCCCTTTATTTTTCCAAGCATTTGCAGGCTGACCTTTGTGTCTGATTACATGGTTCCCAAGATGCCGAGCAATGCTAGGAACTTATTTCACAGAGTTCATGTCACATTTTTAGAAAATAGTCCTTTCCTAACCTTACTGGCTTCAGTGAAATTCACAAATCAAACCAACGACTTAATGCTTATTTGATACAGTAGTACCAGAGTAAGTGTTTATACGTTTGCAAAAAAAGGAAAAAAACACACAACAACACTCATTTTAGCTATAGTACAAATATTTTAGAACAAGATATGTATAAGAGGCAAATTAAAATTCATATTATTGTGTTGTAACAAATTTGACTCAACATTAAAATAATATATTATTATGCAGAAAGTAAAACAGGTTCTTAATTATTACTTGCCCAGAGTTAATAATTATTATAGGGTGATAGTTCTAGCAGTGTCTGGAAAGTGCAACTTTCTAAAAGTATTTTTAAAAAAGAATAAGCCATCCAGAGGGGTCCAAATTTAATGCATATAGTTTGTGTCCCATCTGGAAACACTTATGCAATTAAAATGAAAACCATTTCAAATACCATTCTCCATATTGTTTACTGACTTGATTTTTGGACAACAATGTTAGAAACATCATATTTCCACAAAAAGTCTTATTGAACTCATTGAATTATTTGTAAATCAAGAGGCAAAATACACATTTTCCTCTTCCATGAATTTGGTCTTATTTTCATTCAATGTACTTAAAGGTATATTTGCCACAGTAACATGAAGCCTCAGTTATTTTATCTATATGTGTTTGAGGCTTCTGATGGTCAAAGCCATAAGCAGTTTGTTAAAGGTAACAATTGCAATCTTGGAGTGACAAAGTTAAATTCATGTCTATAGATGCTAAGACTTACTCTGCAGTCCCCTTGCTTCCATAAATAGTTTTACCTTTTATTGTCATAATTGTTTGATACCTTTACATTTCAACATATATGAAGATAGTAGTGTAACAACCTTCTCATTCTTCAGCTCTAATATTCTTTAACTTTTACTCAAACTTTTAGAGCAAGTGCTTAAAGAACTAGGGGTCCCCAAAACTGTACAATGGGCAGCATGATGCAACTTTTAGTGTATAATCTAAATCCATTATAGAAGAGAAGGATAGTTAAAGATATATTCTTTTTTTTTTTTTTTAGTCAGCACATTATTTATCTACTTTATGGTAGACATTTTTTAGGGGCTGGGGACACATTGGTAATCACAGGCAATAAAACAACTTGTTCTCTTAGAGTTTATTTCTAGTGGAGGGCACAAACAATAAACAAGAAATATCAATAAATATACGTATATACTTTAGGCAAGTGCTAAGGAGAAAAAAATAGTTCCGGAAAACTAATGAAGGGAGTCAGAATGGGCAGCAGTTGTTTGCAATTTCAGATGGGGTGAATCAGGAAAACCCTCTGTGAGAAGGTGACCTTTGAATGCAGGACTGGAGGAAGGTAGCAAGTAAACCATGCAGATATCTTTTGGAAGAACATTCTAGACCCAGGGCTCACCAAGTGCAAAAGACTCTGTGGCTAGAATGTGTTTGATATATTCAAAGAACAAGGTAGGCCAACCGGGGTAGAATGAACCAAATAAAGGGGAATATGGGAAATGAGGCACAGGGGTACAGATGTCATAGTATGTTGCAGAGCTTTGTAAAGATTTTGGTTTTTACTTTTATTTAGATGGATGGAGACATTGGGTGATTTCAGTGATTAATCATATTCTCTGGCATATATATATATTTTTTAAATCTCTCCGTTCTGGTGAACGTAGGGGTGGGGTATGAAGGTTAAATTAAGGAGATCAATTAAGAGGCTATTAAAAACATCTGGTGGCTCAGACATTCGGTGCAGTTGAGGTGATGAGAAGGTGTGAGAATCAGAAGGCAGGTCCTACAAGATCTTCTGATGGACTGAACATAGTGTGTGAAGGAGAGGAATCAGTGTGACTCCTGAGTTTTTGGCCGGAACACTGTAAAGAATAAAGTTGCTGTTTGTTGAAGTCAGGAAAGCAGAGGAAAGAGCGGATTTGGAAAAGCGGAGAGTGGTGAAACAGGATAAGGTTAGGAGCTCAGTTTGGACATGTAATCTTTCACACCTTTTTTAACGTTTGAGATGAAATTGAGGCTAAAGCTAACCTGATATGGAGGATTTAGCTCTTGGTCTGAGTGGTATCATGATAATCATTCAAACCCAAATACATTGAAAGCACTGGGTGGTGGGGTATATTAATAAGGTATAAGATTAAAATATCTCAAGGCACGTGGTGGTATACAGTTCATATAATAGGGAATTGAGGTACATAGTGGAACTCGCAAACATGGAACGTGGGAAATAGGAAAACAGTACTTGATCCATGTCACATTGTTAAAACTATACCCATGAGTTTTACTCAAATGCCATCCTCTTGAAGGGGATGTGTTTCTTTTCATGGCTTGGCCCCCTGGAAGTTCTACTATGCATGCGAGACTATTATAAAGAAGACTATATTAACAGCTTCGATTGGCATTTCACCTCCATCGTTCTGTCCCCTTGTGTTACTAGTAACATTCTAGTTGTGGGTTGCATTTCAGAACGCTACTATCCCAGTATAGTATACACAAGGTGCTGGCAGTGATGCTTTCTAAGCTAGACAGTCATGTCTGGAAGTTTAATTCATCACTAGACTGTTTTGTTTTCGAGGGCTGTGTACTTTTTGTACAATGTCTTGGCACCTGGCATTTTTCTATTAATAACTTCCTGGGGGTTGTGAAGGACCTATGAAGGCACTGAGTAAAGTAAATACATTTCTACTAATGCAGCAACCCAGAGAAAAGCAGGAGTTTTTTGGTCCCTTTTTTTCTTTTTTCTCCCCTTTAAGTATTTTTGGTCTTTAGGATACATTTGAGAATGTATTATACCTGCCATTTTCCCCATTATGGAGGACCGCTGTGCTGAAGGTTGGTGCTTGATACTCAGTCACAGCATCTTTCTTTTGAGTCAAAGTAGAGAGCAAATAGGCCTCCGTTCAGGGAGCCGGGTAGCACGGACCGCTCTTCGCTCTCTAACAGTACAAGTAATTTAAGCTGTCAGAGACCCAACACTGCTTTAGTGGTATCCCCTGGAGAACAATGCCGTTAAAGCAAAATTTCATGTGGTTTCCTTTCATGGTCTGAGCTCCTTCCGAGAAATGTATCTAGAGTTATGCAGGAATATTTCAAAACTGTTTCATTGACGGTGTTCTAGGAGAGTTTTCTTTTTTTATTTCTTTCTTTTTTTAAAATCAAATAACAACTGTGAAGTCATATCTGGCAATAGGAGAAGTGCTGTGATTCGGGTTACAGCACAGTACCTATGTTGTAACAAGAATTTTCACATTCAGAATAACCTTATATGAAGTTTGTATAAAACATAAAAGTGTGAAGTCTGAATCAAAACAAGTAAGAAATGAAAAACCTGGATATTTATTGAGGGGGAAAGTGACATCGTGGAAGACATCAAAATGAAGTATTTTCCATTCTAAATAAAAAATCTGTTTTTTTATTATTACACAGTTGAAAAAGGTGTCAATTAGAAGCACATCTTTTTTTGCTTTCTACTAAAATATCTCCCATGCATGTGTTATTCTTTTAGTATTAGGCATATATCCATAAAAATAAATGGCATTGATGTATTTTGATTGTTTATATAGATAGTAGTATCATGCTGCACAGATGTTTTTTTTTAAAATATGTAATATTAGATTCTTAAGAAGTATCCATGTGTGTGACTATACATATCCAGAACATTGATTTCCTACCACTCTTTAGACTATCATTCTATAAATTAACTATTATTTGTCTATTCATTGTCCTGCTGATGAAAGTTAAGGCTTTTAAGGCTTTTCAAGAAACCTAAAAGGAAAAGGGGAACTGACAGTCATAGATCATTTCTCACCTATGCTCCAGTATCTCAGTGCACTGATATGTCGGCCCACTAAAATCCTAAAGCTTCACAGAAGTGGTTTTTGGTGGAGACAAATTACCATAGGGTAGAAATGTTACCAAAAGGCACAAAGAGAGTTTGAACCCTAGAACAAGTACAGAAATGAGGTAGTTGGTAGGCCAAGGAACATGACAGGTATGGAATTTACAGACTATTTTAACAGAGAAAGAAAATGCAGTTTCATAAAGTAGTTTTCTTAAGCTTTTACTTTTTCTTAGCACTACTATCTATCTTATCCTGTTATCGGGTATCGTCACTCTGAATGCTTATATTCCATCAGTGTATAACGGTCTCTATTCATGCAAAAACCCTTCCAGGATCAAACTTCCTGATCTCCTTAAGCCATTCAATATGAGTTTAAAATCCCAGAATATCCTCATTCTTTTAGATCTTCCACTAAATAAATGGTACACATATGTTGGTCATTCACCAGAATTAACTGGGGATCATTATAAGAATGCATACTTTTTTAAAACTCAACATTGGAAACTCTGATCAAGTATGCATAGGACAAAGGTAGGACAGAGGAACTATATTTTTTTTAGTAAAAATCCCCCAATGATTAAAAAGACATTTCAGTTGAGATACCACTGTGTTAAGTGTATAGCTTAATTTGAAGTAAAATATGTCCATAGTAGGAGTTGTCAAAAATGAGCCTAAAAAGTGATATGGGTTAAAAAAAAAATAATAAAACACAAAAAGCTTTAAAAAAAAATCCTTAGCCCGCTTTAAATTTATTTGTTTCAACTAGTATTTATATTCTGAAAATGTATTTGGTAAACATTATTGACAACCTTGACTACCAAAGTGATTTTAGACCTCAGAGAAAATATAAAATATTTTTACCAATGGACGAGAAAACCCAAACAATTGTCTTATTCATTGTCTAAGTGGAGAATATTCAGTGAATTATTGAAATTATACCTCAGGCCCTTGTGACTCTTTACGATCAGTTATGCATTAATGCAACTTACGGCTTTTCTGTTGTGTTTCCAGCACAGCGACGCGGTCCACGACCTTCTTCTGGATGTGATCACGTGGGTTGGCATTTTGCTGTCCCTTGTCTGTCTCCTGATCTGCATCTTCACATTTTGCTTTTTCCGCGGGCTCCAG
Organism: Vespertilio murinus; assembly: GCA_963924515.1. Taxonomy (NCBI): domain Eukaryota; kingdom Metazoa; phylum Chordata; class Mammalia; order Chiroptera; family Vespertilionidae; genus Vespertilio; species Vespertilio murinus. The sequence goes on from OZ004704.1 coordinate 35,401,789, forward strand.
AGTGACCGTAACACCATCCACAAGAACCTCTGCATCAGCCTCTTTGTAGCAGAACTGCTCTTCCTGATCGGGATCAACCGAACTGACCAACCAGTAAGCTGCTTCCGTGGACATGAGTAAAGGATGTTATCTCAGATTGATACTAACTTTCAGATCTTATTCAGTTTTCCCCTTTTCATACCCTGTTGTCATAAAGAAGCAACGGATGTTATGATGTATGAAAGTACATTTCTTTAGAAATTTTGTTTATAAACTTATCTTTCTCAAGAATTACTCTCTTTAATAGCTCCGCCCCCTTTAAAAAAAAAAACTACAGAGCTGAATAATAAGAAAGTTAAGTAAAATGTTTTGGGGAATGGAGGGGTTTCATTTCTAACATATAAATATTATTTTTTGAAGTTTATAATATACTTTATTTAAAAATGATGGGCATTATATTAAAATGGCATGCCTCAATGAGTTTTTCTAATTGACATGTTTTGAAAAAATAGTTCAAACTTGTAGGTAATTTTTAGAATATCTAACTCTTCCCAAGTTTTATTTGCTCAAGTTCTGTTCTCATAGATAAGTGCCAACTTCCTACTGTACTACTATCTACATTTAATGATATTGAGACAGAAAATTAGTGAGGAAGGGAGGGAGGATGGGAAAAGGGAACTGTACTAGCCAATTGATCTTGGTAAAACCAAAAAAAATATGAATAACAGATAATAGCTAATGAAACGGACTTCATGCCCAGTTACAATTTTTGTGAGGTCCTTGCACATAAGAAAAGTTTGTTCTCGTGATTAAAACTGCAAATGAAAAGAAAACTATTTTTTAGAAAACTCAGAATAGGCATAATCAATAATTCATTCACTTAATGCTGTTTTCTGGTATGGATGCAGTACTTTACAATAAAAATGCAGTTGGACTTGTATTTGTGATTACACATTCATGATTAATGGCTGTAAAGGGGACAATTATGCTGATTATACTTTTTATCGCTTATCATATACAAATGTGACAGCTTTTCCCATAAACATACATGTGAATAAGCAATCAAACTGCACATTGCTTTCACCCCAAAAGTAAAGCAGCCTGTGAACAAAAATTAAGTGAAGTTCTAAGGCTAAAAAGCAAGAGATGGAAAACTGTTTTTTATTTTCCATAAAGAAATTATTTTACTTCTTCTTAACCTGCACTTCAAATCACCATTATTTATTTTTATTTAGAAACCTTATTCTTGTTTCTGTTTCCTGGTGTTACATAAAATATGGCAAGCTTCACCCTATGTTGCATACTGAGCAAAACTAATTTTTGGCAAAGAGCGGAAGTAACAATGATTGAAATGAAACCTTGAGCAGGTCCAGCTCAGCCCGACTTGTCTGTGTGCTTACTGCTGGGCACTGTCCTCTCCTGCGTCCACACAGCGGGGAGGCTGTGCTTTCTCTCTGGCCTCTGGCATCTGACCACCTCATCCCCATCTCCCTGTCACCTCTCTAATGCAAAGAAATTGACTTACTTTGTCTCATTCTCAGGACCATACTCATCATTGAATCCATACTAATGTGATAATTTCTCTAAATGTGTTGCCCCTTTCTAGGAGGAGCTATAGATTTTAGTTTGGATTTTTATAAGAAATGAAGACACCCCCCCGCCAAGTTAAAACTTTCGGAACTGACGTAAGAAAATTAATAGATGACCAGCTGAAACTTATAGTACCTTGCATACTGTGCCAAAGAGCCCTGGTTGGGTGGCACAGTTGTTTGGAGCTTCCTCCCATACACTAAAAGGTGGCAGTTCGCTTTCCCATGGCGGCACATACCTCAGTTACCAGTTCGATCCCTGGTCACAGCCCACATGTGAGGCAACGGATCAATGTTTCTCCCTCCCTCTCTCAAAAAAATGAATAAACATATCCTTGGATGAGGATTAAAAACAGATAAAGCAAATGTGTATTTTTTAAAAATAAATAAATAAAAATAAAATATGCCAAGGAATGTAGTTAAAGCAGTTTTGAACTATTGGCTGCCTTTTTTGACCAATAACAAAACACTGGGAGACAAAGCACTTGTGGAATATTTTAACCTAACGTAATTTTACACATGTGTAGCATGAATTTCCCAATGCTGCCATAGATCCTTCCTGAAACAAGACAGGGAAGAAATAAGTTAGAAGTAATAGTAATGAATTAATAATCAATTACAAAATGCTGAAATTAATTATACTATTTAATGTCAAGAACCTTTATTCTCCTTGTTTTTAGTATTTTTTTTAACAATGAATACATTAGTGCATACACAGTTATGGCCAAGAGAAGAAATTTTTTAGGTTTATTTTTCAATCTTTAGACTAATCTCAGCAATAATTATCGGTAGGCTCTTTAGAACGTTCCCCCAAATATTATAATCTTTCTTTACTATAATGCTAGGCCGCCATCCACCAGCCAGTAGTAAAACGTTCACTATGGTTTTCAAAGGTAGGTTCTGTCTAATTAGGTGTTAATATCGGGATTTTAAGAATCTCACCCAGGCTATTCTTCTGCAGACTTATCTTTTGACCGCAGTATGGATAAACATTTATTTTAATCTTATGGAAGTTGCTGGCATTTCATTGGGCAGTAAGTTGACCCGTTCTGTTCCTCTGCCCAGATTGCCTGCGCGGTGTTTGCCGCCCTCTTACACTTCTTCTTCCTGGCCGCCTTCACCTGGATGTTCCTGGAGGGCGTGCAGCTCTACATCATGCTGGTGGAGGTGTTTGAGAGCGAACACTCCCGCAGGAAGTACTTCTACCTGGTGGGCTACGGCATGCCCGCGCTCATCGTGGCCGTGTCCGCGGCCGTGGACTACCGGAGCTACGGCACCGATAAAGTGTGAGTCGTGTTTTCTTTCCTTTTCCTTTCCTTGTACATCTGCTTGAGGTAACAGCATCTTCTTGGACGCTGAGGCCTTCTGATCAGCTCGCAACAACACATGAAGGAACTGGGGAAGAAAATGGGGATCCTTCCATTCATGTTTGAATTTCTGTAAAAAAAGAAACACATAGCTCTGAGAATCGGTATGATGCGTATTTCAAGCAGCAGAACTTTTTCACGTGTAAGTCATAACCTGGAGTGATTATAAGAAGAGCATTGCTTTAATGTTTTTTTAGAGCATTGAGGCATTTGTCAAATGAAGAACTAGCTTTGTTGACCTGTGTTTTCAGAGGACAGTGCCAGCCCTGATGTTGATGGCTTCTCTTCTTCCAGGCATCTCAGTTCTAGTCACAAGGGAGACAAGTACCGTATTTGCCGGCGTATAAGATGATTTTTTTGGCCCTGAAAAATACGTATTTGCCAGTGTATAAGACGACTGGGCGTATAAGATGACTCCCTAACATTTCCACTCAAAATACAGAGTTTGTTATATACTCACCGTATAAGACTAACCCCCACTTGGAGGCATATTTTTCAGGGCCAAAAAATCGTCTTATACGCCGGCAAATACGGTATGTCATTAACAGAAAGAAAGACTATGGGGACACAGGGAGTCTGCATTTTTCCTTAGGTTAGTATTGGGATATAGTTCTGAACTGCATATTCAGAATAACTTTAAATTGGCGAGAGATACATGTAGAGTTGTCCAACATACTGGTAAGGAGCTCAGTGAAAAATAGTTTTGTAATCCACATCAATATAACAGTTGGCATCCTGAGAACGAATGAGAGTTTCAATAGGAAAAAAAATAGAAATGTGAGCAAGATAAATCTCTGATGAATGACCATATGTAGGTCCTGGGTTGAGGGTTGAAAGTATAAAAAGAGAACAGGTGACCAGAGCCTTAGATAGAAAACCACAAGATCGGGGTCAGGAAGAATGAGAAATTTCAAGATGGTGTTTTAAAACTACAGTGTTTTATGTCAAAAATAACTCAAATAGGATAAGCAGTGAGGAAAAATCACTTGACCTTTGCAGCAACTATTTTGATAATGTGCTAGAAGCAGAGGACAAATTGGAAGGTGTGAAAAGAGATAAGTCCGTAAAGAGTAGTCTTCATAGTATTATCTGCACCCTGAAGAAGTTTGGGGAATATTGAAAATATTAACCCAGGTGATAATAGTAATAAATAAAGCCTTTTAAAAATCTAAGTCCCAACCTTGTCTAAGGGTGAAAAGCACCATGCTGATAAGAGGAGATTCCTAGACAAAATATCTTATGTCTCATTTGTATTCAATGTGTATATATATATATATATATATATATATGGGCTGAGTGAAAGGGGAGGTTCTAGAGTGGTAGAAAGGTCTAAGATTGGATATAAGATGAGGAAAAGCTTGATTTAGTACTGAAAATGTCTTTTCTTTTTTTTCCAATTGTTTTTATTGATTAAGGTATTACATGTGTTTATATCCCCCTCTCTCCCATACATGCCCTCACCCCCCAGTGTCTTGTATCCATTGGTAATGCTTTTCTATTCACCAAGTCCAAGATAATAATTTTACAAATGAACACAATTAAGGACCAGATAAGTTAATTGCCTTGCCCATAATTATAGAGCTTGATATGTATGACAAAACAAGTCAAGTTTATTTTCACTGAACTAGGATGTTTTCGAAATGATAAAATAAACCCTCTCTTCTGAGGTGAATGTGAAGTAAGGAACACACCCGGGTTGGGACAAACAGGTATACAGTTGTGATTCAGCAAAAGCGTTTATTCTTATATTATTTTTTATTCATTATTGTATTATTTTTCATATGAACAATGGTAAACCTGTTTGACCCACCCTAAAAGGTCAATTATGATGTGGAAGAACTTTTCTTTTTATCAAGTAGGCAATGCTAATTTTTGCTGAGTGATCAGGTGAGGTCATGTTGACATGACAGAAGATTTGAAAGCTTTGAAATGAACACTACAAAACATGTGTTAAGGAGCCAGTTAGACATTAAGAAAATTATTTTTAAGCAGTAGTGGAGGACTGGGTGAAGTTAGATGACATCAATTTTTCCAGAAGTTAATAAGCTAAATTTCATGCCTTTTCACCATCAATCAGCAGCCTAAATATGCTGGTGATAAAGCAGGTTGCTTCTCAGAAGAAAGGATTCTTAAGTTGGGAACAATGAGAAGAAGACTTCAGACTTATTGGGAGCGTAGTTAATATGGAATATATGTTGATGCAGAGACACCAACAATACGATTAAAAGACCATTTTACTTACCTATGTTGAATTTTCTTCTTGGATACAGTGAAAGCCTATAGAAAGCTATTTGTTATACATACTTTTATTTATTTTACAGAGGAAGAAAGAGGGAGAGAGAGAAACATCAATGATGAGAGAGAATCATCAATCATCTGCCTCCTGCACACTTCCTATTGGGATGGAGCCCGCAATCGAGGCATGTGTCCTTGACCAGAATCAAACACAGAACACTTTAGTCCGCAGACCTAGGCTCTATCCACTGAGCCAAACCAGCTAAGGCAGCTATTTTTTAAAATCTAACTTTAGATCACAGAATTTTTTTAATCTATTTTTATTTTTTAATGTTTTTGTTGATATAATTTACATACTATAAAATTCACTCTAATTGTTTTAATACATTCACTGTATTATGTATTCAACATTCATTGCTACCTAATTTTAGAATATTTTCATCACCCCCAAGAGAAACCCATTAGCAGTACCTCCCTTTAGGTCATAGAATTTTATATTTTAATGAACAAATTTCCTCTCTAAGATATTAAATGGAATTTTATACTTATTTTTCACCTTATACTACTTCCAATATTTTGTTTAAGCCATCCAGTTTTGCTCTTTTGTAGTTACTGGTTTGCTCCTATTTATATTTTATGTTGTTGTGTGTGTGTTTTTTTCCTCTTTGGATGTTTTCAAATTTTCCTGTTATGGATCTGACTCAACTTGTTTGCTTTGTGTTTTAGTCATTTATTTTGAGATAGATGCCATTTTCTGGGTAGTGGGAATCTGTCTTTTCATAGAATCAATGATGTGTGGTCCCTTGTGACTTTGTTAAAGCTTTGGCCATCATTGCTTTAATTTCCTGCACCATAACCGGAAGCCTTCATTTACTGACATTATGACTGTGTGGGAATAGAGGCTAATTTATTTCCCAGGCACTGATTTAAAACAAGCTTTAATAATAGTTCAGGTTCGTAATTATGATTTTTTCTCCCAACCCAAAGAAAAGCAAAACAGATAAAGTTAAAAGGGAGGGTAGAGGAAAGAAAGGGCTTGGGAAAATCGCATTAGCATTCTGTCACACACAGGCACAGAACACTTCATGTCTCCATTACACATTTTAGATAAACTATCCACAGAAGCACCTTCAGAACACATGGAAGAAGCTGCTTAACTTCTACCCTATGGGAATCCATGCAGTCCAGTGTCTAGGCCAGGGGTGGGCAAACTTTTTGACTCGAGAGCCACAATGGGTTCTTAAACTGGACCGGAGGGCTGAAACAAAAGCAACCTGACCGTGCTGGCACTCTCATCTTGGGCTGCTGGTGAAGGAGCAGAGGGGAGAGCAAGAGAACCCTCCGCTCTTTCAGCTCTGAGGGCCAGATAGAACAGCTGAACCTGTGGGATCCTGCCCCGGGGCCGTAGTTTGCCCACGGCTGATCTAGGCAGTGCTCGTTGAGGAAGCAGGTATTGCAAACAGAAATGTCACTAATTTTCATTTACTTAAAGAGCTGAAATGAGCAGATCATGTTCCATCAGGAGTTTTAATCAAGTATCTTCCCAGAGAAAAATGTAAGCAAGGAATGTTCACATAACTTGAAGGCCGTCTGCCTATGCATCTTGTTCCTTATTATTAAATCTGTCTTTGTTGTTCCAACTTCTGTTCATTTCAACTGGCATTTTTCACCCCCTGCTCATTCATCTTCACATGATTTTGTTTTTTATGTAACTCTGCTCTCTCGGGGATTTTGGGGGTTTTCTTGCCAGTGTTCCTATGTGCCACATTGAGTTTTTATCACAACTATGTATACTTCACAGTCTCAAATAAGCTGGAATTTGCAAGAATTCAGACACATATTATCAGTCATTTTCTGTACATTTTTCTGAAGGTTAATTATTTTTATGCCTTGAAAGTCTGTTTCATTTATTTTTGGAATTTCGTTATTATTAATATTTTACTCCTTAGTCTCAACTGCTTAGAATGCATAGAGAAGGAAACTATTCAATATATTACAATAATCTAAATAATACGTATGTCTCCCCATTTCCTCCTCATAACTGTACTTTATTATACTGACAATGAGGTTTTTTTCCTCTGAAATCTGTAATAATGACAATACCTTACATTTCTAAAAAGTAGAAAATCATACCAGTGGCAGGAGATAAAATTGTTTTTGTAGGTTAAATATTTTTTTGATATAGACAGAGGTAACTATCTTATTCCATTTGGCAGATTGGTTAGGATATGTTTCACTCTGAAATGTTATTAGGACTATTAAATCAATCATTATGTACAAAACATGTATTCACAAAAAAGAACATATAATGTGATTTTGAGAAGTTGCATAGTTTGCCATCAATTTGCTTTACTCATAAGAGATTCTTACTATTATTTTCTGCTGTTGTTTAATGGCATATTTTTATCTGTACTGATATTATTATTGAGAATGTACTCAGAATAACATCTAATCACAATAATCAGTCATTAATAAAAATCACTTTTTTAAATCCCAAAATGTGGACCACAGATCTAAATCACACTATTAATAATTGGCATTGCACTTTATTAGTTTGTGTATCTTTCTTCCACTTATACCGTTATGTATATGGTCACTTAGTGATTCCACCTAATGTAACACTGTGAGAAGACATAGACTGGCATTGACGTTCCAATAATTCAAACAGGACAGGTTTGGAAATTCAGTGCTAAATGCTTTGATTTTATGACCTGAAAAAAAACTATCAGTTCATTTAAATACCTCAATGCAAAATGCAAACAGTTGGAATCGCTAATTTTTCTTTAAAGGAATAAAAACAAATTTATAGTTTATAGCACTTACTTTGTAATCTAAATATGTAGCTGAAAGAGCAGTAGTTAATGTGATGCGTAGGTTGGAAAAGGACTGGACATGGGGTCCATGGAGGGGGCATGCTAGAAAGGAGGAAAGCCCGGATAATAGCCAAAGAGTTAACATATGGGCTCGAAAATTGCTAAGGGGTTTCTGAAAGATGTCGATTGGGTCATGAACATTTATAAAGGATCAGAACATCCTTGAAGACTAAAAGCATAGCCGAGCTCTTAAAAATAATTGAAATCAAATTTTATGATCTGAAAATTATTATAAATCATCTGTTAAGTCAGATTTGTCTCCCCAGCTCACTAGCTTAAGAACAGCTCTTAAAAAGGTAGCTCTCAATATTTCTTTATTTTCATTATCTAAGTAGCATAGTCATTTGGTAGAAAAGTGATTATTGATTTTTAGAAATACTAGAAAGATCCTAGCCAAGGAACATTGAACTTATCTGCAAGCTGTATGTGCAGCTTTATTTAATACATTTCACAATTTCTTAGCACTGCAACCCACTCATAGAAAAGTATACACTCATTTGGAATATTTCTCTAAGATTATTATTATATGATGTAAAATATTCTTTCTTATAACATTTCATTGATGTGAAACATCTACCTTGTTGATGTATTATCATCAGATATCTTCGACTCTAGCTTGGCCAGTGGGAAACAGTAGAAATGACGGAGAAGTATTTTTTACTGACATTTATCAAGAAAATCATTCAATAAATATGTGAGGAGTACAGCTGCATGTTTATATGTTGTTTTATTAAAGGCCAACAGCATGTTTTATGTGCATGTGTAGTAGAGATTAAGATCTTATTTTAGCATCTAGGAACCCTATGGATGGACATAAAAATATCATCATATGTAAAAATTGTTGGTTAGGCCTAATTTTCTATATTAAAAAGTTACCCATATGAGAACTGTAGCAGAGAGTATCAGGACTTCTGTCGTGTTATTTACTAGTACATTTAGGTATTGGCCATAAAGTTGAACGTTAATTTAAGCAACATGGGGCTATCAGAATAATTCCATCATTTGTTTACTTTTAACTAATTATAACAGAGGACTATTCTTACCTTTGTTGTCCACCACAAAAAATGTAGGATGCATTTTGCTGGAGAAATAATGAAACCCTTGGGGTTTTTTTTTAAATCACATATTGGGACATGGAGATAGCACGATCTATTTTTGATGTACAGGAGCTAGTTTTGAATTCTAAGACCCCAAACTGTAGCTTGACCACAAATGCTGGCCTTGACCTTCTGCTAATCACACTGTTCCTGCATGGCTCTGCCAACCTTTGCTCCATCTCATGCACTTGCTCACAAAGTGTTTCAAGGTGATGCCTGAGGGTGCTGTGAAGACAATGGCATTTCAAAAATGCTTAACAGCCCTAGCCGGTTTGGTTCAGTGGATAGAGCCTTGGCTTATGGGCCACGGGTCCCAGATTCTATTCAGCTCAGGAGCACATGCTTTGGTTGCAGGCTCCTCCCAGGCCCAGGCTCATGCAGGAGGCAACCAGTCCATGTGTTTCTCTCACATTAGTGTTTCTCTCTGTCTTTCCCTCTCTCTTCCTCTCTCCCTAAAAATATCCTTGGGAAAATATCCTTGGGTGAGGATTAACAAAACAAACAAATTATTAGTTACGTTATTCAATAAGCTTAGAACTCAAGTAATTTTGCTTCAAGTATGTATCTGTCACTTTTACTCTTCTTTCTGACCCCAATCAGCTTGACTCCATTTTTTTTCTCTCTAAATCTTGCCCTATATATGCAGGGCACATATAGAGATCTGCATCTGCTATAGACAAAAAGATAATGTACTTTACACACCTCATAAGCAACCTAGTATAATTAAGCCTTATAAATTCACTAATACTGACCAAAAATTGTTTACTGGGTACATTTGATACTCACCAAAGAGAGTGTAGTCTGATTTAGGGTCTTATCGAAGATGAATCAAGTATCATTCTTAATTTACATTACATCAGAAAAACTGGCCATAGTCAAATGTTTACTTTGATGAGTGTTTTAAATAGGCAAGAAAATACAATATCCCAAAGCATCTTAACGGTACCACATTAAATAAGCCAACTTTGAAGAGGGAATTACATTCGGTTACTAGTACCTGAAAGCATTGTGAAACATATGTTTTGGGTGACATTAATATGTATCTACATGGGATAATTGACCTAGCCATTTTTCTAAACACAAAATCATAAATGACTTATGATAATAAAATGGTGAGATGTAGTTAACTAGCAGAAGAGAATAAACTTTAGGAATATGGCTTCCTTTTGTTTTTTTGAGAAATTAATTTGGCTCATTGTTTAATTTTTCTCCACGTTGAGTAAATATGAAGGTGGTATTTGCAGGATTATTAATTGACATTTTAATAGATTAATCCAGATATCAACATCTTTACCATTTAATTTGTAATGATCTTTATTTATTTTGGAAGGAGAATAATTCTGGGAAAAAATAACAATTTATCCTTGTGGATTAGCTCCATTTCTTTAGAGTGCTAAAATAATACAATTCTGTTAATGCAATAAGAATTCATTATACATATAATAATGTATGCTGCTTCCATCATTTGAAAAATGCTACAAAAATAATCTTAACGACATCTTTGTTTTGGACCACATTTTTAAAAACTTAATGTTTATGTATATGACAAGTGCTCCTTTGAATTCTGGAATATATCTGTATCCCAAGAATTTTTCTTTTATCAGTTGCTTCAAATAAACATGCTATTTCAACTTCAAGTCGTCTCTATTGGCATGTACTGCTGTGTAAACATAAAGTATAGATTATACACATGACTGAATTTCTTTTTAAAAAGAAATAGACATCTTAAAAATTAAACAAGAACGGCCTGTTAAAGTTAATTATTTAGCAAATTAAATGCGACTTCGTGGATAAAGGCGCATTTCAGATAAATCCTATTCTTCAACAGCAGGTCTATCTGGCCGTTTGCAAGCTGGTCTTTATCGAGCTTAGTTCAATTAGTAATTCCTCCTCTAGTATTCATTTTACTAATCTGGCCTTGTCTCACCTTAAGCAGTGGTTTTGCATTGCATCCAAGTGACACTGAATGGCCTGGGCTTATAGAATACTATGAAGTGGGTTATATGTGCCTGGGCATGTAATACATACCTCCGTGTCACATGACATACAGGTCACATACACCTCCTTTGCACAGGGAATGAATGGTACAGGTAGTTAATAGGAAAAAGAGGAAATTCAGAAAGCTTTGAGAAAGCCAGTGTGTGGCCAAAAACAACAGCAGGTGTGGCCATATGGCAATCAAATTAGCAAAGGGATCCGTGCCACGCTGCCTTTCAGAGGACAGTGAGGCCCAGACTGCATGCGGGGAAGGACCATTTACTCAGTGTTTCATATTGCCTCGTCCACTGCCCAGTTCCGAAGGGAATTTAAATCTATCGGAGCAAAAAGATGCTGAAGAATATTCGTAAAGGATAAAAATAGTAACTTCTAAAGCGATGTCACTTCCACATTTAGAGACCACTATGCCAAAAGCACATAAATTTCCAGATAAACCATTTGCTAAGCCAAGACTGTTTTTTTTTAAATAAAGCATTATAATGATAAAATTCAATTATTTGATTAAAATGTACAATATTTCATATTAACAAAACATTTAGTAAGATTATTTACAATTTGACATTCCCGACTTAGGCCAAGATACTCTGTGATAATGCAATTTAAACTTTTTTTTTTCCTAAGAAGTTCTTCAACTTCAGGATAATATTTTCAGAAGTTCTTAAAACACTTTCCTGTAGAAAGGATTGGCTGAACATGTGTTTTAGTTCTCAGGTTCGGTGTCAAAAACGTGTTTGAGTTACAAAAGACAGGGTCTGTACAATTGACATTTATTCTTAAATGTAATATTAGTATAGTGTCATGTTATAAATTCGGCAACATTCTTGGTGTGTATGTGTGTGTGTTTTCTAATCTGGGAAAATGTCCATGCTTTATGTTTTGTCCTCTATTGTTCTTATCTCGAGGGGAAACAACGGTCTTTGTTGAGAATTTAGGGACCCGTAAATATCCCCCCTCCTCTGTCTCAACCCTGCCTGTACGCATTGCTATTAGGGTGGTAACAAACTAGCCTCTATCAGAATGAAGACAGCGTTCATATGTCAACCTTCCATTCTCCAGTTTGTGTCTGCTTGTTGGAAGCACCTCAGCCTTATTTTCTGTGGCCCAATTTCTTGAACAACGGCACAAGAAAAGATGACCAATTACTCAAAGAAAATAATGGCTGGTAGTTTAAGTATTGATTGTTTCCCTTATAGTATTTTTTCAAAGAGGATTATTGTGTCTATTTTAAATAAAGTTAAATTATCTGTGTAAAAACATGAACTTGTATTCAGTTTCTTATTAGAGTATAAATATTATACTTCTATTAAAATTAGATTGCATATATTTAACTTAATAGAAGGTGGCTATATTTTATTGTTTTGAAATTGTGTTGTTGTTGTTTTTTTTCCCCTCCAGGGGATATGGGTTTTGTTTTGTTTTTGCTTTATACCTTTTATATATTTAAAAGTCCAGAAAAAAATAAAACATATTTTTATTGATTTCAGAGAGGAAGAGAGAGAGAGAGAGAGAGAGAGAGAGATCAATAATAAGAGAGAATCATTGATTGGCTGCTTCCTGCACACCACCCACTGGGGATTGAGCCTGCAACCTGGGCATGTGCCCTGACCAGGAATCAAACCATGACCTCCTGGTTCCTAAGTTGACACTCAACCACTGAGCTACACTGTCTGGATCTCTACCACTCATATGTTAAAACTATTGGAATTTTGACACATTGCTTTCAGGAATTATTAAAATGAAACATATGGCTGAAGTCCTTTTGATCCATGTATATCTAATCCTCTCTACTCTCATGTAAGAGGCAACTACTAAATGAATGTGGTTATTTTCCCCCTTCAATTAGAAGAATATTATATACATATATGAATCTTTAAAAAAGTATTACTTTAGGCACGTATACCGTGTTTCCCCCAAAATAAGACATCCTCCGAAAATAAGACCTACTTCATGGAAACATAATACATCCCCTGAAAATAAGACCTAGCACATCTTTGGGAGCAAAAATTAATATAAGACACTGTCTTATTTTCGGAGAAACAGGGTATATACATTTCAAAGGTATGTAGTATAAATTATCCATGTTACTTTTTCACTTAAATTTAAGGACTTGTATGCATAACCAATGGACACAGATGGAAGAGGGGGTGCGGGCATATGCTAGGGGTTGAGGACAGCTGGAGAGAGGTCAATGTGGGGGGAAAAGGAGAATTGTGTAATATATTAAACAATAAAGAACTTGAATTAAATATATATATATATATATATATATATATATATATATATATATATATAATTGTGACCTATCATATTGATATAGTTACTTCTTCCCCTTTAACTATTTTGTCACATTGCATCATATTAAGGAAAAACATCTTATTTACCTATTTCTCTTGATAGACATTTACAAATTCCTTTCTTCATAGCTTTTCTTAGTATTTCATTATTCTTGAGATTTAAATAACACTTTTATTGGGGGGAAAAACACGCTATATTTACATATTTCAGACTTGCAGTTTTAAACCACTTAGCAAATCACTCTTTAATAGTTTCAAACTGGAGCTATTTTATCTTTAAATCATGGCTCAGATACAGAAAACTGGCAAATAATTCACGATATGATTTTTAACATCAAATGTAATTTGTTCAAAATTTACATTAATCTTTTTCATAACTAGTCACTTCCATTTTGTCTTCCTGTCATCCTAGAGAATGAAAATGTAATTTCCCAGAGGCTTTCCGAATTGGGGGAGTATTAAATGTAGCTGAAATTAAGTGATTAATAATTTACTTTTGGGTCATGAATCAACTTCATGGGATGCTAAAGATCATTTGCAACCCCAGAAGCACTAGCAGTAACAATGCACGTTTGAAGATTCAAGAACTCTCAAAGGTTGGCTGCCCAACCTAATTAAACTTCAATCTTCCGATAGCAATTTTATTTCTCCTTTGTACAGAAGTTCCTGAGATCTTCCTGACAGGAAAATGTCACTTTGCCTGGCAGCTGATAGACAGGTTATGTAGCACCATAATTGAAGAGAAAGGGATAGCTTAAGGCTACTCCATTTAAAGGCTACGTGTATGGCTCTTTTCTTTTTCTGTTCTTTTTCTTTTTTCTCTTTTCCTTTTTTTTCTTAAGGTTTCTATGACAGACAAAAGGCCTTAGCAAATAAGCCCAGTGCCATTTTATCCTGCTTCCTCCAGGGGTAATTATCTGACTCCATCAATGGCGCTGTCAGAAATTGGGCACGTAATTCAGCATTTAAATGAACAAGCGATGTAATATTTCCTGTCTCCCAGTGGAATGCTTTGCAGCTCACATTCTTCTCTGTCACTCGCTCACTCTTGATGCATGTCCCACACCCAGTCCTTGAATGCCTTCTCTCCCTTGTGTTTCATCGCAGATGCTGGCTCCGGCTTGACACCTACTTCATTTGGAGTTTTATAGGACCTGCGACCTTGATCATTATGGTAAGAACTCCTAATTAACTATGTGGTTTCCGGGTCAAGAAATGAAACTTTTACCATCCCTATACTGATGATCTCTAATTTACATAGATCACTTTGGGGAAGGCCCCATACACTCAAGCAATTAGTCGCTCATTACAGTCTACTTTTATATTTGTAAAATGCTTATTCAAAACAATGGCAAGAAGAGAACATGCATTTTCAAGTTTATGTGCTGCTGTGGTTCCTGAGGAGCCCGATCTAACATAATCCATTTGGGCTTATAGATTTTGAATAGTGATGACTTCTAAGTGTGACCAACGTTGCATTTCTATTCTTTTTTTCATTTGGATAATTTGAATTATGAATGGAACCAGAGATTAGAAAGTGGCAAAATATCTCATTATTCCTTACAGTTTTCTTTTTTATATAAACCTTGAAAACTTAAGAATTTAAAACAATTTTATATAAAAATGCCTCAAGCAAGCATTCCCGAGTCATGCCCTCTCTTTTTTATTTTAGATGCATAATATCTTGATTTCAAATAGAAATTATTTATCCTCAGTTAGATTTAATTGTTAGTGTCATTTACAAACTTAACAATTTGAAATAAAAAGTTGCTGTCCATATTTTGGAGAAAAAAAATATAGCCTTTTGATTTTTAATAAAGTCTCGGTCTACAACTCATTTCCTGAAATCCTTTGGGCCAGGTATATTTTGAAACTCAAGACAGTTTTCAAATGTTATCAAGGTAATATGGTATCTGTACTGCATATTATATATTATCCCTAGTGAGAAATAAGCAGTTGCCCCAAATCAAACATAGCATCCAGTACTCCCATCAGGGAGTAGGCAAGACTCTGAAACCAAACAGCAATAATTCAGCAGGAAAAAAATTATAGGAAAACTAAGATCAAATAGAATAAAGACATAAAGATCTTATGTCCATTCAAATCAAGCTCTCCCTCCAAATAGGTTCTGTTCAGACTAGGCTTTTTGTTACCCAATGAATTTTTTAAACATTTACTTTTCAGACTTTTTGAATTTGATAAAGGATCGTAACCCCATCTTATTTAGAGTTGGGGCGCACCATTGGATTTTCCTGGTCCCATCCATCCCAGGTTCTGAAATATATAAACAAATCAGGTGATCAAGGGCAATTTGACATGTGGCTTTCTACACAGTTTATGTATATCTGCTATATGGAATCTACACAGAAGCTTTGTTGTTTTGTGTTGTTTTAAAATCATATCCTCTCTCTGAATCCAGTAATATAACACCCTCATTGGAGGTTCCCACTACCGTAAGCCTAGTTTTTGGGGGGTTTTTAAATATATTTGTTACTGATTTTTTACAGAGAGGAAGAGAGAGGGACAGAGAGTTAGAAACATCGATGAGAGAGAATCATCGATCAGCTAGCTGCCTCTTGCACACCCCCTTCTGGGGATATGCCCGCAACCAAGGTACATGCCCTTGACCGGAATCAAACCCGGGACCTTTCAGTCTGCAAGCCAACGCTCTATCCACTGAGCCAAACCGGTTTTGGCAAGCCTAGTTTGTTTTAATATCAGAATTTGACCACAATTTTCTTTTTTTTTTTTATTTGGTGGTTCAAAAATAGATCGATTTTAGTATTTGTGCGTACTTGGCATAACAGTGCTTGTACCTCCTTGGCATTCCAATCCCCAAACTGGCTTCTTGCCTCTCCTAAAAGACTAGGCAATCATCTGTGAGCCAATCCCTTTAAGAGTGGAGTGAGAGTTAATTTCCCAGAGCGACTCATCTGTTATTTTGAATAGACTCACTTCTCTTCTAGCGCAGTTATGCTACATAACAGTACCTTTTTACATTCCAGCTTAATGTAATCTTCCTTGGGATCGCTTTATATAAAATGTTTCATCACACTGCCATTCTGAAACCTGAGTCGGGCTGCCTTGATAATATCAAGTAAGTGATTTTTCTCTTTGTTTCTTTAGGCCGCCTTACTCTGGTCCACCAAACTCTCCCTGCTTTTAATTGCACTGAAATCCTATGACAAAAAATGATAAAAATCAGTGTATTGTTTTTGCTGAATAAGATCATTTATTGACTATTAAGGTAACTTGATCCGCCCGGAAATGAGTATAATGAAGCTCTGTCTTCAAAGAAACGATCCTCCCCCCTCCCCCAGCTCTGATTTACAACGTAAGATTTCAATATATACATTTATTTATTTTGTTCTGAAAGCCACTATGAAGTTTCTGGAACCAGGCAGACTGTTATTTCTTAGAGCAATAAGCACATCACTTCTTAACATTCCATGTCCCCTTCAGAGCCCGGGAAGAGAGGCAGATGGTGGGCTGTGCACGCACCAGAAGGGAGCTCCTACCCCCTCCCCCTCGGGAAGAGCCCTTAGTTATCAACCTGGGCAGTTCTATAGGAGCTGCTATACAGCTGCTCTCCTCTCCTCCTGAGAGAGGGAGAGAAACCTCAACTCCCCAACCTAAAATCCTTTGGCATATAAATATATGGCTTCAGGCTTCAACAGCCCCCCCCCCCCCTGTCCTTTGAAATGTTAACGTCTTTACCTCCCTCCTGGGAGGTAAATCCTTCCAGATGTCTCTCCCTATCTGTTCAGTCACTCAGTCATCTTTTAACTGCCCAGGTTTGTCTCTGAACCCAAATTCCACTTGTCTCTGTGCAGAAAACCCTCGCCTGGCAGAGACAGGAAAATATTCACAGGACTCTCCACACGAGTAGTGCTTCCTTTACATAAGGAAGCACATTTACATTTTCTGAAAAGACATATGATTCCTCCAATAACCAAAAACTGGCCTTGTTCCTTTGGTCTGTGACACTTGAGAAAGACAGGACTGTTAGATGTACGTTAATAGATATTGCGTATTAAATTGAATTTGTATATAATTTGCCTATGTGTTCACTTGGTTAAATGTTTATAGTTAAATGAATGTACTTTCAGAGGCTTCCTGAGGTTACTAGTAATTGTCATGTGCTATGGACATTCTCCTTGATCGACCTCCAATAGCAACTGTGTCACCCATTTCCCATCTTCCCACATTGAGTGCCTGGCCATAGTTCCTCGCCCACAGTACATCCTCACTGAATGTTTATAGAATAAATGAACACTTTAAAGTCTTCAGTGACAAAGGTGTATTGACATTAAATGGTTACTTTTGTTGAAGCAATAATCTATCTAAATTAGCTGAAAAGGATAGCTAAATAACCAGAAAAGCATAATTATACTGGAGCAAACTAGGAATTATCTACTGCGAGCAAGAGTCTTTTGTAGGTCTTACTATTACTTAGTTGAGATAATAGTTATTATGTTGTTGATTTATGTACAATTAGACTACCCTTCTAAAATGTAATGTTAATTCCTTGGACTAATTAATACTGATAAAATTGAATTTGGGTAAATTAAATAAAATACATTTTCTTTATCATGTTGTACTTTTACTCACCTTAGTATAAATTACAACATCTTTATATCTGTTATTCTGTAGTATAAAACAATATACTAGCAATACTTTATTTATCTTTTACTATTTGTTTAAAGTATTACCATAAAAAATACATGAATATTTATGTAACAGCTTTTAACAGGTTAAAAATCAGAAAAAGGTCATAGAACAACCACATATTTTTTAAAGATCAGTCTGTACTATCATTATTCACATATATTCCTTTAGGTAAAATATGGATCAAATCTTTATGATGTTACTGTTTAGAAAAATAAACGTAAAGGGAAGAATTACATTTAATGGCACTGACGGCATCAAGATTTATATTCCTAAGTAAAGCCTTAAATAAGAATACCTTGATTAGAATTCTATCCAAACTGTGTGATACTTTGGAAAGTTTATTTACTGAGCCTTCCTGTCCTGTTTAAAATGGACATTATAATGAAGCATACCCAAACATCAAATGAGCAGAGGAATATAAACAGCCTTTGATGATGCCTTTTAAAAAGTCAATAAAGCAAAGAGAGTTTGTTAGAAAGGCTATAGCATGTGGTTTTAAGATGGGAGAAACATCAACATGGGCATGTTAATGGGAAAGAACCAAGAATTGAGTGGTCTGAAATGTAAGAAAGGAGGGGGTGTCAGAGTTGTGACTTGAATTGTAGGGAATAAGAACTGGAGCAGTGGTCCAGCAGTTCCACTTCATTCGATTTCATAAGGCCATGGTTCCAGAGTAACCGGAAGCCAGGAAGGGGGACCCTTTTCCACCGAGACCGGATAAAATAAATAATAGTCGTGATGTCGACCTGTGGTGGGACTTGAGAAGGGCGGTAAACTGAGGGATTTCTGGCTGTTCTCTATGAAGCAGGAAAGATGGCCATCTGCAGGAAGTAGGGGACCATGGAAGAGAGAAAATAAGGAACTTTCCAGAAGCTAAAGGATGTTTCACTTTTATTTAAAATATATTAACTGTTTAATAATTGCTTATAAAGAAATCAGCATGGCATAGATGATAAGGAAAAGAAAGAAGAATTTAAGGAAAGTAATAATTATTTTGAACATTAAGCAAAACACAAAATCTGGAAATTGATTTTTTTTAAAGTAAGGATTTATATTTTTAAATGGTATGTTTGATGTGAGACTATTTTAAAGGTATAAATGAACCTTATTCATCTGAAAAGTATTTTCTTTAGTACCTGGGTGACAGCATAAAAGTTAATAATGTTTACTTGCTTTGGATTTTTTGCTTCATTCATTAAGAGCAAAGAATACCTATTAGGCCATGTCAAAGTTGTTATCTTTCTAAAATAATTTCATTTACCAACTCTTTATTGCTTTTATTATACATGTTATTTCACACCCAGATCTCTCCTTTACCTAATTCACTGCCAACATTTCCTTTTAGGCCACCATCAACTTTTACACAGCCACTGCGCTAGTCTCCTAACTTCTCTCCCCATATTGTTTCTTTCCCCTGCCTTGATCAGCTAGAGTGATTCCTTGAGAAGTTTAAATCTGACCATGCAACTTTCTTGGGTAAAACTCCTCAATGGCTTCCTGTTACTCTTACGTGAAAGCCCAGACCCTCGACCGTGGCCCACCAAGCATCCCCTGTCTGGTTGTCCCATTCTTTCTCCAGCTGCCTTTTAAGCCATCTGCCTCTGGCCATTCTAGATGTGTTTTCTTTGGCTTTAGGTTTTATCCCTGATAATTTATCTCCTAATATTCTCTTCCCAAACCCTAGGCCTTGCTGACTTCAATTTATCTTAATTTAATTATCATTTTAAGAACTAATTTAATTACGTTTTAATTCCTAATTTACTTCACTGTCATCATAATAAACACATTTTGATGTTAAGTATAGAACATTTATTTGGTGTGCTCACTGCTATACTAAAACTATACCCTGGAAAAATTTAATAAACAAACAGAGTGAATTATGTAATATGATTTAAAAGGAAAAGAGGTATGCCAATTTTCAAATTTCACTAAAAAAAGTAAATAAAATTAAACAATACATTTCTACTTGATGTTTGTTTATTTGTCCTTTGTCTCTTTTTTTCATCAAACTAGGTAATTATATTTAGAGGAATAGAGTAATTCCAATCATTTGAATTTTTGGTTGAATTTCTGACAAGTTGGAATTGGAGCTTAGGGTAACCTTAGCAAAAATCTAACTCAACTTTGAAAATCTGTATGTAAACGTGAATAAAACAATGACTGGCTTGTTATCAAAATGAGCTGTTAATATCACTGAAGTGTTACGATATATAAACTTTAATTCTTGAGAAGCATTTAGGACACTCTTGAAATTTACCTTCAAAATAGAAATCGATGTTTCTGTAGTTATCAACTGCATCTACTCTTGGAAAAATATATCTAATAACATCACACGTGTTTTTGAAGAATAAAACGCAATAATAAAGGTGTTTAGGGCTAAGAAAGGAAATTGGTGCCTATATGGAGGGACAAGGAATCTACTAGCTTTCCTTCTCTGTAGCTCTCCCTTTGCTTTAGCCCGTGGACTGGCTTCTGTATCCTGACTTCCTGCTTGGGCCTGGTCACGTGTTTCTTTGATGTCTGGTCAAACTTAGGTTTTACCTGAGTGATGGGTCGGCACACACATTGTCACATGGTCGAAAGAAACAGCTTTCACTTGCCTTCGTTTTTCCCCGGGCTCTTTTTTGCTAAAGGAAGACATTAGAGAGGAGGCATCACTTTAGTGTCAGGCACACTTGGGTTTGAATTTCTGTTCAGTTTTATGACGATGATGTGACCTTGCAAGATACGCCATGGCTCGCAGTCTCAGTATCTCGCCTGAATTGGGAATAACTGTATCTACTTAATTAGAGTTTTGCAGTAATTAAATATGATCGTATGTGTAAAGCATACAGCATGTAATTTAGTGCCTATACAGGAAGGTTTCATTATTTCTCACCACTCTATGTGGAAATATATTGCTTGCTGCCTTTGCTCTTAGTGCTTTGCATCATGAAATTTGCTCAACTCCTTATCAAAATCCCATTAAAATTTTCCTGGCTCTGCTTACCATATGGCATCATTAAGAATTTGCATGACATGAATCTTTTTTTTTTATTAAAGCCTAATTTATGGCATTATGAAAAATTGGCTCCAGACATGAAATACTCACTTGGTTAATAAATAGCAAGTTCTGTAGTTAGTTATGAAGAGAAAAAAAAAAAGTATCCTTGATGAACTTGGATACCTACAGGATGAAAAGAACTCTAAGATGGCTTCAGGAATGAATAGAAACTGTTTTTGCTTACCAGTGTCCATAATAACTTAGTCTTTTCCTCTGGAAGCTAAATTTTATTTTTTGAGGACTGTGTCTAAATATTGGTAGAAATAGTTAAGTCATAATTACATTCAGCTTGACTAGTATTACATTAGTCGCTTACAAATTTAAGGGTGGTAGGGTTTTAAATATGAAGGCAGAAAACCAAATTGATATGATTTTGAAAATGTCAATAATCTCCCAAGAATATTTTAGTGCTTCAAGATTTATATGAATATGATTATAACTGTTTATTTTACATTATATATCATATGCCACATATAAGTACTTATTATAATATCTTAATATATAGCCTGCTTTTCACAATGTGTCATCTTTATACTCCAGTCAGAGCAATATTCTAAAAAGAGTGTGAGAACAATACATGTAGTTCTAAGTTGTATTTAATAAAAATATTTACCCACTTCAAAATTTTCTAGATTAATTTTGACAAAATTTTTTTTAGTACTTTCTTGATTTTTTTCAAAATATTAGCTAGTGATATAAAATTTTAAAATATTAATTTGCATTTTTAAAAGGAGGTTCAATCTAGTCTGTATAATCCATGAAGAGTTTTAAAAATATAGCTTACATTTCCATTCAATTGATTGTATAATAGTTTACCTCTCATCACCAAAACTCTAAATTCAAATGAAAATTTCACAGATTTCAAATTATTTTATATGCTAGTGGCCTGGTGCACAAAATCCATGCACTGGGGGAGTTGGTCCCTCAGCCCAGCCTGTGCCTTCTCTCAGTCTGGGACACCTCAGAGATGTCTGCCTGCCAGCATCATCTAAGGAATGGGCCTAAACTGGCAGTCAGACATCCCACTCAAAGTCTGGGGCTCTCGCAGTCTGAGGCCCTTTCTCCTTACCACCTGCCTACAGCGGAGACAGGAGAGACTTCCACCACCGCTGCTGAGCCCAGCTCAGGGCTTGTGGCTGAGTGGTGCTTCCCCGGTGGGAGCACACTGACCACCATTGGGGCAGCTCCTGAGTTGAATGTTTGCCCCCTGGTGGTCATTGAGTGCGCATCACCGTGACTGATCATTCTACAGATCATTTGTCGTTCAGTTGATTTGCATATTAGGGTTTTATTGTATAGGATAAATAATAATCTGTCACTATGATATGCACTGACCACCAAGGGGCAGATGCTCATTGCAGGAGCTGCCCCCTAGTGGTCAGTATGCCCCCATAAGGGCCTCACAGCTGGCAAACACAACAGCCTGTCTCTGCAGCAGCACTAAGGATGTCTGACTTATGGCTATGGGGAGTGGGCCTAAACCTCAGTTGGACATCCCCCGAGGGCTCCTGGTCTGTGAAATGGCATAGGCCAGGCTGAAGAGCCCCCCCACCAAGTGCACGAATGTTGTGCACCAGGCCTTTAGTGTTCAATAGTGAAAATGAATATCACCTGTCTGTTATCTCATTCTCTCTAGTCTTCTTCCATTTTCTTGGTCTGTGGGTAAATGTCACTGGAAATGTGCCATAGCTTTTATCATAAATGATCCAGGTGTATTTGAAGTTTAATATAATCCAGACAGCCCTTTTTGAAGTTCTATGTGTTGTTATGAGATATTAGGTTTTCTTCAAACAAGTTAAGATCTTTAGGCAATAGTCCTTTGCTGATTAACTTAATTTCAGCATTTAACAATCATTTTCTCTTGGAAGATAAATTGCAGTTATTGATCCACAAATCTGAGAATTCTGCAAGTGTTGTTACAGACCTCATTATATCATGCTATTTAGTTTGTGGGTCTAAGTTTTCTGAAATATAAAAGGGCTGATCTCTTTTTTTAGAATTTTTCTTTAAAATGCATTCAAATCCTCATACAACCTTCCTAAAAACCAGGTGTTGTATATATCACTGTGTTCAATGTACTGCATACCGTGGGAGCTGACATGGGAGAAAACACGTTATAAGGATGACTGTCACAGCATCCTGGAATTGCTGTGCATTGTACTTTGAGATCAAATAATTGTTTTACTTTTCCACAACATAATTAGGTTTATGTCAGATTTAGGAGAATCGGTTTTTGTCTAAGATTGAGAAAGGCTAAAACAATACATAAGGGGAAAATAATTTTTCTTTTTAAAAAAAAAACTCCAGCAGCTCCTTCATTCTATGTATGTGGTTTGGACTTAGATTTCCTTATATCCTACAAAAAAAAATGCACATTCAGAGTTTGGGAAAGCTTGATAATCAGAACTTTTTATGATACTAACATTTCTTAAGTAATTGTACATATGACAGAAGAATTAACCTAAACTAACTATTCTTTAGATTCTAGTTTTATCCCCCAAAATGATTATGTGCTAATTTTCATGAGTGGAAGAAATATGAGGATAATTTAAAATAAATAACATTTCTGTTTCATATAATTTACATATTTTATTCAATTTTTAATACATATTTTTATTGATTTCAGAGAGGGGGGAGAGAAAAATAGAAACATCAGTGATAAGAGATAATCATTGCTTGGCTGCTTCCTGCACACCCCTTCACTGGGGATAAAGCCCACAACCTTGGCATGTGCCCTGGACCAGAATTGAACCTAGGACCCTTCAGTCTGCAGGCCAACATTCTATCCAGAGCTATACCAGTTAAGGGTTAATTTTTAATTAATAAGCTTTGATATTATTTTTGTCCTTTGATTATTCATTAATTTATTTAACAAATGAGAAGTGCTAAAATTTTGCATATATTTTAAAAGTAGAACATACAGAATTAGCTCATTTATTTTACATAGACTATGAGAGAAAGAGGTGGAGTGCAATTCCAAGATTTTGGGCTTGGAGTACTGGGAGAGTGAGATGTTATTACTGAACTGTGAAAAACTGTAGGGAAATACACATTAGGGTTTGATTAGAAGAGGTTTTTTTATGCAACATAGGTCTGAAAGACATACTAAACATTGCATTGTACATGTTGAGTAGGAAGTTAGAATAGTGAAAGCTGGAGGTTTAAATTTGGAGTCATCAGTATAGAAATTTTACTTGTCCATAATTTTTATGTTTAGTGTTTTTTATATTTTATTTTCATCATTAATTTATTGTTATAGTTTTTCTGAAAAAGTTATCCTATATTTCTAACTACTGAAAAAGTGTTACAAAATCAAGTCTGATTTTCTATCGTGAGTATGCTAGTATGGGTATAGCTATATAATGACAAGTTAATGAAGTCTTATGAAAATTAGAACATTTAATTACTATAATTCACTTGTCTTCAAATCCTTTGTGAGGTGTAACTTACTTGAATGTTTTGAATTGCTTATTTATATAATTTTTAAAAATTAATGGAGGAGCCATAATAGTTATGATTTTGAGATAAAATTTTTTAAAACTCACTATTATCATTTTGTTTATTTTTTAAAAATAATTGCTATTTATTTTCCTTACATTTTAAGCCATTCAATAAAGTTCAAACTTTTATTAAGTGTAAATAAATATATTTAATAAAATCTCATTTAATTATATTTTGTAAAATGAAATCTGACACACTATGGGCAAAACAGATATTGTCCTAAAATTGATCTCATTCACTTTAACATATTGAATGTAATGTAGTTTCAGCTCATAAATAATTATTCAAAGAATGAGTAATTTAGAACTATAGATTCCAAATATAAATAAAGGAATTTGAATCACTCTTGAATTATTTTCAGGCAGATCATTTATTCAATACATAAGCCAATTTTTATCCAGCTCCTCTGGGGTTCCTGCCATTGAGGCATTTGCTACCGCCTTTTATTCCTTCTTATTTTTGGTATCTGCTAACATCTCTAGACCTTCTGTAAATGCTCTTCTGTCTCTCCATTTTTCACTATACACGACCCCTTCATGTTCATACTTTCCTCCTTGGCCAGTGTAGATCCTGTGGCCTCTTGAGAAAGGGTAAATTGAGTTTTGGTAGTGGCGCTTCTACTCCCAGAAGGTCGTGACAGAACTAATACTGGAGTTTGTGTAATCTTCAGGGAAAACACTGTCATCAGGGGAAAATTTTATCTTAGATCTTGAAGATGACAAAAACGATCAGGGATGAAATTTAGGATGTAGGGGAATTTGTTGATGTTGGATGGTGAGTTCAAAGGACAAGATGGAATGTTTAGGGAAGAAGGGATATGGTGGAAAGTTGCACTAGATTAAGAGATACACGAAGAAATGTGAGACTAAATGGAAGGAATAACCTGTAATCAATTATTTCCTTACTATTTTCTCACTGTTAATTGCCATCTTGGTCAATAATGTCCCACCCAAGTCCCCTAGTTAGGTGACAACATTACTTACACTCTGCATTAGATACATACTTATTAACCCCCAAAATTAAAAAAAAAATAGTAAGATATTGTAGCTCAGGCTCTAATATTAAAGGTCATAAATAGGTCATCCCTGATTGGCAAATTAAAGTCATAAGTTACTCAAATGGGCTAAAAACTTAATTGCTCTGGATGCCCTACTTCCAAGGGAATACCACATTTAAGTAAAAACAACAAAAAGGTAACACGTTTCAGACTAATTTCTCATTCTCCTATTTTCTAGAAGTGCTTTCTAGCAGAAGTGTTACTTTGTTATAAAATATTATTTTCTCTACTTCATATTAAAATGGGTGAAAGCATGTAAGTCATAGTTACTTTACCAAAAAGACTATGCATTAAATCATTGGACTTGTGATTAAAAAGTGCAGACAGTATAGTGGAAAGTGAGGTGTTTCGAGCTGCTCAATCCAGACTTGAAAATTTCCTAATCTAATTTTCTCTTGGCTGAGTACCAATTGTTGGTTTTCCCCCATTACATATAATTATGCATTTTTTAAAAGGCCTGTCATCAAAGGCCCCAGTAATTTATAAATGTGCTATTTCAGTATACATTCTAGAATCACGTGGAAAATTGAGATTTTAAATGACACTCCAATGTGCTAACACAAAGCTCTCAATTTTGGAACTTAGATTGACAGTCTAAGGTTATAATTTAAAACTTTTTAATTATGTGATTAAGTAAACAAGCCATGAGCATAAAAAATAAAAATTAATCAGCACAAGAGTTGACATTAATGGATATTAATATATTACAGATAGCAAGATGTGAGTTAAAAAAAATGGCACATTTCTCTGTCATAGTCATTGTCAGTGTAGTTCTCTGATTTTTCTGCCCTCTTTGGAGTTATCACATCTTGTTCCATTAGCAGTAGAAAAGTTTCTAAAATTGCCAGATCTGTCATAGTGCAATATATTGAAACAGCAAATATGCAACATCTCACTTAATGCTCATAAGAGCTCTGCTAGTAAAATTAGTATGCCCTTTGGATTCTACTAGATTTTCTCTTTATTGAGTGTTTTCATTTTCCCCCCTGTTAGCTTTCCTGTACTTTTTTTTTCCTTTTACTTGCTGATAAATAATTTGAATGCTTTTGTCATTGCATACATCTTCTCTCAGAGTGTCATATTTCTGTTAATTTTTTTCTTTGTTAAAGGGAAATATATGAATTTAAATCATCACCATTTCCCTGTAGGTACCATATTTGCCGGCGTATAAGATGACTTTTTGGCCGTGAAAAATATGCCTCCAAGTGGGGGGTAGTCTTATACGGAGAGTATATAACAAACTCTGTATTTTTAGTGGAAATGTTAGGGGGTCGTCTTATACGCCCAGTCGTTTTATACGCCGGCAAATACGTATTTTTCAGGGCCAAAAAATCGTCTTATATGCCAGCAAATACGGTATATGTTTTTGAGGTCTTTTAACAATCCTTTTAAACTAGGAGTAAAAATATTTTCCCCTTTATTTCATTTTATTTCTATTACTTTCTATTATTTGTCTTAGAATTTTACAATTCCCTCTAAGAACTGTAATGTCTTCGGAAGACATTTTGTTTTCTTTTTATAATGAGACACATTTCCAACCTCATTTGCTAAATAATATATCCTTTTTCTCCAGAGCTGTGCTATCATACTACCTCTAGGAATTTGTTCCTGCACACTCTCTTCTGTTCCATGGACATAGACTTTATTCCTCTACTATTACCACATTATTACCAGAATATGTTTAATATCTGGTAGAATAAGTCTTTCCATTTTGATTGTCTCTTTCAAAATTGCATTATACTCATAGACTTTTACTATTCTTTTACATAAATTTCAGAATCAGTTGTTAAAGTTCCTCTGATACATTTCTTATCATTATGGGATAAATCTTAATCCTGATGTTTATGTGCCATTTTATGATGCTATTTAGCACCTTATATAGGATTTTTATTAAGTTCTTAAGTAAAATGCCCATATATTTTATTTTTATTCTCTTAAACTCTACTTATATGGTAAGCTCATAATTTTTTTTCGTCTTTATTTTTTAGTCCTAATCTATATGAGGAATGAGTTATTTTGTTACTTGAATATTAAAACGCATATTGTAAAATGTATTGAGGCTGAGGACTTGGGAGGATGTAGCAGAAAATAGATATGTATGCATATTTTATTATTGATTTCTAATTTAATTTCATTCATTGAAGTATATATTCTGATTGATAATGATTCTCAGTACTTTATTGAGGCTGCCCTTTGGCCTAAAATGTGATATTTAAGATTTATTATTTTGCTATTTAGAGCTTAGTTTTTTTTTGTTTTTTATTAACCCTCACCAGAGGATATTTTTTCCATTGCTTTTTCAGAGAGCATGGAAGGGAGAGAGGGAGGAAAAGGGGGGGAGAGAGAGAGAGAAACAATGATGTGAGAGAGACACACAGACTGGTTGCCTGCCACACGCTCCCTGTCTTGGGTGGGGAGTAGATCCCAACCCAGGTACATGCTTTTGATCAGGAATTGAGCATGTCTTTGGTGCAGTGGATGAAGCTCTAACCATTTCACATACTGGCCAGGGCTAGAGCTTTTTAGATATCAACAAAACTGATTTGTTTTATTATATTGCTTAACTTTTTTATAACATTTCTTAATTTTTATCATGTAAATAGTTTTAAGATATTACATTGAAATTCATAGTAATAGATTTAATTAGGAACAACAATATCTCACAGGGATTCTGTATTAAAAGCAGACTTGAAATACAGATCTTGGGCCTAATCTTTGTCCAAGGAACTAGGTTTTGTGCACCATCTATGTAGGGTGACTTCTTTACAGGGGACTTCCGCTGTTCGTCTGAATGATAGATCCAAGAATTCAGAGTTCACCTCAGTAGCTCTTACTAATCAATGATAGTCTAAGGGTTATAGACTAATCTCTTCTTAGTTCCATTCAACCCTAAAAAGATGCTAGTGAGAATACTTTATAGATTGTGGAGGTGAGTAAATTAAGGCTTATGAAGGTTGAGTTCTCCCCCCCCCCCCGCCAAAAAAAAAATTAAATGAAATGTGTCTGCTTCCAATTGTGTTTCAGGACACCCATTGGTTCCATTTATTGGAATCTTTAGTAAGTAAAGACACGTTTTAAATACTCAGTCATGCTCTTTTATGTTTTAGTTATTCTTATAAGTAGTTTATAATAAGGTGTTTATTCACAGATGGGGCATGATGAATGTTTTCTTACAAGTTGTGGAAACGAAAGGTGATGATACCATATGGTATGAGAAAGATTTTAACAGCAGTTCAACTTGTCAAAGCACATTCAGCAAAAATAAAAAGTTATTAACTTCCTGACATGTTTTTTTCTTAAATATGTGCATCTTCTAAGTTGAAAAAATAAATCTTGAATGTAATATATTTGTTAAAGTACATCAACTCTCTGCATTCCAGTGACCCCATTTTATCAGCTCTGTAGTTATGTGTTCTAAAGAAAGTGTCAGTGAATTCTGAGACTTGATATAAGTCTATAAAAGACTGGCTTGATAATAGTGAGCCAGGAATTATTGTGATTCTGATTATAAATACTACTAATCAGTAAAATATGTCAACATATTGCTAATATTTTATAGATTTTTAAATGTTATTGATTAAAGTCAGAGTTTTCTTTGATCATAAAATTTTTTGAAAAGAAATACAACTTTTTCTTCTTTATATAGATATATTGCCAATTATTTCATATTTTTATTTAAGGTTTCAAATGTTCAAAAACTCATAAGAAAAATATTAATGAAATTCAATTTTAGAACCCTTATCTCTTAATGAATTTTAATAAACTGTTACTGTATGATTTGATGTCTTCTTTCCCCCCTTACTTTGTGGTCAAATGATTACATTTAGGGAAATATTGCAGTAACTTAGTGGGCTTTTTGACACTGAGGGTACACTGTCTTTATGAATTAAATTTAGGTTTTTCATGTACTAGGAATCCAGAAAAACCTGGGTTACTAATTTAATGTTCATTGGAAATCTGGGTATACCTCGTTTCAATTGAGAATGTAAAAATTCATAGCATTTACTAAACTTAAATCTTACAATGAAACATTATATAATCTGAGGCTTTTTAAATGTAAATATTAAAGATCATTTGAGAAAGACGCAGTGACTCCCTTTTTCTCCTTGGACTTCTACTTGATATATGAATTTCCAACACCCTTAAAGGGAAACCTAATCATAGGGTGCTTGTACTTTTCCCTATAGTCCCTTTTTAAGGTCAGAAGATCAATATACAGCATTAATTGTAATAGCAAATATTTCTGTAGTACTTCTGTATATTAAATTTGTGTGTATTTGCTTATTTTTGTGTGTGTTTAATAAAGGTGCAAGCCCTTTTACTTAATATACACAACAGCTCCATGAAGAAAGTTCTCTATCCATCATCATTTCACAAAGGAGGAATCTGAGCTCAGAGCAGTTAAATATTATCCCAAGGTTACAGAGTTAGTAAAACGCTCCGCTGGCATTAGAGCTCAGACAGACTGATTCAGAAGTCCATGAATGCAGTCACTATGATAAACTATTTTTCAGATATTAATATTAATAATCATAAAGTATTATTACTTGCTTGCAACATCAGATTCTAAAATTGTATATCTTATTTTCATGAAAGCTACCAATTAATTTTATAATATATGGAGGTACTAAATTATAATAAGTCTGTAGCTCTCTATGTACAATGTAATAACTCATTATTCATTTTTAATTGATACCTTTTATATATAAATTAGTTCTTTATGCACATATTTTGAGTCATAAAAACTTGCATAACATTGAGTTGTGGATATAATATAATTAAAGTTTTATTAGTCATTGATTTAATATTTATTTATTCTGATTTATTATACTCAATTCTACTTAATTTCAGATATCCAGTTCATCAGCAGTGTGAAATCTGTGATTAAAAATTTAATATCGGTTTGTGCTCTCAAATCTGCAATATTATTATCGGGACATTGAGGCATTGGAATGAGAATGTTTATAATATACTTTGTCATTTTTATTTATTTGCTTCATTTTATTCTCTTAATAAATTTTATATGAACAAAATGTAGCAATATATAGCTTTTAGTAGTAATATTTAATATCAATAAAACCCAGAGTTGAAATGTAATCATCTTCTCTGTTGTTTATAATTTTTACATTCATGTTACAACTTTCATATTTTTCTAAGAATTTTTAATATACTTAATATTTAGTGATTTAAGCATATGACTTTAGTGACACATAATTCACATTTTCCTCAGCAATGCTGATTACATTCCAAATGACTTTTCCTTTTAATCTTCTTATAGTGGTTAAGAAGGAGAGAAGGTGGAAAATAATAATGTAATTTTAGGGTGGTATAGTCCCGGTAATATAAAATACATTTGAAAGAAATATAAAGCAGTCAGTATTTCTACCACATTGCTAATTGAACATTTTCCTCACAGTAAGATGCAAACATAAAATTTTTAGATGTTTTTTCTTTGACCGTTACTCCTATAGCTGTACTATCTTAAATACATCTTAACCACTGGGCAGCAAATTTCTTAATGCTACCTTAGCTGTTGCTACTTTGCCGGTCTATTCTGATTAGTAAATGCCTGACCAATTTGAGACTTGAATAACATCCATGAAAACAGCCTTTCTCCATTGCCTGCTGAAATTTGTGGCTGGAGGATTAGTGTACGTAAGGTATTTCTTTCCTTCCTCTCCTCTCTTTCAGATAATCCCGCGACCTTTGCAATACTAAAGGGCCTTGTCTTTACTCTCCCAGACCCCTGGGTTGGTAGTATGGCAGAGCAAGGTCTCAGAGATAACTTCTAAGTGAAGTCTATTAACTTGAGTTGCTTCTGACTTCTTTTAGGTTATGGTTAATTGCATCCTCCTAGTCCTTAGGCTAGAAGGTTCATTATTGATTGAGGGGCACTAGGAAAAGCCCCCTCAACATACAGATACAGAAGTATTTATTGCCTTCTCAAGAGTAATTTTATCTTGAGAAGCTCACCCATATTACTTTATCGTTCTTTTTTTTTTCTTTATTGATTAAGGTGTTAGATATGTGTCTTTATCCCCCCATTACCTTACCACCGCCACCACCTCCCCCACTCATGCCCTCACCCCCTGGTGTCTGTGTCCATTGGTTAGGCTTATTTGCATGCATTCAAGTCCTTTGGTCGATCTCCCCCCCTTATCCCCACTCTCCCCTACCTTCCCTCTGAGGTTTGACAGTCTGATTGATGCTTCTGGATCTGTTTTTGTTCGTCAGTTTATGTTGTTCATTATAGTCCACAAACGAGTGAGAGCATGTGATATTTTATCCTCCTCTGACTGGTTTAATTCTCTCAGCACAATGCCCTCCAGGTCCATCCATGCTATTGCAAATGGTAAGAATTCCTTCTTTTTTACTGCAGCGTAGTATTCCATTGTGTAGATATACTACAGCTTTTTAATCCACTCATCTGCTGATGGGCCTTTCTCATTCTTACCCATACCAAATTCAAGGGAAATATCTTTATCTCTTTGATATAATTCATTTTATTCCAGGAAAAGTAAATTCAGCTGCATAGTGAACATGGAAATATTTGCACACTAATTGATATATGTCATGATAGCTCTTTCTTGCTCTTCAACAAACCAGTCAGCTAATTCCCCAGCAATTCCAGAGGATCACAGAATGAATTAATCTTGAAGTTAATCAACAAATCTGCTGGAGCTAGAAGCCATTCATTTTCCTTCATCTGTCTTTATTCATTAGTGATCAGATCTTTTGGCTTGAGGATCAAATATGCAAATATACCTCACATTACCTCATCTTTCTTCACACCAAACCTTACCTATCTCACTTTTTTTTTTACTTTTTTTTTTTTTTTTTTTTTTTTTACCCATCTTATTACTTTTACCCATTTGGCTATACTATCTAGATATAATAGAAAGGAAATATAATTTAAAAAATTTAACCATTTAAAATAAGGTACCTCCTTTACAATAAATGTTAGATTTTGAAAAACAATATTTTAACTCTTAAAGTTAGAGAAAGTATAGTGTATAACAACTTAATCCTGTCCCTTTATCAACTGTCAATATTGATATGCTATACTATGTGTCTTCATATCATAGCATTAATTTATGAATTAATATTTTAGTCAAGCAATCTATTCTTTTAAGATGTATTCTGAACTATGCTTCTAGGGGGGTAGATGTTAATAGCCCTTTATTGTGCTTTTGAATTGTTATAAAATATATAAATATATGTATAATTATTATCTATGCAAAAACCCATAGAATTTTTAATTTTCATTATAATGGTCTCTTTTAAAGAAATTATGTGACATTAACATTTAAATAAAGTTATTTATTTTAGATGTAATAATAAAACAAAATGCTTCACAAAAGAAAAAAAAATGTATTTGCCAAAGAAGACACTGTTTTATTTCTTTCTTCAAGATTGCATATACAGGTTATTTTATTTTCAGCAAATTACCTATTATAAATTATAACATATAAGTTCCTGTTATCATCTGCTAAGAACATCTTAGGCCTTTGTGTCAATATTTTTATAAAATCTTTGAAAAGTTGAAGTAAAAATGGTTTAGTCATATATCCTGGAATGAGACTTTGTTTCAATCAGTCTGTATTGGTAAATCAGAATGAAAATTACTTAGCTTGATAAACTAGTTTCAAAGGTAGATGTTTCTTTTTTAGAATTAAAATAATGAATCAAAAGTGTATAGCTTTGCCAGCATGACTTGTGGCAAAATTGCAATCAATTCCATTTGAATTTGGTGGAGAGATATTATGAAGGTAGATTCTCTAAGCCAATAAAATATCTGACAAAATGATGGAAGGCTCTGACATATTATGGATAATCTTTCGTGATCTCCAGATTTTGAACCATTGTATATTATTTATGTCACTCTGGGAGTAATATTAATGAATGGCTCTTTTCCATTAGCATGAATATTTATATTGAATATGAATTGGGAATTTTATATAGCTAAAATATAAAGTGCTTTATTAATTATTACAGGCTAAGCTACTGTAAAAAATACTATAAAATATAGCACCTTAACCTTATTTTATACGATTTAAGAAGGAGGTGATCTAAACCTAGCTTGGTGGCTCCACATCAGTGACCAGTTTCAATTGATAGGTCTGAGGCTCTACTGTCACTTTCTTCTAGCAAAAGGGGAGGGGAAAAGTGACAAGGGAAGCCCAGTTTCGGTCCTTTAATTAGCATGACCCAGAAATGTCACAGTTCACGTCTCTTCACACCCCAGTGGACACTACTTATACACATGGCTATAGCCAACTGTAGGTGGAGGTGGATTTACGCTATTTGTTATTGACTGGTACAACTGGAAGATCCCCACAATTGCCAATAAAAATTGCTGAATTGCACCCAGATGTCTCTCTCTCTCTCTCTTTTTTATTTTTACATGAAAGGTAAAACACCTCGCTGGGAAAGTATTGTATTCTATTTTTTGAAACATTTACATCTCTTAGTACAGATCTGTAAGCCACTTTGGCATGCATTCCTATATGCTAACTTCTATAAATGTCTTTACTTGACATGGTACTGTACAAATTAATGTAGAAAGGGCCATGCCAATCATGAATTTGTCGTCACCGGTGGGAGATACTGATGCGATGAGAATGCATGTGATGGAATAAAGAGCATGTTATTTTCTGTGACTTTTCAGTGTTACTACAGGCACAGTTCACAACTGTTCAACGTGATGGATGCTTAGAAACACTTCTCTCTTTATCTTCTACACCTCCGTGGCATTATTTAAATGTCTTTTAGAATTTCACTTTCCTGCCTACATTTTTTTTGTCTAGTGCCCTGTTCCAGCACTGTCCATTAGAACCTTCCAATGACAATATGGCAGCTATGGGAGTTTTTGAATAATTGTAATGTAACGAGTGTGACTCAGGAGCAGAACCTTAAACGTTACATCATTTTAATGAATTTAACTCTAAAGAAACCCATGTGGCCAGTACTTGCCATATTGGACTACACACTCACTGCCTGTGCCATCCACAAACTCATTTCCACCAACCACATCTCGTTTACCGCGTAATAATACTAAAATGTCCTCAAATGGATTTAGATACTCAACATTTATTATCTCGTGCTTTACTCTTTGGTGGAGAGATTCTATATTTTCAGTGCGACTGTACCTTTGAAAACATAATCACCATTCATTATTTACTGAACACAGCACACATGTGCCAGGCACTGTTCTAGCACTTTATGTATAATATATCATGTCATTCTCACAAGAAAGTTAGATGATAATTATCACCATTCCATAGATGCATAAACTGACAAAACCACTGGATAAAATGTTGCCCAGATCAAAGCTGGTAAGTGGCTGAGCTAGGGTGTAAATCTCGGGCAAAATGGCTTCAAATCTCCAGCTCTCACTCCATTCTTTCCTGTTTCATTTTTCTGGAGAGGGAGGTTTTCATCAGTAGTCCTCTTTATTCAAAACGCATCACAGTTGAGGCCTTTCTATAAGCCTATTTGGATATGCATAATATCAGAAACCATCGCCTCTGGCAAGAGGTATGAGAAAAGAGCGGGCAATTTTTCTTCCTTTTCTCTGACAATGCACTGAGCAGCATCTGTGTTTGGAAAAAAGATGATCCACAATGTTCCTTATCTTTACTAATCTAGCACGGGGTCTTAATCTAACAGAATGATAATAAATTAGTAAATATAAGTCATAATGAGCAGGTGCGGTCTGTTTGCTCCTATTACCAACACAAGATTACTCAAGATTTTTTTTCTTGGTAAACTAACAGAAAGGATTCTAAAGTAGTCAGGATCAATTCTTTTCCAAGGGCTGTAATGTTCAGATTTAACACAGGTCAGTTATCTGCAAGTTAAAATTACTTATTAGTAGGTGCATACTGTCCATAATGAAGTAATCTTACCTACCAATATTACAGAATAAGGATACCTTTAGGTGACACGGAATCTCTCATTTTAAGTATGCCCCTAAGCCTTTTTCAGATTGCTCATAAGATTTCTCATTCTCTAGAGAAATGTGATCTCTAAGAAATAAATGTCTCTGTCAAGTCACAAGTAATATGAGCACAGGATGAAAAAAAAAAGATGGATTTTTTTTCTTTAGTCTCATAAGGGATATTACAGTTTTGTAAAAATTGAGTTTATTCCTTGTTATTTAAGTTCTCATGGTCATTTTAGGATCTGCCTGTTGGATGTAAAGGGAAAGTTACGATACCTCTTAGGGAGGTGGGAGACAGAGACCTATGGGGACCAGGACGATATTTTTCATATGAAATCCTTTGTCATAAAATGCTAATGTTGGTGTTCTTGTCTTTATGTCTATGCATTCTTTAGCTATGAGGATAACAGACCCTTCATCAAGTAAGAATGACCTGAATGGCTGATAAATCCCATTTATCAGTGTGGTCCCATGAACCAGCTGTCAGATCTGTACTGAAAATTCATTAGAGCTTCTGTCATTCACAGAGAGGCAGAAGAGCAAACTGTGCAGAAAAAAGAAAAACAACAAAAAACTCAGGCATACAACTTCTTTGCAGAATTCATATGCTGCAGGTGTACTGCCAAAAAAACAAAATCTGCTTCACCTCTTTTAATTGGATATCCTGTGAATTCCATGCCACAGTAATACCGTGCTTCCCCGAAAATAAGACATCCTCCGAAAATAAGACCTACTTCATGGAAACATAATGCATCCCCTGAAAATAAAACCTAGCGCATCTTTGGGAGCAGAAATTAATATAAGACACTGTCTTATTTCCGGGGAAACAGGGTAGTAACCCATGTGGCACAGGCTCTGAATAGCTCTCCCTTCATTGTGATGTGCTCCTCTGTATGGTTCATCCTCATCTCTGTTGTTTGGTTGGACATCATTCATCTAAAATTGCTTTGCGATTCAGTTGTACATCTTTAAAATGATCTATGGGTATGAAGCTACCCAATTGCAGTCAATATTAATGACTTTCTATTTTAACTGTCCAAAAAGGGAAACAATGCCTTCTTGAAAAATTAAATTTTACATTTGCAATATTATCTCTTTCAGTTTGACCCATGTCACTTGATTCATGAGCTCGCATTTTTTCTTTTTATAAATGGAGTTTTTAAATTTCTGAAGTAAAACTATAAGTCTGTACTAATCAAATAAAAGTGAACACAAATGTCCATATTTGGGGATTTTTTCATTTGAACATTTTTAAAATTGCATGCCCTGCAACACTAGCCCTAAGATTGGCAACCTCTGGGTGACCTTGTCCCGGACTTTCAGTTTGTTCTTCTGGTGAAGAGTCCTTTGTTTTCATTTTCTCCAATGCCATTTCATTTATTTCTTCATGCTCTTGCTTATTTTTTTTTCTTTAGAAATTGGGCTCATTGCAGTTTTATATTGTTAATGGTTAGGCCCATAATGTGTTTTCTAGTGGATAATAGCTGATTTGAGTATTTTATCCTATCATTTAATTTCTAAATCTAAGCAGCATTTTGCCTGATTTAATGGCAATTCATCCCATTTTTCCTTTGTCCAATGTCTGTAAGAAGCTGAGAGTTTACCTTGAAAGTTCCCATATCTGGGTCTAAATTGTAGATTAAAATATAAATATCTAAGATGTTTTCTAAACCATATAAGCATGCCACATACAATTGCAAGCTTCCGTTAGATATTCTTTATTTAAGAAAGTTAATGCTAAATAGCTCCTTCATTATAAAAGCATCATGGCATACTTTATAATAAAGCACATTTAATGAAAAAAAAGAATGTAAATGTTTTAATTAACACATGTTAAATGTAGTGGGTCTTTAAATCTGAAATATAGTGGCTCGTGTTGTTAAAAAAAAAAAGGTAAATGTTTGAGATTAATTTGAATTAAGACTTCAGTCATATTTGACTACTTCGGGACCATATCTTTCTTAAGATGTAGTTCTCTGAAAAGTTCAGTAGACCAAACATATGTGATATTTGGCAAACATATGTGATTTATGGCAAACATATGTGATTTTTTTACCTCTTGATTTTGCAAAGTTTTAATTCCAGTAAATAGTTCTTTTGTAGTGTGAGTAGAAGTTAACAGACTGGTGAAAAGAACTACTAGGGTACCCTATTTAAGGAAAGTATGTTACAGGGAAAGGGAAGAGAGGGTTAGTTCATGAGTGTACAGCGATATAGACTGAGTTGGCCCTATTCTCCTATATTCTTAGAGAGGAGTTGAGAAGGATTACATTTTCAGTTATTAGATTCCTATCTATTGGAAGTACTCATTCTATGCTGACAGTAATACATAACACAGTAGCACAAATACATGGACTTTTGCTACCCGATGATTACTATTGTGAATGGCAGCTTGAAGGAAACGAGGGCAATGGAGTGAGACTGAGAATTTGCCTTTCATTCTAGACTACTTTGTTCATACCACTCCATCCCCATTCTCAGCTTCATTGTTCTCCCTTGAGTTCACAGACACTTCGAAGAGATGAAAGTGCCTGAGCCTTTGAGCTTCTGTTCAACAAAGCTGCCAATTGCCTGATTTCTGAAATCTAGTCCAATGTAATGTAGAATATATATACTGTATATCTATATACATGCTAATAGAATTTTTTAAATTCACACATGTATTCCATATACTGGTTCCTTCTAATAATAGCTCTGTTTTTATCAGTCAACACTAAAAATTGTATGGAAAAAGAGGAAATATGGAAAAATGGGGTAAAAGTGTATCAGATGAAGCACTAATGGAAAGAGTCCAATCAAACAGATGTTATTGTACCAATGAGACCAGTGGAGACTGTCATAGCTTTATAAACTTTTTTCTCCCTCGCCATTCATGATTGCATCTCCATGTCATTTACCTATGTGCTGCAAATACATGAAAAATCTAATAGTGCAAGTCTGCTTATGCTTAAATGAATTTCTGTGTTCATAACATTTTCATGTATTAACCCCTCAAACCTGAAAAATCGTTATCTCCATAAAAATCTTATAAAAAGTACTTATACCACCTGTCTTGCATTTTCTGTCAATAAAACTTTCTGTAACATTTTTTCAGTGTCAGTTTTCTTGATATGATATGATTGAGTTCATTAAAGACCAATTATTTGATAACCCTTAATCGTTTTCTTCTCTCTACAGGTCATGGGTCATAGGTGCAATAGCTCTTCTCTGCCTGCTAGGATTGACCTGGGCCTTTGGACTCATGTATATCAATGAAAGCACAGTCATCATGGCATATCTCTTCACTATTTTCAATTCTCTACAAGGAATGTTTATATTCATTTTCCATTGTGTTCTACAAAAGAAGGTAAGCTAGAATTCTCTATTTTAAGAATAAATGGCCTATATCTTAAGATAGTAAAGCAACCATAACAAAAATCATTCTTGATATGTTTTCCTCTAAGAAGTATGTTACTTCATTTATTTAATTTTTTAAATAGTAAAGACAAAATATAAGCACAATAGTTGGTGAATGTGTTTAACTGGAAAAAAATAGACATGTAGTTTGATTTGGACACTGCACAAAACTTTATTCTTGTAGACTGGAACTTATAGTTCTGTGTGTTTTTAAAAATAAAACTAATATTTTTATTGGCAGATACATGAAATTTGTGTCATAGGCAGTAGCTTTTCTAAGATGTTATGGAGGTATGGTATGTGTATACATACACACATGTATATATGTATACATATAAATGGCATGGTGTAGAAAATATATATTTTTAGTTTCTTAAGAAACTAGTTTTTATGCACTAGAAAATATAAATTTATAAACACTTCGTAATAAAATAATATTTATATATTTTAAATATATTTTTATTATTTCAGAGAGGGAGAGGGAAAGAGAGATAGAAACATCAATGATGAAAGAGAATCATTGATCAGCTGCATCCTCCATGCCCCTACTGAGGATCAAGCCCACAACCTGGGCATGTGTTCTTGTCTGGAATCAAATCCAGGACCTTTTATTTATTTTTATTGTTTTTAATATATTTTATTGATATTTTACAGAGAGGAAGGGAGAGAGATAGAGAGTTAGAAACGTCGATGAGAGAGAAACATCGACCAGTCGCCTCTTGCACACCCCCCACCAGGGATGTGCCCACAACTAATGTACATGCCCTTGACCGGAATCGAACCCGGGACCTCTCAGTCCGCAGACCGATGCTCTACCACTGAGCCAAACCGGTTCGGCAAATCCAGGACCTTTTAGTCCACAGGCTAGTGCTCTACCCACTGAGCAAATCTAGCTAGGGAATATTTATATTTTTTTAATAAATGATGTACTTAGTAATGGTCTCTATGCTTCTTTTCTCTAAAAACATATTTTATAAAATCTAGGAGTCAGAGATTAGGATGCAATATTTAATTTTATACTAGTCTACTTTGTGATTTTTTTTCACATCTACAAGGACCTAAAATATTCATTTCCAAAGTTAATTTTAGCAACTAAATGCTTTTGTTATTTTTTTTAACCTCAATATTGATTATCTCATCTTATACTCTTTAACTCTTAAAAATGTGATCTTTGACCTGGCCAGTGTAGATTGATCAGTGGATAGAGCATCAGCCTGCACATTGAAGGGTCATAGATTCAATTCCTAGTCAATGTTACTCATCGATGTTACTCTCTTTCTCTCTCTCTTCTCTCCCTGCCTCCTCCTCCCTTCCTTCCACTCTGTCTAAAAACCAATGGAAAAAATTC
Source organism: Vespertilio murinus (assembly GCA_963924515.1). NCBI lineage: Eukaryota > Metazoa > Chordata > Mammalia > Chiroptera > Vespertilionidae > Vespertilio > Vespertilio murinus. Next base: position 35,442,180 of record OZ004704.1, read on the forward strand.
TTCAGGTGAGGATTACAGTATTTATGGTATTTATAGTTTTGAGCACATAGTTAAGACTGTCTGAATCTGAATCCTAGTTACTCCTTTTAAAGCTTCTGTGACTTTAGGCAAGGTGATTAACCTTCGATGACCTAGTTTCCTCATGTGTAACATGAGGTAATAATTATGAGATGTTGAGAGATGGGCCTGAAAATGAAATGGCAAAATGTGGATTTTTATTCTAAGAAAGAGATAATACTTAAAATTTTTATTTGGAAAATAAAGAGCAAAAATATCTCTCTCTTTAAATTTTTCCTTTGAGAGACTGATGGGATGTAAAACAAAACTTGAGAAGGGTGCCTGCAAATACACATCCCTAATATAACTAGAAATTGAGTTTGATATCCAGGTAGAGATATTAAACCTCACAATCCAAATCTAAGTCTAGAGGTTTTTTTTAACATATTTAACTTATTTAACATTAAAATTTTCACACAAAAAAAAAAATATGTCAAGCTCGATTTCATGATTCATTAGAACAGAGTTTAGTGAACTACAGCTCTTTGGCCAAATTTATTAAGCTGCCTTTAATATTTTACAGCCCATCAACCAAAACATGACTTTGACATTTTAAGTGGTTATATTTAAAATTTTAAATTTTTAAACTTAAAATATGTGACAGCATCCTTAGTTTTGCCTCTTGGGTTACAAAGCTTAAAATACTGATTGCCTGGCCCTTCATGAACAAAATGGTCAAATCCCTATATATAAACATTATTTAATGATTTATAATAATATATAACAGCATATTGTTCTTTCAACCATTCTGTGTTTGAAATTTTCAATTTTTTTGTGGCATTTTTGATATTTTACAGAGAGGAAGAAAGAGAGATAGAGAGCTAGAAACATCAACGAGAGAGAAACATCGACCAGCTGCCTCCTGCACACCCCCTACCGGGGATGTGCCCACAACCAATGTACATGCCCTTAACCGGAATTGAACCTGGGACCTTTCAGTCCGCAGACCAACGCTCTACCACTGAGCCAAACCAGTTTCGTTTTTGTGGCATTTTTATTGATATTAAGAACATGGCCCAAATCAGAGAGCATAAAGAACATAAAATCATTGTCCTTCCCTAAAAAGCCAACCAGGGACTTCCCTGTGAAATTGGAGAAGAGGTCTTAGGATATTTTTCTTTTCTTTTTTTAAATAAATTTTATTGATATTTTACAGTGAGGAAGGGAGAGAGATAGAGAGCTAGAAACGTCAATGAGAGAGAAACATCTACCAGCTGCCTCTTGCACACCCCCTACTGGGGATGTGCCCGCAACCAAGGTACATGCCCTTGACCGGAATCGAACTCGGGACCTTTCAGTCCACAGACCAACGCTCTACCACTGAGCCAAACCAGTTTCGGCCTAGGATATTTTTCTTTGATTCTTTTTTTTAAAATTGAGATGTAACATCCTATAAATTTAAGGTTTACAGTATGTTCATCTGATACATATGTGTTGTGAAATGTGTTAGCTAATACCTCCATCACCTCAAATAACTGCTATTTATCTTTTGTGGTGAAAACATTTAAGATCTCCTCCCTTTGCAATTCTCGAGTATGCAATGGAGTATTGCTACTATAATCATCTTGTCTATTAGATCTCCAAAATTTATTTGTCTTCTAGCTAGTTTATAGCCCTTGACCCACATCTCCACATTTCTTCAACCCCAAACCTCTAGCAACCACCATTCTACTATGTTTCTATGAAGCCACCTTTTTTTAGATTCCACATTTGAGATCTATATTTATCTCTGTATTAGTTCACTTAACATAATGCCCTCTGGGTTCATCCATGTTGTTGCAAATGGCAAGATTTCCTTCTTTCTCATGGTTGAATAATATTCCATTGTATGTATTCCCCACATTGCATTATCCATTCATTCATTTATGGACACTTTGGATATTCCCATATCTTGGCTATTGTGAATAATGCTGCAGTAAACAGGGGGAGAAGGGTGCAAATATCTCTTCAAGATTGTGAATTCATTTCTTTGGATAAATACCCAGAGTAGGATTGCTAGGTCATATGGTAGTTCTGATTTTAATTTGTAAGAAACTGCCATACTGTTTTTCATGGCTGTGCCAATTTACGTTCAGACCAATAATGCACAAAGGCTCCCTTTTCTCCATATCCTCACCAACACTTATCCCGTATCTTTGAGATGATTAGTATTCTAACAAGTGTGAGGTGATATCTCATTGTAGTTTTAATTTGCATTCCTATAACTAGGGGTGTTGAGCATCTTTCTTACTAGCTATTTGTATGTCTTCTTAGGATCAATCACTATCTATGACATACATCCATCTTTTAATTGCTATTGATTTGTATGAGTTCTTTATATACTTTGGATATTAAGCCATTTTTAGATATATGATTCAAAAATATTTTCTTTCATTCTGTAGTTTGCCATTTTATTGTGTTGATTGTTTCTTTTATATTTATTGATTTGAGAGAGAGAGAGAGAAACATCAATTTGTCTTTTATTTATGCATTCACTGGTTGAGTCTTGTGTATGCCCTTACTAGAGATCTAACCCATAAGTTGGGAGTTTTAAGACAATCAATGCTCTAACCAACTCAGCTACCCATTCAGGGCTATTGTTTCTTTTGCTATATAGAAGCATTTTAGTTTGATGTAGTTCTACTTAATAATTTTTGCTTTTGATATCTTATCCATAAAGTCTTTACGAAGACCAATATCCAGGGGCTTTTCCCATGTGTTTTTTTTTTCTCTGAGTTTTATGGTTTCAGGTCTATGTTTCTCTTTAATCCATTCTTAGTTAAATTTGGTGAGTTGTGTAAGATAGGGATTCAATTTCATTTGTCTACATGTGGTTTCCGGTTTTCCCAACACCATTAGGAAGAGATTGTCCTTTTCCTATTGAGAATTCTTAGGTTCCTTGGCAATTATTAGTTGACCATATATGCAAGGTTTTATTTCTGGGCTCTCTATTCTGTTGGTCTTTGTGTCTATTTTTATGATAATACTATACTGTATTATTAATATAGACTTATAGTATAGTATCAAATCAGGAAGTATGATGCTTCTTCCTTTGTTTTTTCTCAAAATTGTTTTGACCATAAAGGGTCTTTTGTGGATCTGTACCAATTTTAGGATGATTTTTCTATCTCTGTGAAAAATACCTGGAATTTTGATAAGAGATTGCATTTAATTTATAAATGGTTTTGATTAGTACAGATATTTTAAAAATAATAATTCCTTTCAGAGATTTTTCTTAAGCCATCTTTTTGAATTTCAAAAATCTCCCCCTACTAATGTAGTTGCTCATACATTTTCATTAGAGAAATGTGGAATATTTCATTTTTGAGCTATTTTTAATAGGTTCAACTCATTAACAAAAAATCAAATGCTGAGTTGTCATTTTTTTCAGAATATGAATTGAATAATTGTGTCACTACTTTTTCTTTTGTTATGCATTAAATTATGTGTTACATCTCAGTTTCAGAACTATTTTATTTCTGATCTAAGTATATAAAAGAAATGTTCCACTGGTAAGGCATATTTTCTTTCTCACCTTCTTATTCTAAAACAATCCCACATTGAAATAACATATTTTATTAGGGTAAGGTAGAATATCATGTGAAATCATAGATTAGAATATGCAAATGATTTAACAATAAAAAAACTGTTATTGTAATTTAAAGAAAATTATATAATGGATATGGTCCAGTAAGTAATATAGCTAAATGTAGGACTTGGCATCATTAGGTATCTTGATATGCTGATTATCTATATAATCAGTTCAGAACATTTAACCTTTGTTGGAAAATGTAAATAATTCATGATTCATTATACAATACTGCTGCCTTTGTAATAAGAAAGTGTTTTTCTTTCTCCTCTCTCCAAAAATGTTTGTTTAGATTTAAATCTCTTCGTTAAAAAAAATACTTTCTCTTCTAAAAAGAGAATTAAGGAATTGAGTACATTCGAAAAAAATTAGGAATAACCCTATTAGATTACTTTAATACTTATATTAATAATATATAATGCCTTTTTTATCATATATTAATGTTAGAAATGTGGTCTCCTAGAACTTTCTGATCACAGGACACCCATGAAATTTTAACTTTTTCCACATAAGGCACATTTCTTTCTTTTAAAAAAAATATATTTTATTGATATTTTACAGAGAGGAAGAGAGAGGGATAGAGAGTTAGGAACATCAATGAGAGAGAATCATCAATCAGCTGCCTCTTGCACACCCTGTCAATTAGTGGTTAAAAATTAGAAGAATGTTTATTCCACCCTCCCCAAAACTCACACATATCCAGGATACACATGTATGTGGGCAAAAGCTTATTTCTTTAAAAATAAACAAAATATGAATTTGCTGGTAAATATTGAATAAAAATAAGTGTTGCTTATTAAAAAACTAGATGTCCAGTGCACAAAATTCGTTCATGGGGATGTGTCCCTCAGCCCAGCCTGCACCCTCTTCAATCTGGAACCCCTCGAGCAATGTTCGACTGCCCATTTAGGCCTGATCCTATCACAATTCAGAACTGATGGCTCCTGATTGCTCGCCTGTCTGCCTTCCTGATTGCTCCTAACTGCTTCTGTCTGCCAGCCTGATCGCCCGCTAACAACTCCCCTGCCAGCCTGACTGATACCTAATTGCTCCCCTGCCAGCCTCATCTCCCCTAACTGCTTTCCCCTGCTGGTTTGGTCCCCCCAACCCAATAACCATCCCCTGCAACCCTGGGTCTGCCCAAACTGCCCTCTTCTGAAGGCCTGCCCCTCCCCCTAACTGACCTCTCCTGCAGGCCTGGTCCCCCCAAAACTGCCCTCCCCTGCTGGCCTGATCACCCCTACCTTCCCTCCCTTGCAGGCCTGGTCCCTTCCAACTGTTCTCCCCTGCTGGCCATCTTGTGGTGGCCATCTTGTTTCCACATGGGGGCAGCCATCTTTGACCACATGGGGGCAGCCATCTTAAGTGTTTAAGTGATGGTCAATCTGCATATTACTCTTTTATTAGATAGTATGTAGCATGGAAGAGATTGATTAGAAAACAGATTAATACAATTTTAAGTATCTTTAAAAAATTAATTTGGCATTTCATATCAAAGAATGGCCTCAAAGATTAGTACATCATGACTCTTTGTTTGGCTCACATGCTCCTCAACACTTAGAATGCCTTTGTTTCTTTTATCTATCCTTTCTTTCAACCCAATCTTCTAAACTGGATAATTCCAACCTATCTTTTGAAGAGTTTCTCAGAAGTCCTCTGTTCTGAGAAGCCTTTCTTGGTCCACTGCCTGGTGACAGCAGGCGCTCCATGTTTTGAATCACCTGACTCCATATTTTGTTCCTTTTTCAAAATAGTCATTCCATATATGTAAGTTCTTCAACTGAATCTGAGTTCATTCTTTCCCTAATTTGCTAAATCTGTGCTAGAATAAAACTTTAGCATATTAAGGTATAATTTTTTAGTTTTGATTAATAATTTTAATGTATCATTCACTCTCTTTTTTATTATAAATAACATTCTTCAAAAAGTATATATTTATAATTGCTTTGAAATAAAATTAGATTGGGATATTACATTGTCACAGGTTGTGGAAAATGAATTCATATGAAGTCAGTATATAAGATAAAGAGCTAAGAGTAACATATGTACTGTGTTACTTCATAATGAGTATAAGTTTGTGGATGTATAGCCAATCAATAGCATGCCCCGGAATGTGTTTTAGTTAATGGATACATAGTTGGGATTATTTTTGTTCATGTTGGTAGTGGAGGTATGTTTTAGGGTAGTTATTGTTAATTTTTGTGTGTTATGTTTGATTAAATACACAATAATAAAAAATTTCAACATGATAAAAGGTTCCCCCTAAATAGTTTATATAATAGTTTACTGTTTGAAAAAAAAATCCACTTAAAATATTTTCTCCTGTGTTTTATACTATAACTGGATTAAGAATTTAATCAGCTGTGCTATAAAGAAAAGCAATCATTTTTCTCTGTGATTACTGAATAGAACTATTTTAAGAATATACATTTTAAATATTTTGAATCTTATATTCTGAAGTTGCTAATTTGATCTCTTTTGAGAGAAATAAACTTCAAAGAAATATAGGACATGTAAAAGAAATGCTTGTCTGGCCAGTAGGGCTCAGTGGTTGAACTTGACCCATGAGGGTTCCATTCCTGGTCAGGGCACATACCTGGGATTCAGGCTTCGATCCCTAGTAGGGTCTGTGGAGGAAGAAGCCAATAAATGATTATCTAGCATCATTGATATTTCTACCCCTATTTCCCTCTTTCTGCCTTTCTCTGAAATCATTTTTAAAACATTTAAAAAATGCTTAAGCCTAATACATTTCTTTTTGCTGTTTTTAAATACTTTCTCTGCTGTTTTTCTCTCACTCTCTCCCTCCCTTTCCCCAGCCCCACTTTTCTATATATAAATTCCTTGCTAGACTTCTGGGTAAAGCCAGTTGCACCAATAGGATAGTTCATATCAAATTTGTGAGCCTAAAATAGCATATCTAGAGGAGTCTTATATTTTTGGTTCTTTGGTCTAAGAGATATATTGGTATGGTGTGATTGGAAGTGTGTGTTTTGAAAGTCTCTAAGCAAAGAATCCAGTTAAATGGTATGAATACCATTATTTTATATTGTAGTAAAAATATGCTGAACAAACTTTCTTGTGTCTGTATGGCAAAGAAATAAGTATGTTATCTAAAAATAAAACCCATATATTTTATACCATAGTTCCTGGCTGGAATGAATGGCTTACTAACAGAAGTTACGTTTTAATTGGCTAGGTACGAAAAGAGTACGGGAAATGCCTGCGGACACATTGTTGTAGTGGCAAAAGTACAGAGAGTTCCATTGGCTCAGGGAAAACATCTGGTTCTAGAACTCCTGGACGCTACTCCACAGGCTCGCAGGTAAACCCTGTTTGTTCGTTAAAACGAAATACCTCTCACCTATATTTTGTTATGGAACGTCGCCCTTTCTTGACCAGCTCTGTTTTCTAGCCCAAGTGTTTAACACATCAACTTTTAGTGTGTCTCAAACACGCGTGATTATAACAAAAATTTAAGAAACCAAGTGGCAATAAAAATCAAGAAATGTGGGGGTCTCCGTTTGGGTAACAATTATTTCAAATTGGCTCAGTGGACTGAGCCCGGCGGTGGGAAAAGAATTGGGCATTTCAACCAAAATCCTAAAAAAATTAATATTTTACATATGTGTTTCTTGAGTTAATTGCTTCTTTAAACCAATGGAATAATCCTCTATCACATACTAAAAGTATTTAATTATTAAATGGTATGCTTAGTAAAAACAGTTATAACTCATGACATGTTGTTGGTTGATTACTTGAAGAACTTGTCAGGGGTTGATTACTTGAAGAACTGTAGCAGTTTTCTTGTTTAAATTAGTCTAGAAATGCTACTGCCGTCAGCCCAACACTAGATAGAGTAGCTAATTGCTCTGTCCCTCATTAGGGAAACGGTCAACTTTTAGATAACCTGACAGCCATTTGTCCCAGGCCACAGTGTTAGCCTAATGGTTATTATATAGAAATTTCAGCAACTTGAGGAGACTAAGATGAGCCATTCAGATAAAGACATAGCATTATGTGGGTCATGAGTGGATTTGGGTTCAGACTAGCAAGCTAATATTTTTAAGATTGCATTATTCAGTGAGAGAAACAATCATGTTGTCAGTTTTGTTGATTAAAATTTTCTGAAGACTTGAATTTAAATAAAGTTATAGATAAAGACAGTATTTTCTTAACTCCTTTAGCTCAACCAATAAATCTAGTTATTTTTTGTACATTTGGTAATTTTACATAACATCAGAAAGATCACTTCATTTGTTCTTTGATTGTTATTTAATTGGCTTACAAATTTAGCTGATTAAATTTCCCTAAACAATTTAATTCCTACACTTAGAAAATTAAATACCCTTGTAACCTTATTTGACACAAATATTTTTATTGATTTCCAAGAGGAAGGGAGAGGAGAGAGAGATAGAAACATCAATGATGAGAGAGAATCATTGACCAGCTGCCTCCTGCATACCCCACACTGGGGATTGAGCCCACAACCTGGGCATGTGTTCTGACTGGGAATCCAACCTCGACCTCCTGATTCATAGGTTGATGCTCAGCCACTGAGCCATGCAGCTGGGCTGCTTGTAACCATTAAATATCATTTAAACTTTTAATATATCTGATCCTCTGTACAGTTGTGCACACCTAGCTAGCACTTATACTTTTCTCATAAGTACTTTCCTCAAACTAATGAAATCCTCTTTTAACTTACAAATAAAGTCACAGATCTAATAGCAATCTAAAATATCGAACTAGAAATTTTAAAATTAATATAACTCTAACCTATGAGACTATCTTCACACTTAAATTAACCACAAATTACGATCATGAAATATTCCTACACTGGGGGTCCCTCAACCCAGCCTGCGTCCTCTTGTAGTCCGGGACCCCTTGCTCCTTACCTCCGACCTGCAGTGGAGGCCAGAGAGGTTCCCGCCACCTCCGCTGTGCTCTCCAGCCATGAGCCTGGCTTCTGTCTGAGCGCACTGAACACCAGGGGGGAAGCTCCTGCATTGAGCATCTGCCCCCTCATGGTCAGTGCTCATCATAGCAACTGGTGGTTCTGCCTTAACTGCCGCTTAGGCTTTTATTCTATAGGTATAATACACAATGACTAGTCATTTGAATTTGATTTATCTTATTACTTCTATGCCTTACTGAGGTTGCAAATTAGGGGACCAGATGTCGCAACTCGGTGGGCTGAGATTTCTTAGTTCAGAACTAGAAACTTGCCAATTAGAAATCTAAAGTCTCGCATAAGAGTTGGGGTACACCTAATGATGCTTCCAGCACAAGACCCTAGAGGCCTGGTGTATAAGATTTGTGCATGGGTTGGGGGGGGTCCCCTCAACACAGCCTGGACCCTCTCCAATCTGGGCTGGAAACGGCAATCAGACATCCCTCTCACAATCTGGGACCACTGGCTATCTTCTCACCGGCCTGCCTGCCAGCCTGATTGTCCCCCAACTGACCCCCTCTGCCAGCCTGGTTGCCCCTTAGTGCCCTCCTGCTTCCCTGGTTGCCCCCAACTGGCCTCCTTCCAGCCTGGTCACCCTCTACTTCCCCCCTATCAGGGTTGGTCACCCCCAACTGTGCCCCCCCTGACCTGGTTGCCCCCAACTGCCCCCCAAGCCAGCCTGGTCACTCCCAACTGCCCCCCTGCCAACCTGGTTGTCCCTCACTGCCCCCCTGCCAGCCTGGACACTCCTAAATGCCCCACACCAGCGTGGTTGCCCCCAACTGCCCCCCTGCTGGCCTGGTCTCCCCACACAGCCCCCCTCAGCCAGTCTGGTTGCCCCATGCAGCCTTCTGGTCAGTCGTTTGGTCATCCCGTGCTAACCCCCCTGCTGGCCTTGTCACCCCACTCAACCTGCTGTACTCCTCAGTTGTTACGGTGAGGGTATCATGACTAATTTGCATATTATCCTTTTATTAGTATAGGCTGGAGGCCCAGTGCACGAAATTTGTGCATGGTGGGGTGGGTGTCCATCAGCCCAGCCTGCACTCTCTCCAATCTGGGACACCTTGAGAGATGTCCAACTCCCCATTTAGGATCTGGCCTAAATGGGCAGTCGGATATCTCTCTCACAGTCCAGGACTGCTGGCTCCCAACTGCCCATCTGCCTGCCTTCCTGATTGCCCCTAACTGCTTCTGCCTGATAGCCTGATCACCCCCTAACCACACCCATGTCTGCCTTATTGCCCCTAACTGCCCTCTCCTATAGGTCTTGTCACCCCCAACTGCCCTCTCTTGCAGGCCTGGTCCCTCCCAACTGCCCTTCCCTTCTCTCCTGATTGCTCACAACTGCCTTCCCCTGCTGGCCTGATCCCTCTCAACTGCCCTCTCCTGCTAGCCATCTTGTGGTGGCCATCTTGTGTCCATGTAGAGGCAGCCATTTTTGACCACATGGGGGCAGCCATCTTGTATGTTGGAGTGATGGTTAATTTGCATATTACTGTTTTATTAGATAGAATAGAGGCCTGGTGAACAGGTGGGGGCTGGCTGGTTTGCCCTGAAGGGTGTCCTGGATCAGGGTGGGGTTCTCTTGGGGCATGGGTCAGCCTAGGTGAGGCACCTATGGTGGTTTGCAGGCTGGCCACGCCCCCCCATGACCTATGTGGAGGGCCCTGCTATATGGGATTTATTTATCTTCTATAATTGAAACTTTGTAGCCTTCAACAGAGGCCAAGGCTGGCCAGGAACTTGGCTTCCTCCATGGCCGTGGAAACCCAAGCCTCCTGTTGCTCTGTGACTGCAGCCATTTTTGTTGTGATTTATTTATCTTCTATAATTGAAACTTTGTAGCCTTGAGTGTAGTACACGGCCAGCCAGGGTGTGCAGGAAGCTTGATTTCCTCCATTCCCAGGGAAAACTCAAACCTCCTGCTCATTCCATAGCTACATCTTGGTCAGGTTAGTTTGTATACTTGCTCCTGATTGGCTGGTGGGCATGGTTTTTGGGTGTATCAGAGGTATGGTCAATTTTGCATATTACTTTTTTATTAAATAGGATAGTGCTTCTAGTCCTTTATGATACCTGATAGTCCCTATCTCATCTTGTAGTAATCTCTCCACAACTTTTTAATTGAAATGTCTGAGATTCTCTGTATATCATCCAGCTTGGTTAGTTCCTGCATGCTTTTCATATAATTGAGCTCACCAAACATCATCCTGTAGTCATTTTATTGAAATTTGCCATTAAGAAAACATGATATTGGGACTTTCATTTATTATATTACAACAATGCTGTATAGTGTTTAGCAATACCTCTGAGCTACAAGATAGAGCAGTGCAGCTCAATAGAATAATCACTAACTTGGTGGCTGGGTAGACCTTGTTGTGAATACTATCCTTGCCATAAGTTACTTACCCTGACACAAGTTACTTAATCTCATTGAACTCTCAGTTTTTTTCATCAGCAAAGTGGTGGTAATAGTACGGATTTCTTACGTTGTTAGGAATACTGAGCTAAGGAATATGAAATACTTAAAGCAAATTGTGTGTTCTCAGTAAACTGGAACAGTTACCATTTATTAGTGTCATTATTAGATATGTATTTTAAAGTTGTATCATATTTTTTTCACTGTATCATTTTAACATCACAATTCTAATCTTGATTAAAAACCATACATTATGTTCCTGTGCTTAATATAATACTAATTCTAATTAACAGTGACACTCCAACCCAACATAAAATGAAAATTACTTAAATTCAGTATGTTTAAGTAAAAGTAATAAACATATTTCATATTAACTGACCTTTCATAAGCAAAATCTAAAATATTGATATTAAGGTAAGTTTTAGGAGTATGGATGCTTTTTCATATCAGAGAACTTCTAAAATAGCAATCTCCATATCTACATTTATCCCTCTCCCTTCCTCTCTGTAAAAAATCAATAAAATATATTATTAAAAATTTGTTAACAAGCCAATAAACCAACAGATGCCTAATGCCCGGGTGGCTCCTTGGATTCAGTGCTGAAGAAGACTATTTTGGAAAACGATGTGTATGCCAAGATTCTGAATGATAGGAAGGGATTTCAGGGGGAAAGAATTCCATATGATATAACATCTAATAAAAAGCCTATAAGGTGGGGGAGAATTTGCAAATTCCAGAATAGAAGGATTGTCATTGGTTAAAGTTGATGAAAAAGTGATTGGGAGATTGATTCAATGGAGAAGAGTAAAGACAGGTCCATAAGTATTTGTAAGCACATGTGAGTTTAGATCTTATTTAGATTACTTCAGAAAGTCAACGGGATGATTTAGAAAAGTAAATGACAGGATATCATCCACATGTAGTAAAAATCATGTGGATACTCAGGTAGATAACGGAGGGAAATCCATTTTGTTTTGCATATGTTTGATACTTCCTCGCATGAAATCTATTTTGTCAGATATCTACATTGTTGCAGTAGGCTATGTTCCTTTTTTTCTTTTATTTCGTTGCTGTGTATCATTCTATAATTTATTCATTCATCCTACCACTGATAGTCATTTGGGTTATTTATAGTTTTGAGTTGTAGTAGTTAATGCTTCTTTGGAGATTTGTGGATACATAATTAGACATTTTGGATTTGCTTTTCCCCTTCATATTTCCTAGGTTAGTATTTGGCATATAGTAGAAAGTATTTAATATTTTAATTAATTGATTGATTAATTAAACCAATTTTCTCAATATTCCTTCTCCATATTTCAGTTTGAAACAGCTGTTCCCAACATTTCCATTTGAAGCCTTGAAATATTTTCCAATAAAAAATATTCTCAGGTTATCAGGATCTCAAATCCTGCACCAGTTTTTTTTTTATTATGCTTTTTTAAAATTAGCTTTGCTGTATATGCATGTGTATGTGCGTGTTTGCTGACTTATATAACATTATAGATAATACTGCCGAGGGATAACCATGTCCCAAGATTCACAAAACCAATTTTAAGATTAGGTACTCCCATTATTCAAGGAGTGCAAAATATATTTGGAACATAACCCATTTGTGAGCTAGGTTTCACCACTGGCAGTATAATAAATAATGTTTATAACTATTTCATCCCTGGAAAAGCTTCTGAAAGATTTTTGTTTTCTCCTCACAAGATTGTTAATACTCTTTTGATCCCTAACTCAATAGAATAAACCAGAAAAAATAATCCCCCCCAAATGAAAAAATACCACATTGCTTTATTGAATTATCCAACACTTAGAATATTACATTTCAGAGTAGAAATAATGATGTAAGAATTTTCAGTTCTCTATAAAACTTCCTACTGTGAAGCACTGAATAAGGGTAAATCAACTAACCCTATCTCTTTCTTTAAAAAGAAACATCAAGATAGTGTGTAACCTTTAAAATTACCTTGGTCTTTTTCACAAATAAATGGAAATGTTAATTAAGTTCAGTAGAATCTTAATAATATCCTATGTTATTTTCTTACCAAACTCTTTCTTACAAGATTTTTAATCCATGAACTAAATATTGCATTAATAAAACTGACAATGTAATAGAAATTTAAATAACCCATTCCCATTAAAATTACAATGAAAATAATTTGTTTTGCCTTAGACACTAAAATTATTAAATTCTAACTGTGTCAAGAACATTTCTATATATTTTCAGCATGTTTAAATTGGGATAGTATGTTACATTTATTCCTTTTCGCAATTATAATTGTTTTGTGTGTAGGCACTTAGAACTATACTTAATAAAAACAAATTATTATCACTGACTTATTTTCTGATGTTCTCATGCCATGGTACTGCCAGCATGCAGATGTTATGTATTTGCCAGATGCCAGAAACAAAGGTCTCATATAATTAAGAAAGAAGAAAACATTTTTTGTGTGTGTGAGAATTCACTACTTGGCGAGTTCATTTCCTTTTCCTTTCCCCCCCATCCAGAGCCGAATTCGTAGAATGTGGAATGACACAGTCCGGAAGCAGTCAGAGTCTTCCTTCATTACCGGAGATATAAACAGCTCAGCGTCACTCAACAGAGGTAATCAGAAATGATTTTTCATATTTATTACTGTTGCGATTACTTTTAAGAAGTTATTAAATGCCTTGCTTTATTTTTTTTGTAACTTCTGGACTTTTCCCCAGGTGATAGGAATATTGCAAAGATATAAAACTCACTTGAGTATAGCAGTGTGTTCCAATTATTCATAAGCCTTTTTTTTCAACCCTGAATTTTGAGGAAATCTTTTCTGAAAGGAAGTTAGAAAACAAGAACTTTCTTTTTCTAGTCATCTGCCACTGCTATAAACTGGTGAGCTGTCAGGCCTCGTTGGAAGCAGTGAAAATGAGAAATTATGTGGCTATATTGTCTGCTAAGCATCATAGAGTTCCACATTGTCCCAAGTACAGAGCACTTCCACAGTCTTTGTGGAAGTAAAAATATACTGTCTAATACTCACTGAAGGCAACTTGTGTATTTGGAGGGGGAAAAAATCACATCTAATCTTAATATCTAAAAAACTTATTCAGATAATATTGGATATTTAAAGATCTTTATATATACATATATTATATGTTATAATTATTTTATGTGTGTGCTTCAGTTATAATGTTCCTAGGTCATATTTTAGGTTTGTTTAAATGAACTTCCCTTAATCTGCCATTTTGTTTATTGTTGATTTATTTTGTACTCTCTTTCTTACTCTGTCATGTGTGCCTGTGATTAGAATTAAATTGACTACAATAAAAATGCATAGGTGTATTATTTGTGGAGAGCTAGAATACACTAGTCAGTGCAAGAAGATATTTAGTATACAATATAGTTTTATCTGGGAAGGTGGTGATTGTATGAGTTTATTCCAAAAGTGTCTCCATCCTAAAAAAGACATTTCTGATGCGTAGATCCAGAACTTATTTTTATGATCAACATGATTATTTTTTTCTTACCAAACTAGGATTATTAGTTTGGTCTAAACATGTTTCTGTCAGCTTTTTGTTACATTAAATGCTACTTAGAAACAAATAATTTAACACAGTTATGGCTTATGATTAAGAAAGATTCAGATGCTCCTGCTCTTAAATTACTTTTTCTCAAGTAAATTGCATCCTATTAATATAAAATAATTTAGGATATATAGCTTCCAAGTTGAATTTGATACAGGGATCCATGTTATATATAAACAACTGATTTTCATATGTTACTTAGCAGTGGTACAGTAACTATCATCGAGTGATGATATTAACTATTCTACCTTTCTTTTGATTAAATAACAACAGGGAGTACAAGTATACCTTCGAATGTGAAGAAAATAAATTAAAATAAAACAAATTGCTTCTTGTTAGTGTACTTTTATTTGTCGGAGTATATTAATTTACATAATATCGCTCAAGTGTTCTTCTCTTTTAACATTTAATTTTTAATTTTAACGGTTAGTGTGTAAAAATTTATTTAGATATGGATACTCAAACGCTTTGACAAGTTTTCAAATTACAGAACACAAATGACTTTAAAATGCCTCCAAAGTTTAGGAATAAATTTGCTTCCATAGTGAAAGATTTTCTTTATTTTTAAAATAATCCCAGGAATAGAAAATGTATACGTATGTCCTAGAAAGAAAACTATCCTTATTAATAAGATTTATTATTAGAAGTATCTTACATGTAATGATTACTGAAACCATAGGATAATTGTTTAGATAAAACATGAGATAATATGATTTTAATGATGCACTGTTTATTTGCCTGCCGTGAAGATGGATAAAATATGTAAAATTAATTTGCCTATCATCATGATCTAACTTTATATAAAAAAGAGTAAGGTATGTAACTTTAGCAAAAACTTTCTAAATGCATATTTTATGACCTTGATTTTTAAGGCCAATCACATTACCTATATAATATTGCTGTGCCATTTTTAGTTCCTTCTCAAGAATTTTATCAACTTGGAATATATAAAATATAGATGACTGGATCAATTTGAAATATATTTAAAGAAAATAATATTTTATGTTGACTGATCACCTGTTTAAATCTATTTTTAAAATATTTAGTTTTAAAAGATATTTCTTAAAGTTATTGAGGAAAGTATAACATTTCTTGTGACAGCCGATACGTTACTTTAATGATGACTTTGGGAGAGAGTGACATTGAATTTATGATGTGAAGTGTGTGCAGGCAGTGATCTTTTCCTTCAGGATATATATTCTTCCTTTCACTCAGTGACTTTAATGGGGTAGACATCACAGTGATCTTCTTGATTTCCTATATTAATTTTCAAGTCCCTCAAGTCAGAAACTCCTTTTATTCTCCTCTCATTTTTTTTTTACCTTAGATGAGGGGAGTACTTTAAAATTTTATTTCTTCATATTATATCTCTGAAGATAGTCTTTAACCTCCTTCTTTAATCTTGTCTTATTTCCCAGGGTCCTATCTTCCCTGCATTCAGGCGTGTGTATCATATTTAGGTAGGTGGCATCCAAGATTCACTTTCCAGATAAACACTTCAGTCACCTCAGCAACATAATTATTTATCTCTGTTTATTCAAAAGATTACATTTCTCTATTATTTTTTTTCAAAAAAGTAGGTCCTGCATCTTTACATCTTCATATATTCTAACTTCCCATTCATTCTTAGTTTCTTATGACTAGCAATATTTTTAAATTTCCCTTTCTAAGTTAGATTAAATCTCTTATTTTTTGCCTTTAGAACAGATCTGGCCCTTGAAAACCACAAAACGTTGTCTAAAATTAATCCTATTTTCACTGTAGGTTTTCTTTCCTATTCATACCACTGCCTAAGTCACCAAAAGAATAATTGTTTTAAAATTATGTATGGCTTATCTATTCTTCTAAATAAGAAACTATCATCATCATCTCTGTGATCCATTAAGGATAAAATATTTACCATGCAGTGCAGGATCCCTTCTCAAAAGTTTTTATTTTTTAAAACCATTTCGAATATTCTATTCTTGAACCAGCATGTTACATCTGGTATATCAGATTAGCTATTTAAATTTCCCAATGAGATAAACTTGATTACTATATGGATTTTACTCCTTGGAATCCTAGGAAACCTTGGAAGATTTATTAATTATTTTTAATTTGTATACTCATTCTTATATATTCTCTTTGGGATTTTGTTACTTGGACACCTCATCTCTTTTAAACTGTCCATTACATTTGTCCTTAGAATAGCTATGTTTATGAAGATGTTTTCAGAATGTTCCCTACACATTTTCAAATATTTGCCCCCTGCCAACTTGATTGCTACAATGCTATACACTCACACAAATCCAGAACTTCTTGAGGTCATGCCACTGTATACATAGGTAGCAAGAGCTTTGCAAGAGCCCAAAGGTGATGGTAAACTACAGAGTTTCAACATCTGCTCCAAACCAAGTTTTCACAAACCCCACAGTAAGGTTTATTGATTTGTTCATTTGAATATTTACTATTTTCATGCACCTTAAAGTCAGTCCTCAATCTCCAAGCTCCTGTCAAGTCTATTGGAAAGCTAATCCAAATTTCTAATAGCTCCAACTGCCTGGGACTAATAGAAACAATTTATAGGTAATATTTTATACCTAAGTCCCCTATCCTCGGTGTCTGCTGGCCAAATCTCATCTTGGACAATTTAGATTAACATTGCCCTGAATGAAACATGTTTGACCCACAAATGAAGTATCTCCAAAAAACTTCTCTGGAACTTCATGTAATTGTTAACTATTTCCACTATTTTTATAGGTATATGTAGAAATTGGGATAGTTTCTAAAATTAAACTTTAGTAGACTTTATTTCATCATGAATAATATAATTGCACTACCCATTTTTTATTTAATTAGTTGAATCAACATCAGAGATTTCCGTTTAAAATCATGTTTTGCTAGGTAACTACTTATCAATACATTATAGTTCAGTGAATTATAAAAAGGTGCCCTCACCCAACTCAGCTGTTGATTTGTTACAAAAATATGCCCCATCTGAGTGGCAGATTTAGCAAAAAGGCATTTCTTCTTTTAGAACAATGGCTTGGTTAGCATCATGGGTTTTTATTTTCCCCTCACCTCCCATCCTCCATCTCATCAACTTCACACACAATGCAATTTAGATTTTTATACATGGCCAACTGACCACTAATGCTGAATTTATTTAAGCCACATGTGTTATATGGCAGAAGACTGATCTGTAGGTGGGTAGCACTTCCTTATTAAAGCCAATACATTTCCTCTAGAGCAGTGATTCTCAACCTTTCTAACGTCGCAACCCTTTAATACAGTTCCTCGTGTTGTGGTGACCCCCAACCATAAAATTATTTTCATTGCTACTTCATAACTGTAATTTCGCTACTATTATGAATAGTAATGCAAATATCTGTGTTTTCCTATGGTCTTAGGCCACCTGCTAGCTGTTCTCAACCTGTGGGTCATGACAGGTTGAGAACCACTAGCAGGGTCGCGACCCACAGGTTGAGAACCGCTGCTGTAGAGCCTAAGACCATCAGAAAACACACATATTTGCATTATAATTCATTAACAGTAGCAAAATTACAGTTATGAAGTAGCAACAAAAATAATTTTATGGTTGGGGTCACCACAACATGAGGAACTGTAGTAAAGGGTCGCGGCATTAGAAAGGTTGGGAACCACTGATCTAGAGGTTCAAAGTCACATTCACCCATACATGCACTCTCAGTAAACTTATGTAATCAGTAAAATTATGATGGCCTATGGCAATCTTTTTGTAAATTTTTAGGATACATTTTGACTCTCAGTGGCACACTACCTACTCAAAGGTGACCTTACTTGTTAGAAACATTATCAATACAAAGGGGAAAGGTGCCATCACACAGGCATTTGAAATTGTTGCTTTACTCCCTGCAGCAATGGACTAGTACAATAGTTTTGAGAATGGAGCATGAACCCAGTGATTTTGGTAAATTGCTTAACTTCTCAATGTCTGTACAATAGGGACGTAAATAATATCCCCTCAGGAAAACCCTGAGACTACTAAGTTACTGAATATATGTTATTTGGTTACAACAGTACCTGGAACATACGCATTATTGTCATCATTATTATTTTATTCAGAAATTTACTTCTGTTTCTATAGCTAAAAGCTGGTTCTTGTCAGTACTCTCAAGTAATCTGATGTTAAAATTTATCATCTGCTCCCAAAGGTTTCCTTTCTCTGTTATTTTTATTTTCTAGTAATAGGTGGGAGGGATGATGCTGTTACCTGAATGCCAAGTAAAAGAAATAATAATTTACTTAAGATGGTGCTGCCCTGGAGGCTAAAAAAAAAAAAAAGAAAAGAAAAGAAAGAAGCTAATAAAACTGAATTGTCTCTTCTAAATCAGAAATTAAATGCAAATTGCATCTGCTTTAGTTGTACTTTTCACTTTTGATTTGCAACCATGTTTTGGCATTTAGGAAATAAAGGTAAAATATGTCTTCTCCCCACCTTAGATAGTGACATAAGCAAACACTGCCTTCTCCTCCTTCAGACCCTCTCCTACCCCCCAGAACAATAGGTCAATTCACACACCCCTGCTAAATACCCCGTTCTGTGGCAGAGCAGGGCTGTGACTCATTCCTGTTTTAAACGCATGTCTTCTCAGAGGCTGTATTGTCTGCCCCCGGGAGGTTGGTCACTGAGACAGAATAAACTCCACAATAAATCACCTGCCACCTCATTAATATTCAGGCTACTAAGCATATTTTGTTTTCATGGCTTTAAGAAAATACAAATAAAAAGTGTAAGTGGTGTTTCACTGTGACTAATGATTTCTGTAAACTGAAGCTACTAGGGTAGAAACACTCATATTCATTCGCTGTACTTTATTAATGTCAGTAAATATAGTTTGGTTTATATGAATGATATATGTCAGATTGCTCCCCAAGGCTTGCTCTTTTGAAGGATTATAAAATCATTGTTTGTAAATATGAACTGGATCCTAATATAATCTGATACCTATTTGTGAAATTTTTAGCAGCAATTAATGATGTGCCTAAGAGTACTTTGTATGGCAAACATAACAGATTGGCCTATATAATAAATTTTTGTTAGGAGCAAGCATTATGATGATGAATCCAAATATAGTAAGTATCCTATGGCATGTATAATTTTTTATTTGAGATTTGTCATTATATTTAGTATTTTTTACCCTTATTTTCTTGATTTACAAAATGAAGCAACCATGCTCCCTGTTAATGTCTTTCCTTTGTACATGTCATCAATGAAGACAATCAGAAAATGTACAATAAAGAAATATCTGTTAGAAAAAGAAGAAAAATAAGTACAAATCTTAAGTAAGATGCTGTGTCAACAAGAAAATTAAACAGTGCTGTAACTATCCTGATTTCTAACTCAAGGAGATGAAATAATTTTCAGAATGAACTCTCCATTGAAAAATGAAATATACAAAATATTGATTTCTAGTCAGAGGCAAAAGTTCTTGCTATAATTTATTAGCAGGAACTGAAAAAGAAAAAACTTTCAAATGCTTGCCCAGTGAGTCCTTCTTGTGCTTTACTTTTAATTTTCTCTTTGATCCAAATTTTTCAAATCATCCAGCCTCTCACAGCCAATTATAAAATAGTAAAAAAATATTATTATTATTATTATTATTATTATTATTTCCTTCATAGACTCTTTCACAAAGAGAGTTCTTTATGTAGCATAGATTTCTCATTTTAGGGTTTATTATCTTATTGTCATATATATAATTGGCAATTATCTCTTACCTCTTCATCATCAAACAGACTACATGAGATATCCTGTTCACCTCTAAAGTTAGTACTAATGGGACATTTCTACTTACTTTTGAAATATTACTTGTTTCATATAAGTTATGAAGCATAATAATTTTTCAAAAATATATTTTTTATAACTTAATGTGAATACTCCAACTTTGTCTTCAGAAATTACTAGTATTGTTTTCTCTAATAGAATACAATATATCCTTTTATAGTTCATGGTAAATTTGGGATTTTTTTCTTTGGCCTATACAGCTGTCATTTATATACTGCACACTCTCCATCATTTCTTATGTATTTTCTTTATATCCAGGAAGAAGTTGGGGTTTTTGGTAACTTTTCCAAGATCACATGTCTAGGAAAGGGCAAAGTCTAGATTCAAAACAAGGTTTTCTAACAACAAAGCCCTACTCATGATAATAAAAATATTTACTCTTTTCTTTAAAAAAAATATAGATAGATAGATAGATATAGATATATAGATATATAGATATAGATATAGATTATTGATTTTTTTACAGAGAGGAATGGAGAAGGATAGAGAGTTAGAAACATCGATCAGCTGCCTCCTGCACACCTCTCTACTGGGGATGTGCCTACAACCAAGGTGCATGCCTTTGACCGGAATCGAACCTGGGACCTTTCAGTCCACAGGCCGACGCTCTATCCACTGAGCCAAACAGGTTAGGGCTATTCTTTTCTTATGATAACAGTTTCTCATGGAGGTTGCTAAAGCTTTGAATAAAGACATTTTCCAAGAATTATTTCAAAATTATTATCATTTCACGTGGATATAAGCTATTTTTAGCAGCACAATTATTCATATCTTCTTATTTTCCTTTCGTTACTTTAATTTTTTATTTGTACAACCCTTTAGTGTGGTTTTATCATATTCTTTTTTTTTTTTTTGAGGTGGGAGCTTTAAAATATTGTGGATAGCCCAGTCCGTGTTTCTCAATGGTTGAGCATCAACCTATAAACCAGGTCACAGTTCAATTCTAGATTAGGACATGCCAGGGTTTCTGGCTCAATCCCTAGTAGGGGGTGGCAAGAGGCAGCCGATCAGTTATTCTCATCATTGGTTTCTCTTTTCTTCCTCTCCCTTCCTCTCTGAAATCAATAAAAATATATTTAAAAAATAAAATAAAATACTATGCGTATCTATGGAGATAGACTGACCAACACATATTACTTTTACAAAACTATTTTATGTGGAAGGTGTTGAATTACTATATATTATTGTTCAATTGTAAGACTTAGGTTGCAAGAAGAATTTTATCATTACTCTTTCCTGGATGCTCTCAAGGTGTTGGTAGGATTCTTTTATCTTAATTTATTGTATTTTAGTAAAGGGATGAACATTTTAGTTAGGAAAGAGATTCTGTTAATAAATCAGGTAAATAACTTCTACCTATAGTCAGTAATAAAGCTATAAAGATACAGCTTTTCCCAGATGGTTGTACTCATGGACTGTGTATTCCCTGAAACTGTGTTCTCTGTCAGGATAACATAGCAATGCCTAGAGCAAGTAGAAAATCTGTTTGAGTTGATTTCAAAGAGATAGTGATAATGTTAAACATTAAACTTATTACTTGTATGTGCTAATTTGGTTTTAATGAAATGGACATGTCTTATAATTCAATATTTAAAAACAAACAAAACCTAGCTGTATCTCTCATCTGAAAAAAAAATGTCCCTAGTGTATTATAAACATAAAGGTTATGATGATATAAATGATATATAATTTCCAAAGTTAAGATAGCGGTCGCTTTTCAAATGATTTTTTTCAAAGAAATATATTAACTTAGATCTGATATTTTAAAAAGTGAATATAAATTCATCCAGTGACATAAAAATAAAATATTAAAGGAGGATCTACATTTTAAAAAAATAGTATCTACATTTAGAAAAAAGATAAGTTGCTATTGCCAATGAGTATGTAGTATCAAATTAACACAGTATCTTTGGAATTGCATGCAAAGGCTTGCACTTTGTATAGCTCACTGCCTGCTATTTGTAAGTGTTTATGTGATAGGTTCTCCTACGATTTTCATAATAAGCTCCTTCATAATTTATCATTATAAAGAACGAGGGTGCTTTAAAGTCACCCATCGCATTCATAGAAAGTAATATATAGCCTCAGAACCCTACTACTAAATTAAGGAAGATTTGAGAGGAACGAAGGAAGATAGTTAATCTCAATATAGAAAAACAGAAACAATATAAGTTTCCTGAAACAGCCTCCGTCTAAATAGAACAGATTTGATTATAATTATATAAGTCTTCTCTGAAGAAGATTGTCAAGAATATCCTTATTCATAGATATCTTGTTTTAATTCATATCTGCTCTGCTCGTACATACTTTTCTCAGATTTAAAATTCAAGTTTTAGCCAGGAGAGACTTTTTGTATGTAAGCTCATATAACTGGCACAGTATAGGACACCATGCCAATACAGGGCAGAGAATTATATGAAAAGTTATATTTTCTTCACATTGTTTTAAATTGTTAAATAGTTATTATGCTTTTCTTTTTTGAGTTTTATTTTATTCATCAAAAGTGCATAAGCAATATGTGACTTACAAATGAATACAGCTGTGGGATTGACCACATACACATACTATATACTCAAAAAAAGTAATTGTGATTTACTGCTGTATTGCCTGTGGTTAAACAAACTTGGCCTGTTATCTTTAGGTTCAGTATTCTTTATGGCCAGTATTATGACAAAGAAATATTGGGAGAAAGTATAAACAACACAGAATAACTAACAAAATGTCAGTGCCTACATTGTATAAAGAATGTCTAAAGATTGCCCTAGCTGGTTTTGCTCAGTGGTTAGAGCATCGGCCTGTGGACTGAAGGGTCGGAGTTAGAGTCCGGTCAAGGGCACATGTCTGGGTTGCGGGCTCGAGTCCCATGGGGGGGGGGGGGAGGGAGGAGTGTTCAGGAGGCAGCCCATCAATGATTCTCGCTTATTGATGTTTCTATCTCTCCCTCTCCCTTCCTCTCTGAAAGCAATAAAAAGATATTTTTTTAAAACAAGAATCTCTAAAAATCAAGTGAAATTCAACAGCAAAAGATAAGAGCAATCAATTCACAGACTAGGAAACTCTTATGACCAATAAACATGTGAAACATTACCTCATCTCTTTGGGAAACAGGGTAATGCAATGTATAACACTATCAAATTGGCAAGCATGTCAGTCAGACAACATCAAGTCCTTCCTAGAACCTGAGAAATATATACTGTTTATGGAAGTGTGAATTGGTACAAACACATTTAGTAGCATTTTGAAAATATGTTAACATAGGACCCAGTAATTTTACTTTTAAGTATTTATTGTAGAAAAATGTATGTGTCTGGACAAGAAGACATGTATAAAGACCGTTAGTGCAAAACAAAGGAGAATAGAGTAGATAATCTCTAGGGTTCACAACTCTAAAGCTCTGAATTATATATTAAAATAGAGGCAACGCCTCTGGATTCAGCATATTTCATTTTTTATTGAACTAACAATAACCCAATCTGTGCTCTGGAGAAAACATGTCATTGAAATCCATATTAATGGATTCCCAGTGAATGAATTAGCTATTAAAAGAAGCTAAAGTATTTCAGAATCATTTGAAAAAAAATGTAATAGGCTGGTTGATTAAATTTTAATAGCAAACTTGTTGGTTATTGAAAGTACACAGTGTGATAAATCAAGATGTCATCTCTTCAATTTATGACTTCAGAAAAAAAGTGATGAAAGAGTTCTTGGCTTTCAAGAAAATATTTCTTCCTTGACACTTTGTAATTGAATTAATTGTTTGAATACAAAGAGTAAAAAATAGAAAATATGGTTTCTCTGGTTTTTAAAGTTACTTTAACTTTTTTAAAAATATTTTTTTTATTGATTTCAGAGAGGAAGGGAGAAGGAGAGAGAGAAACATCAATGATGAGAGAGAATCACTAATAGGCTGCCTCCTGCACACCCCACACAGGGGATCCAGCCTGCAACCCAGGCATGTGCCCTGACCTGGAATTGAACCGTGACCTCCTGGTTTATAGGTCAATGCTTAACCACTCAGTTCCGCCTGCTGTTGGGACAGTTTATTTAACTTTTAAGTATAGCATGAAGATTCTGTTAGTTTTATTATTATAAATATCTCAGTCTTGATTTACATGCCTGTCTCTGTTTTATAAAAAGACCTTTACAATTTAACTAATCATTGCTGGCACTGTCTTTCTGTAGATTTTTTGTTACATAGGGAAAAAAATGTTTGTATGGAAAATAATACAAGAATAATCTCTGTGTTTTGTATACCCATATAAACTATAAACCCACATTTGCCCCCTCCCCCCAATTTACTTGCAGAAAATAAAGTCTCCACTATGGGCCAAAATGAAGGTGTGAAGACAAAAGCAGAGGCATTATTTAATTGTAACTCTGCTTTATCTATAACTGTGATTTATATATATCAGCCAATGTATATAATGAAAATGACTCCATAAAAGAAAAGCATCAAGCCAAGGGAGAACCAAGAGAGAACAGAATGAAAGATAATATATCTTAAGGAAGAAATAATGGACCGTTTAAAAGTGTTTTATTGAGGAAAAACAGAACATTTACCATCCTATATTTATATAAATTACAAGAATTTGAATGTTGAGGCATGTTGATATGTAACTGCTAAAAAAACACAGCTGTATTCATTTGGTTCATTAGATCACTGCAGTCTTAAAATACAAAATTTGGCCCATTCAGTATGATCAAATAAGAATGTATGTGTTGTTGTTGTTGTTTTGTTTTGTTTTGTTTTTTAATGAAGTGTGAGGATCAGAACAGAGTGACAATTCAAGTTATTTTAAGAGATTTTCAGTGCACCTTTGTTAGCCTGCTGTCAAGAAGAAATGTTACTGGAATTATGTTTCTGAGTGATAAAATACAGGTTCAGGTGGGATCCAACTGCCCTCTTTCTTCAGATCTGTTTTTTGCGTCATCATTTTAAAGCACAGTGATCTGCATTAGATATTTTTCTCAGTTATACACTGTATGTGTCACCTTGAACTCTCCTAGACGGTGCTGCCATTCAGAGCCTTCCAATGTCAAAACACCTATTCTACTTCCATGGCGGGCAGTTGGGTTGGTTGAAGTGTTGGCCTGTGGACCAAAAGGAGCTTTTCGGGTTCATTTCCCCTTCAGGGCATGTACCTAGGTTGCTGCAGGTTCCATCCCCATTCCAATGTGTATGGAAGGCAACAGATGGATATCTCTCTCTCTCTCTCTCTCTCTCTCTCTCTCTCTCTCTCTCTCTCTGTCTCAAAATAACTAACGCTGTGGTCAGCAAACTCATTAGTCAACAGAGCCAAATATCAACAGTACAACAATTGAAATTTTATTTGAGAACCAAATTTTTAAACTTAAACTTCTTCTAACGCCACTTCTTCAAAATAGACTCGCCCAGGCCATGGTATTTTGTGGAAGAGCCACACTCAAGGGGCCAAAGAGCTACGTATGGCTCACAAGCCAAGGTTTGCTAACCATTAAACTAACTAAATAATAAAGATAAACATATCCTGGGTTAATGATTTTTTTTTTTAAAAATCACTTTTCTTAAAAAAAAAAAAATGGCTCTGCCAAAACCGGTTTGGCTCAGTGGATAGAGCATCGGCCTGCGGACTGAAGGGTCCCAAGTTTGATTCCAGTCAAGGGCATGTACCTTGGTTGCGGGCATATCCCCAGTGGGGGATGTGCAGGAGACCGCTGATCAATGTTTCTCTCGTCGATGTTTCTAACTCTCTATCCTTCTCTCTTCCTTTCTGTAAAAATAATCAATAAAATATATATATTTTTATTAAAAATGGCCCTAACCTGTTTGTCTCAGTGAATAGAGCATCGGCCCATGGACTGAAGAAGGGTTTCAGGTTCCATTCTGGTCAAGGGCATGTACCTTGGTTGCGGGCTCAGTCCCCAATAGGGGGCATGCAGGAGGCAGCTGACCCATGTTTCCTTGTCCTTTCTCTCTGTGAAAAATCAATAACATATTTTTAATGGCTTTGATTTTACACGTAATCTTTTTTAGTTTTGGGGTCTGACTTTCTATTAATTGTCAGAAGAAAAAACAGTCCTGAGTATTTCATATGGAATATAAAAGTCCCATTTGCTTTGTGTGACCCTGGCACCAGAGAGAAAAGACTTGGTCGTAGGCCTTCGGTTGGCAGCTTCGCCGGTGATTCGTGTCTAATAGAATTCAATGTGAATTCCTTTTCCATAATTTTATTAAAGAACTAACCCTTGTTTCTTACAGCAAATAAGCAGGTATGAGTAGACGATAGCCAGGATTTAGTGAGTCAGGTAATTAAGGAACAACTCTTTTTCCATAGCCACTTTGAGCTTCCCGCTTTTTTTCCCCCAATTTTGAGCTTTATGTTTTCAGTCATTGATTTTCCCCCACCCTACTTATTATCTGCAATTAGTATGGGTGTATATTTCTGCTTTAAATGCTTCAATATTATAGTATGTGGAATAATGTTAGAAGAAAAAAAAATGGCATTAGGAATTGCATAACTGACACTGCTTTAAAAAAGTATTCAAATTATAAAATTACGTACATATAGTTCATAAAATGACTTTGTTTTAGATTCTCTCCATGCTGTAGAGATCACATAAGTGTTTTCCTTATTGCAGCAAATATTCATCAAATTCTCGGGACTATTCTGGACACTGGGAATTGAACAGTGAAAAAATGCCTAGTTCTCCCTGTTTTCCCGGGGCCCACATTCCAGTGAAATTAGCACATTCACGTTCTCTCACACAAGTAGGGTTGTGACTTTCTCCCTCCCCACCCCCAGCAGTAACTTACTTACATCTCAAATCGACTAACCAATAAGCTTAACTTTGCGGCTGAAAAACAGTGACCGGTAGTCTGTAAAACGCTGATCTTCTTGGAAGTCTTCAGCGATTTCACAGCTATCAGAGGGGAAGTTTACAAGTCAGAAGTTAGTTGGAGGGAAGACGAAGAGACAGCGTGGACAGAGCCTTGGAAACCAGCAGTCAGAATTCAAAGAAGCCCGAGTGAATGGGGGAAACAACCAAGAAACAAACACAATAGACTTCAGCAGGCCAGCAGAATGCAGTGCGGCTCCAGAGAAAAGACCAAAGCAACTTCCCATAAAAGGCAGAGCCAGACAGGTTCTGTGCAAGTTTGGCAACAAGATGTGTTTTGTTTTGTTTCATTAAGCACATGAGTACCACCTTTCAAGGTGTCCTTGACATGCCTAAATGTGAGTGGGGAGCGCAGGGACCCTGTGGTGATAACTCCTAGGAAAACTGCACTGATTTTGCCATGGGGACAGAAAGAAGGACTGCTTTCGGTCACGGAGAGCTCTGAGTGTCCCTAACGCATGAAAAGGGATTGACTTCTTTCACCCTGGGAATCAAGTGAGGAACAATCGGTTGGTTACTCCAACGTATCCCTCCTCAGCAAACCCGTAGAGGTTGTTGGTGGCTATTTATACTTCTTGTGAAACATGAATTCTCACACTTTATATTCTACTGTGGATTTCCTGTGGCGGAGCCCTCACTTAAATGATAACTCTCCATTTTCAGGACTGAAGTTACTTTCAGTGACATGAATTGCTTTGGTTTCAAATGATGGGTAAAGTATAAAAGTGAGTGATAGTAAAAAAGCAACTTAAAGTATGCTTCTGTTTCTGTCAGAAAAGGGTTCTGACTAGCAATAATAAAAATGAAAATGTTTAAGTTTTAAATTATTTTGGTAAGGTTTTACGTGGTTTTTGAATAGAACAGAACACAGGTGTAGCCCCAGTTATGACTGCATGTCACTTGTTAGGGCTGTAGATAATGAACGGATTCTGGATTGCACTCAGTTTGAGGAAGCACCTTACCAAAGCCTTGGAGCTGAGAGACCGAATATTGTTCTATTTCGCCAACATTGTGTCACAGCACAGTTGTCTAATGATAGCATTCCTACTGTTGTTGGTATTCTCACCTTACCAGAAATTGATCATAAATAAAATTAACTTTAAAAAATCAGTCCTTGGCCTGGCTGGGTGCTCAGTTGTTTAGAGCGACCAGAGGTAAACAAATAGGTTGTAGATTTGATTCCTGATCACAGCACATTCCCAGGTTGTGGGTTCAATCCCCAGTTGCAGTGCAAACGGGAGGCAACCAATAGATGTTTCTTTCTTACATGGATGTTTCTCTCTCCCTTTCTCTCTAAAACCAATAAAAACATGACCTTGGGTAAGAAGAAATTAAAATAAAATAAAATAAAAATGTCAATCTTCCTATAAGACTACAAAATATGAAGACCACTTGAATAAAACATCTTTAAGTAATATTTGGAGAAGAAACTCAGTCTTTATTTATAAAAGTACTTCTAAGTATATCCAGATTTTTACAAAAATTTAGAAAAATATAAAAAAATAGCTTTATGCTGTGAAAGCTATAACCAGATGGATTATCTATAAAAATTTGGATAGCTCCACTATAATTTTATTATGGAACTTCATTTTGGTATGATTACAATTTAAAGTATTTTACATTTTATTTAATTTTTATTTAGATATAATGGACATATAACATTATATTAGTCAAGGAATGCAAAATAATGATTCTGTATTTGTTTATTTTTCAAAGTGATCACCCCAGTGAGTCATACATAGTTACAAAACTTATTTTCTTGTAATGAGAACACTTGCACAGATCATGGTCCTTTACATCAATATAGAAATATACACTGAGTGGCCAGATTATTATGACCTCTGAACGCATAATAATATGGCCACTCAGTGTATATCTTATGTAATATCTTATATAATAAAGGGCTAATATGCAAATTTTATGTTCGACCAGCAGGCAGGCCAGCCAACTGCCCATGTCCCCTCCCCTTGGCCAGGCTAGCTGGAACCCACCCATGCAAATATTTTATTTTATAAGCTGTATGAAGCAAGAGAAAGAGTAGCATGCAATTTAATTTTCTTAGCCTACTGTTTGTTTTCCAATTAATTCAAACAAAATAATGTGTGGTAATGGAAAGAAATGTGTAGCTATGTGGATATAAATTCCAGCCATAAAGATTTTACCCCCTTATTTGATCTGTGAGAGAAAATAAAGAATATGAACAATTTTATATATTTTTAGGTTTTTTTACCCTAGTTCAATATATTAAAATGCTTACATCTATCATTTCCTATTTAAATGCTTATTTAGAGTAATTTTAGAAAGTAATTATTTATATTAGAAGAATAACTTTCCTTTTTACTCCCAAAATAGGCTAGAGTGATAAATATATAGTAGCAGGTATAACTTACATGTAATTAGTTTGTTTTTTTTAATATTATGTATTACTATGTAGTCCAAATTCTACCTCTAACTATTATTCTGAAATTTGTATAACATCAACAACATCCATACTTAAGATTTACAATATTCCATTTCTTATCTGTAAGGCACTATAGCCAACATTTTTAAAGCTTTATTATTATTTTTTCTTATATTTAATTTATTAATGGGAAGCAATATCCTGATAGACTATTTTATTAATGGGAAGACTAATTTATTAATGGGAAGCAATATCCTGATAGATAGATATATGGTAAGTTGATTATCTGCCTGAAACATTATCTGTGTGAAAACATTTGCATATACATTTGTACAACTTCAGCAAATAGTCATCAGGCACTTAGTGAATAATTTAATGATAGTTTTATGCTCATTCTCAGCGGGATGTGTAAGATGCAAACACGTGGCTTATTTTCTGAAAGAATTGAAACTTTCCAGCTCTAGAGATCTGATAAGTTATATTGTCCTTTAAATCAAAAGGTGTTCACTATCCAATTTTGAGGTTACAATATTTGCTATATGACCAAGAATTTGCCATGTGGGAAAGAGCTATAATTTCAAAAAAATTAAAACTCCCAGACTAAATTTTCCCTTCTCTCTCTCTCTTTCTTTTTTTTTTTTTTTTTTACCATTTTCTACCAATGACTACATGTTTTTGTTTATTCATTCAGTATCAATTACTTCTTATTGACACTAGAGACCCAGTGCACAAAATTGTACACTGGTAGGGTCCCTACTGGCTATTGGCTGCTGGCCGGGTACTCCTTCCCTTCCCCCCGGCTGGCCCCACCCCCTGATCGAACTCCTGGATGACCTCCTGGTCGAGGGGACAATTTGCATACTATGCTTTTATTATATAGGATCATTGTGGGTTCACTAGCAGTTATATGAAATAATCCGGAGATCATTAACTTTTAACTAGGTTTCCCTCAATAAATATCTTCTAAAACTATGTCACAATATCACAGCTAGGATATTAACATTAATACAATCTACCCATCTAATTCTGATTTCTTCAATATTCCTTATATTTAATTATATTTGTTTGTGTGTTTGTTTAGTTCTATGCAATTCTACCACAAGAGTAAGGTTTTGTATACACCACCACAATTAAGAGTAGTTCTAATACCACAAGATGCCTCATGTTCCCTTGTCTGACCATACCCACTTAAACCCCCTTCCATTTCTAACCCTTTTCAATCACTAACCTGTTCTCCATTTTATAATTTTGTCATTTTAAGAATGTTATGTATATAACTGAATCCTACAGTATATAACCTTTAGGATTATCTTTTTTACTCAGTATAATTCCCTACAGATTCACACACTTTAATATTGTATTAATAACTTGTTCTTTTTTATTACTGAGTAGTGTTCCATGGTATGAATGCATCACAGATTGTTTAACCCAGTGGTCAGCAAACTCATTAGTCAACAGAGCCAAATATCAACAGTGCAACGATTGAAATTTCTTTTGAGAGCCAAATTTTTAAAATTTCTTCTATCGCCACTTCTTTAAAATAGACTCGCCCAGGATGTGGTATTTTGTGAAAGAGCCACACTCAAGGGGCCAAAGAGCCGCATGTGGCTCTTGAGTCACAGTTTGCTGACCACAGGTTTAACCTATTCACCAGTTGAAGGACATCTTAGCTGCTTCCCATTATGGCTATAACAAATAATTCTGCCATGAACATCCATATGCAGGTTTTTGTGTAACTACCAATTTTCATTTCTCTGGGATAAAAGTCCAAGGGTACAACTGGGGAGATAGTATGGTAATTGTACTTTTAGTTTTATAAGAAACTGCCAAACCATTTTCCAGACTAGCTATACTGTTTTACAGTCCCACCAGCAAAATATGAGGGATTCAATTGGTCATCAATCTTGCCATCATTTGATATTGTCACCATTTTTATTTTAAGTGTTTCATTTTAAGTATGCCATCTTTTGTCATCGTCTAAGAAATGTCTCTTTATCCTTTGGCCCATTTCTAATTGAAGTGTTGTGTGTGTGTGTGTGTGTGTGTGTGTGTGTGTTGACTGGCTGTTTGGTTTTTTTTTTTATTGTTGACTTTTGAGAGTTCTTTCTATATTCCAGATACTAGCTCTTTGTTGGATTGTAAATATTTGTAAGTTTGTTTGCAAATATTTTCTCCTCATCTATAGATGATATTTTCATTCCCTAATATATATGTATATTTAAATTAGCATACACTAGTGTGTTGAACCTATTCCTATACAACTTGTGTTTTCCTTTCGTCGGTCATTGTTTTCTTTCTTCATCATCTACCATAAATACACATTCTACCTATTACTTCCATACATGTGCTAACTATCTTTAATAAAACTGATCCTCTGATTTTTTGCTTTATTGTTAAATGGCTTTGGAGGGCGGGAGGTTGCAACTCATACTGATGTTACGTTAGAAACTAAGAGTGGAAAAAAATCTAGTTTTGTTACTTTGCTCTGCCAAAGTCCAAACAACCAGTTGGAAAATGGAAAATATAATTATGCTTGATACCATGAAGATATTATTTTTAAATATTTTAAAATAATACCTATATTATCATTTTATCATATTTGTCAGTTCACCTAATTAGTATGCTATGGTGTACTAATATGAGTGATTATTTTATTTTATTTCAATTTAAATAATGGCTCTTCCTAAAATTTTGAAAAATGTCAAATTCTTCTGTTGTGTCTATAACTGCTCTCCAAATGAGTGTTTTAAATGTTGCCTTTTATTCTTTTTTTTTTTTTTTACTTTTATTGAAAACAACCCAGTGGTTTCTGTGACTGAGGGGATGTTTGTTTAATTTTAGCTTTTCTTTGTTTTTAACTTTTTTTTTCTCCAACTTTAGTTTATGTTTTGTTTGTATGGAAGGTTGTATTTTGCTTTATTTTATTTTACTTTTAGCAAGCATGGGAATATATACTTGCTTATTCTTTGGAAAAGGGAACACCCTAAGTGTGGCTTAATCAGCATTGTCAGTCATCTTATTTCTTCCCCCATTGACTTGGGTATGTGCATTATTGGAAATGAGTGCTTTAGCGGCATATATTTTTTTAGTCTAATTACTAGCTGCCTGCCTGTAATCAGGACTATATCAACTGTTGTCATTCTAAATGTTTCCTTTCTTTTTTTCAAACACATTTGCCTGATTGACCTGTTTTTTTTTCTCTGTCTTTCTATGGGGCTGCTCCAGGAGCCATGGCTAATCATCTTATAAGCAATGCTCTGCTTCGTCCGCATGGTACTAACAATCCCTATAACACATTGCTTGGGGAACCGGCGGTCTGTAACAACCCTTCTGTCAGCATGTACAACGCACAAGGTGTGCTGGAGTTTATCTTAATTTTTTTTGCAAGTCAGAGTCCCGTTTTATGTAGCTTTTATGGCCACATTCTATTTTTTCTTCTTTCCTTCCTCCCGCCTTTTTCTTTCTTTTGGAAGCAGACACACAGATTCCTTTCACCTTCTATCCCTCTTGGTGCTTTTATTTTCCATTTTCCTTAGGTTTTTTTTCATAGTAAGAAACGGATTCCTTTCTTCTGATAGCAAATGCTTGATTCATCAATATGTGTCTGTTTCTTTGTGATGTTATAACATGTATTGTGGCTTGTCCGTACTTTTCTTGTTCGTGATTGATTTTGAGAAATGTGGTATTTACCGAAGGTAAGTAAGCTGAGGGGACACTTGAACCACTAGTCTTAATAAGATTAAATAAATAATCATACACTGTTATACCGGGAAGCACACGCTAGGCACAGAGCTTCGGTGCTGATGAAAGCATGCATATGGACTCCAGGGGAAATTACATCAAACCCAGAGGAAAGAACGGTGAACAGAACAGTAGCAATTCAGTTTCTACCCCAGCTGTCTATGGCCCACATGAGCTGGTTCAGGAAGGTCCCCAAATCCTTTTTCTATTGTTAAAAACAAGCCTTTTGAATATGGTTCCTCTATATTTTCTGGTTTTACATTATATAAAATTTAATTGTGCCCTGGCCAGTATGGCTCATTTGGTTGGGCGTTATCCTGTGCAAGGAAAAGGCTGCTGGTTCGATTCCTGGGACTGCTGGAGGCAGCAACTGATGTTCTGCTCTAACATCAGTGTTTCCTTATCACTCTCCCTCTTCCTTCCTCCCTCTCTAAACATTAATTTAAAATCTTTAAAACAATTAATTGTTTATCAAACAAAAAGCATAAATCTCTTTAAATAATTTATAATATTAAAGCCAAGACATTGACAATATCAATATATCATACGTAAAGAGACCACGAGAAAATAATATCCAAATAAAAGCTTTGTAATCCTAGTCAGATCTACTTATTTTAAAAATACATTTGAAAGAAAATTTACTATGAGACAGAAGTGTCCAAGATTCCTTCAAGTTAAATGGGATAGATTAGGAGTATTTAACATTCCCAGGTGATTTTGAATAAAATGCATATTAATCCTCTGTGAGACTCTTTGTGGGAGGTTTTGGTGTGGTTTACCTTCTCAGTCAGAATTAAAAGATTAGGGGCATAATTAGTGGCTACAATTTGGTGCGAATGCCCACTCCAGAAAAGTATGTTTGCTTCAGCATGGCCATTGGGTGTCTAAAACCATCTGACCTTCTCAGGTGACCTTGCCAAATAAAAAGGGTGCTTTTAAGTTATATCTAAATACCAAAGTTAGCAATCCAGAAGTGACTTCAGGAACACAGTCAAATTGGTGGTCAATAGGATAAAATAATTGAGCAAACTTGACATTGTATTGGCTTTTTAAGGCCCATGCATCCAAGAAGCATAGAATTTTAGAATCAAAAGAAGGAAGAGATTCATTAGGTCCTTAAGTATTTTTAAGATGTTAATAAACTATGGTAGTGCTTGAAATAGCTCTTTTTACAGTTGACCCAAAATAAACCTGGTGATTGTCATTTGCTACTAATCTTATGCTTTTGACATTCCTAAAGTGAGTTCTCTAATATGGCCCCCTTCCCAGCTCAGGATTTCCTACACAGTGACTCTTGAACAAGAGGGTTAGGAGCACCTGCATATAACTTTGACACCCCCAAAACTTAACTGCTAAAAGCCTCCTGTATTCCAGAAGCATCAGCAATGACATTAACAAGATATTAACTCTTATGTGTTAATGTGCATGTTGTATCAGATACTGCAGTCTCACAATAAAGCTAGAGAAAAGACAATGTTATTACAAAAATCATGGGAAAATATATTTACAGTATTTATTTTTAAAAATTCCCTTATATGTGGACCCACACAATTCAAATCCGTGTTGTTGAATGGCCAACTGCATTCAACTGCTGAATTGTTCCATTTGTTGTATATATTTTTTTTCCTTCCACCGAGCTGAAGTTTGCCTCTGGTCATAATGCTTAGATTTGCCCTCCAGAGCAAAGAGCAAAGCATTCTGCTCTCTGTTGAAGTCCTTTAAATACTTGAAAGCAGCTAACCTGTCTT
Organism: Vespertilio murinus; assembly: GCA_963924515.1. NCBI lineage: Eukaryota > Metazoa > Chordata > Mammalia > Chiroptera > Vespertilionidae > Vespertilio > Vespertilio murinus. The sequence goes on from OZ004704.1 coordinate 35,477,323, forward strand.
CTTTCAGTCCTCTATGTCCCTCGAAAAATAACTCAATGCTATCGATGTGAGATAGTTTCTAGTCCATCTTCATGGTCACCACCACCCCCCCCCCTAAATTTTCTCTCATTTGTTAATGTCCCTATTTCATTGTAGCACTCAGTAAAGTACATTTTGCCCAATGTCCTGGATGTGGTTTGGCAGAACAGCTTAGCAGACCTCATAATGGCCTTTTTTTTAAAAAAATTTGGGCTATGTGACAGATAACTGTGTCATCATAAAGATTTTAAAGTGTGCTGACAGTAAGTTCTGAATGATGTTAAATGAAGACTTATATAGCATATCTGCAAATTAAATCTAGTCTGCATTATTCACATAAAGAGTTGTTGGAAATTGTTTTAAAACTAACAACAAAATTAGGTAGATTTGGTTTAAATTTTTTAATATTCTGATATAGTTTCTAGTGTCTTATATAAGGAAAAATTTAATTATTATTATTCTATATGTTTTTCCTGACTCGGTTTCTGCTTTCTTCACTTATTTTCTTTTTTATTGCTCTCCCAAAGTAGATTTTTCTAAGGATGCAACACTTCTGTAAACACAATCAAAATGAAATTCCCATGATGCAAAAGTTAAAGTAAAATACATATATTGAACGTTTATTTCTGTGGAATTCACTACTGGATGTTGCTACTAAGATTACCAATAAATACACCAAGGATTCTTCTAAATGGATGTGTGGTGTATGCCAGTAAATTAAATTAATTCTACTAAATTTTCTTAATCATATGATAGCCAATAATTTTTATTCATGTTTTTCAGAGTCAGAAGTGTAATTGTTCAGCTATTTGATGCTTAAATATTTTTAAGATGTTAATAAACTATGGTAGTGCTTGAAATAATTCTTTTTACAGTTGACCCAAAATAAACCTTGGTGATTGTCATTTGCTACTAATCTTATGCTTTCAGATGAATGCACTTATATTCTTACTGGCAAGGTGAAATCTTACATGAAATATAGGTGGCTCAGTATGTACGGAATGGTTTATGCTGAAGTACCACTTAGTTCTGTTCTTTGGGTCCTCCGATTCAGTGGCACCACTGCCATCCCAGCAAAGAAGAATTCAGATTTAAAGTACCCGTTTTTGTTTGTAATACCTTTATTTAAAATATGTAAAGGTGTGTTTATAGTGGTACTGAAGCTTAGTGTTAGGAATAATGATGAATAATATTTTCATTTTATTGGATTTAGAATGTCTTTGGAAATATTTAAAACTTCATGCATAGGATTCCTGGACCATTACCTTTTTGTCAATATTGGAAATTCAATTTTTGTAAGACCAATTTCATTATATACAAGCCTGTCAACAAATCATAATATTAGAGAGGAAGTCATGATTTTATAAAAATAATCTACATTTTAAAGTAACTAGATTCAATTCTAAAACTTTAAAAACAGTTACATCCTTAGGATGGGATGTAGTGAAGAATACATTATACATTATAGTTGGTAAGAATACAAGGTCATATTATAAATACATAAATAAATAGTCAAAGCCCAAGGCAGGTGTGAAGAGAAGGAGATGGCAGTGTCCAGAGCAAATCCAGATTTCCTCTCTGGTCCCAGTTCTGCCATTCTGTGCAGGGCAGTGAGGTAAGGCGCAGTTTCCTCATCTCTGAAAAGCAGGGATTGAACCTGTGCTTTCTAGTTCTAAACGTCTGTCATTGAAGGAGGGAGCTAGAATGAGCCACAAAGCATTTCCCCCTGGGTTTCACTGGTTAAGCTTTCTGTTTCCAGTTCTCTTTCTAAAGCCATTTTGAAAATGTGGAAGAAATTCATCTGCTTCTTGAAACATTTTTGGTCTTTTGCTGAGAACCAGATAAACATTTCAAGTGCGCACACCTTATTTCTAAAGCAGTGGTTAAATTCTAATAAGCCAGAATCTCTCTTAAAATGATGTAGCCCAGTGAATTTGCAGGAGTATTTGTGTGTGTGATGATGACTTAACCTTCCTGTACACAGAATCACAAAGAGCAGTTCTTTTGACCTGATTTTAAAAAAAATGGAGTTTTTTAGAAACATAATTTCACTAGGATTGTTTTTAATGGATCAGCTCAAAAATGTCTGATTGCATATGATTGTGCAGCAACCCAGAAGAAAATGATATTGATGGTGATATTTCCCCCTCCCTCACGTTTTCTTGATGCAGAATAATGATTGGATTTAACCTTTTTCTTTCTCCATAGTTATACAACTTTTGAACATGAGCTCCAGAAATGGCAGTATTGATCAGTGTTATTCACAAATGATAAGAACCATTTATATAGGTACAGTAGGGGAAAGATAATCTTTGTACATGGACACAGAAGATAAGTACGGGAAAAAAAAAATATGAAAATCTTCAACTGCAGTCTCTCTGTATATAAACTACAAATTTTATAATTTTGCTGAAAACTTTTAAAGTTAAATAATGTTTCTTAGCAGTGGGCATTTTCTAACATACATACATACTCACACACACACGTATATATATATAATATTAAAATATTGTGGAAATATTCACGGCTTGCCCTCAAATACTTATTTTCCTTGGTTTGTGTGATAATCTTAACTTTAAAAAAAAAAGTGTATGTGTTTGAAATTTACAAACTGTAGAAACGCTTATTAAAGACTCATTTTACTAGCATGTGTTAAGGTGGGGTTCTTATTTTCTGACTAACATTTCAGTATTTTTTAATTATGATAAACCATGTAACACAGACTCATGAATTTTGGGGCAGTGAAAATTATTTCCTTTGACTCTTTTTTCTGCATATCATCAATTTGCTTTTTACTCATGTTTCCTCTACTGTCGCTGTAAGCTTACTTGTTGTTTTTTCTTTCCTTTTCTTCATGCTGTCGTTTAGAGCCCTACAGAGAGACAAGTATGGGAGTAAAGCTAAACATTGCATATCAAATGTAATTTTTTTTAGTTCACTTTTATTGCATCACATATAGATGATGTAGTTATTAAAAACAGTTCATCTCACAATTTAAAAACTTAAAGAGCCTATGAATTGACTTATATAAATATATGTTAATAGAGATTAGACGCTTTTGTTGTCTGATTCTTTTACTGTGTCACATAATCAACATAGTTGTTAAGTCTCATGTAATGTTTGTGTGAGTTAAATTGTTTTTAAATTAAGCATTTGTTTTCGCTAATTCATAAACTTTTGATTTTTATGAGTACATTTCATCATACAAATATATGTCATCAGCAACATGCCCACTTTAATTTTACTATGGCCGATTTCAACCCGTACCTAATGCATTGACAACAGAAATAATAAACATGTTTCAATGCATCAGTCACGTGACCATGACCATCAAGCCTACCATAGCACCCTCTGCAGCAGCCGTCACCCATCACACATGGCCCTTTAAAAAGCATTTACTTTTTTTTCCTTAACATTGTGGATTTGTCTACAAGATACCTTATAACATGAAAATAAATCGCTTCACCCTATGTCTGTGATGGCTGCTTTTTAATGTATTTTATGCACTGCTGTTTTTGAAAACTGTGTTACCTGAATACAGAGTATCATCAGAAGTCTATCTGAAAATTGACGAATTTGCGACACTTTATTTAAGCCAGCAGTGAACTAGCTCAGTTTTGATTAACAATTGCATCACAGATATAGAATGAATGCTGTATTTTCACAAGTTAGCAGTATATTGAGAAGTTTAACGAATTATTCAATTAATTGTTTGGTAAAGAAATACTCTTTCTTATTTACCACTACTGGTAAAATGTTTGTGTTTGATTTTCTTTGGTGGTTGCATTTGAAGAGATTTATGGAATTCTAGATTCTTGGATTTCTGTTCATTCAAGAGAATGCCAAAACCTTGAATAAGCATGTGGTCAAATTTATTTCACTATAGCTGTTTCTCCCCAGAATACAATGTTTAATCAATCTATTTTAAACCTAAAGTTTAATATATACACAAAGTAATCACTCATTGCAAAATGGAAACTTTAATTTTCACACTGTGTCTTTAGGAACCAGATCACATTTTTGTGCTATTATTTTAATAACCCTAAATAATTACTAATGGGTTAATATGTAATAGCAACCAAAGTGCTTAGAGCAGGGAAAAAAGTAGAAAGTAAATATTTTTCTTTTGAAAGTTCCTATGTGCAAATTATTTTGAGGTGCCACTCATTTGACAAAACATGATTTTATGACTACATCATTCTGACAAATTTAACACAATCCTTTTGTGATTTTGCATGATGTAGGGATTACTTTTCATATCACAGAATCACATCTCAAATTATTAGAAAGTGCTTGATCCATTTACTTTGACCAGTATATTCAAAGGACTGCACAGGAATTACGTTACCATTATACCTATCCCAATGTCAAGACAACATGTAAAAATTAAAGGTAACCAATTCCCGAATTGACTTGGATGTGTATAAATGGAAAGCTATGAATGATTAGACCAAAGTTTTGCTTTTTTTTTTTTCCTTTTCTTTCTAAATTGTCATTAAATAGGCTTCAGATAATTTTAGGCGATGTTTGTGTGTAAATTGCAAAGGCATCGATTTTTTTTTTCCCATTTTAAGATTTATTTTAAATAGTGCTTTTCCAATGATGAGATGTCTATCAATTGTCCAAGTATATAGCTAGATGTGTACATTACAATAGAGTGTTCTTTTCCCTTCCAAACATTTTATACCCAATTTTAAAAAAATGCTAGCAATTTACACATACTTCACAGTGCTATGCTATGCTTTTATTTTTTTATTTTTTTGCTTTTGTATCTGTGTGAGCTCTCCGGCCCGCGGGGGCGGCGGTGTCACGGTGTCCTGTCGTGTCTTTCAGAGGGGCTTCTGAACAATGCCAGGGATACAAGTGTCATGGATACTCTACCACTGAATGGTAACCATGCCAACAGCTACAGCATCGCGGGCGGCGAGTACCTGAGCAACTGCGTGCAGATCCTCGACCGCGGCTACCCCCACCACCACCACGAGACCACGACGACGACGACGACGGCCCTGGAGAAGAAGATCCTGAAGGAGCTCACGTCCAACTACATCCCTTCCTACCTGAACAACCACGAGCGGCCCTGCGAGCAGAGCAGGAACCTGATGAACAAGCTGGTCAACAACCTGGGCGGCGGCGGGGGCGGGGGCTGCGAGGAGGACAGCATCGTGCTGGACGACGCCGCCTCCTTCAGCCACGAGGAGGGCCTGGGCCTGGAGCTCATCCACGAGGAGTCGGACGCCCCCCTGCTGCCCCCGCGGGTGTACTCGGCGGCGGAGAGCCACCCACCGCCGCCGCCGCCCCACTACCCGCGCCGGCGCCTCCCGCAGGACCACAGCGAGAGCTTCTTCCCGCTGCTCACCAGCGAGCACGCGGAGGAGGAGCTGCCCTCGCCGCCGCCGCCGCCGCGGGACGCCCGCTACACCAGCATGCCCGCCCTGGCCGCCGGGGCGCCCAACGCCAACGCCGCCGATGGGGTGCCCGCCGCCGGCGCCCAGCCCCAGGAGCCCCCGCCCGCCAAGCCGGGCGACCCCGCCGCCGCCGCCGCCGACGACGTCTACTACAAGAGCATGCCCAACCTGGGCTCCCGGGGCCACGGGCACCAGCTGCACACCTACTACCAGCTGGGCCGCGGCAGCAGCGACGGCTTCATCGTGCCCCCCAACAAGGACGGCAGCCCCCCCGACGGCAGCTCCCGGGGACCCGCTCACCTGGTCACGAGCCTATAGGAGCCGACACAGGTGGAGGGGCGCCCCCCAAACTGTCCCCGCGCGCCCCCCGGGGACCACTCCGCCTGGGGGACCGCTCCACCCCGGGGACCGCTCCGCCAAGCAGAGGGACGGATGCGTGCTCCTCAGTCTGGATGCTGTTCGGAATGACAACCGCAGACTGTCAGACCTTTTTTTTCTTTTTCTTTCTTTTCCTTTTTTTAAACTGGGATTTTTAGGTCCGGCCAGGGGAGAAAGGGAACTGCTGAACCCCCCTCCCCTGCGCCCTCTCCTCTCCTCCCCTGCCCCGGCGGAGACTTCATTATGTTAATGAACGAGATAACAAGCACCTGGCCTTGTTGACCACGTGGTGTGTGTGCTGACATCTCTGAGGCCCTGTGACTAGAATGGCAAGGACCTGATGTTTTGCTTTTTGTTTAAAAAAAAAAAAAGGAAAGGCCAGAAGAGTTGTTTTGAAATTGGTAAGGATGCTGCATCTAGATCGGAGTGCTGCACAAACAAGCATATACAAGCAAAGCAACACTGTTATCACCTTAGTGTGTGTTGTTTTGGGGTTTTTTTTTTCCAGTCACTCCCAGCCTGGGGTCACCGCCGCAGCGGGGACAGCTGTGGTATGCAAAAGTCAAACCACGCACTTGATAACGGAACGGAGGGGAATTTCTAGAATTATATGCTAGACGCATATTTTATGATTTGCTGTATTAACTGATGATAAAACTAATGGCAGAAAAAAAACAATTGAACAATTTCTATGTAATGTACAGATACTAGCATTGCACATATAGTCCGCTTTCTGTTCCTCCTGAATTTGAGTCCTGTTAATGTAGTGCAAAAAAAAAAAAAAAAAAGGAAAAGAAAAAAAAGCGAGAGAGAGAGAGAGATACATTTTCTTTTTCTTTGGTGCTGGTCTTGCAAGTTTGTCTACCAGTAAGAGAGCAAAGTTTCCTTCCTTTCACTTTTGTTTTCTTTTCTTCTTCATTTTTTTTTCTTCTTTCCTTTCCTTTCCTTTCTTTTTCTTTTTCTTTCTTTCTTTTTTTTTTGCCTATTTTCTTTAAAATGTCACCTGGCAAAAATAAATAAATGAAATAATAAATAAATAAATAAATGAAACTATCACTTTATAAGAATCATTTTCTAGTAATGCAAACAAATTATTTTTTACAAAAAAAATAAAATAAATAAAATTAGACTTCCTTCCTCACTATATATCTTTATCCAGTCAGAGTATTTCCAAGAGCATTTTTGCAAATTAGAGCAGGACAAACTTTTATGTTCACGGTGCACATCTGTTGTAATGCAAGCATATTTGGCAAGTGATTCATCACCATGACAGTAGCTATGGTTCTAGAAGTCAAGAGATGTCAATAGAACTAGTGGGGCTTCTGCATGTGAAAACAAAAAAAAAACAAAAACAAAAAAACCACGGTATCCCATAGGCATTGCAGTGCTGAATGCTCAGTCTGATCCCCGCGTGGGCACCTGCACTACTGATTTTAAAGGAGATCCACTCCCTTGTAGTAAGAATCAAAAGGTCAAGTTATTTTGAAGTGATTAAAGAAAAAAAAAAAAAAAGTCTCTTCTGTTTGCTAACAGGAACATTTATTTATTTGACGGGATTTTAAGTAATCTAGGAATACAAGAGGTAAATCAGCAGCACATATAATTTTCTTTTTTGAATTTCCGGTCCATTTTGTATGGTCTCAGAGTCGGATGACCTCATTACTAATATTTGTTGTAAAAGTGAAACTTGTTTGCCAACCAATAAACACCTGATTGAGATTTAGTAGATATTGTATTGATGTATGTACTATATGATTGATTGGTTGTTCTTTTTTGTTTTTCTCACCTTTCTTTCCTTCTGTTTTCAGTATACAAACTTTTCCTAATCCTCTTTGGCCCACTTGAGCCATGAAAAAGAAATTAATCTGCCTGAGTGAAAATAACCTAAGCACAGAATTACACAGCTTTTGCAGAGTAAACCGGAAGAGTGGGATGGGCATGTTTATGTCGGCCGAAATAAGATGCATAACTTACTTTGGAGCGCCTTAATATATAGGTTACTATGTGCTCATTTATAATGGAGCTGCAGTCTCTTGAGCTTATGATAAAACCCAATTCAATCAGAGATTTAAGTATTAAATTGGGGGGAGTGAAGGTGGATCATGTAATTCCCTTCCTTGTAAACTCCATTTTGATGTTAGAAATGTAAATCCATTCAATTGGGAAAATGACAGAGTAAGGGCAAAGAGAACACCAATTTTGTAATGGTAGTATAAGACATTTCAATGCTAATTTTTTTCTCGTTTTACACGTGGAGAAGGTGGAAGTAAAAACATCCTTCCAAATAAACTATTTTTGATCTCCAATTACTGGAGAACATTGTACCAAGTGTGCAAGCATGGAGCCTCACCTAAGGCAAAGCTAGAATGAATTTGCCAAATTATTATTTCTCTTGCAGTATGTCATATCTCCGTGATTCCTTTTTCCTTTTCATTTCCCCCAAACCTAAACACCTACCGCCTATATATTGATTTATTAAATGAAAGTGGGAAGGAATAGTTTAGAGAATAGCCAGTAATCTAGAGTTTTAAAATACATGACACAAGAAAACCTTTTGTGCCGAGTCAGAGTACATCCTAACCTTATATCACCTCATGATATCTTATGCATCCTTGCTTTTTAGTCACTTGACATGAGTATTTTTTTTAAGTCTACACGTTTTCTTTAAATTGTAGGAGAACCACAAGCTTTAACAGAAGTTAACCACAAGCTTTAACAGAATTTAAAAGATGCCTTGTTTTTTTGTTTTGTTTTGTTTTTTTACCACCTTTGGTTGACTCTATATTTTACCAATTATTATTTCCTAGTGAAATAATGTTTTAATAACATTGTAGACTTGAAGTTGTTTTTCTCTCTGGGCTCTATTTCACATGATAAAGTTTTCTCCTGCCACACTATGGCGACATCAGCACCTGAAAGGCAGTGGGTCTGTCTGGTATACAGAATACGTTTGGTAATGAAAGAACCCCTGTTAGGCATGTTTAAGGTAACTTCAGAAACACAAACGTGGTCTGTAAGTTAGGGATGCTGATGCTTATTTTGCCAACCCAACAGTAATCTATATGAGAGCAACTCTGTCATTAAGAAACTAGTTGCAAGATCAATGGGGAGACTACCTCAAATCCAGCTTGCTGATGCTGCCAATCCTGATTGACTGATGTTGCTACCTCCCAGCCCGTTACCTTTTGTGTTTCATTATATGGGAATGTGAAGCAGGTAGCACCTTCCTCTCCCCCTCCAAGCTCTCCATAGACCAAGGTGAAGAAAATCACTTGAATACACAAACGGGAGTAGAAGGCCATTCTGTACTGTCAGTTACTACCAAGTTCCTAAGATGAAAGGGTAAGATTTTTGAAGTCTCATACGTCATAGCTGGCTTTTAGAGTAAACCAGAAAAGACTTAAGATCCTGAAGACTTTCACAGGAAGAGATTGTTTCCCCAAGTTTTATGTGACTATAATGAAAACAAACAGTGGAGAAAGGAGTTAACTGTATCCATTTCGATAGAAATTTGTGTATATCTAACATATTCATTTAGTCCTCTTTACATTAGCAAGAGTTGCATTCCTGAACTTGAATCTTTTTTATGTGCATTTTCATATGTAACTATTGATAATTTAATAATTTTTAAATATGCCTTTTTTTTTACCACCTTTGGTTGACTATATTTTTAATACCCTGTAACATTCATGACATTATCTGCATATTTTTATGTGTTTATCTGATTTTCCATTAAGAAGCAGATTGCATCAAACAAATATACACATTATCTGATAGCTGTAAAAGTTATGCCAATAAAAACAAACCAATTATTATTTCCTAGTGAAATAATGTTCTAATAATGTTTTAGACTTGAATTTGTTTTTCTCTCTAAGGTCTATTTCACATGATAATTTATCAGGGCATTAACTGACTGCATGTTTATTAGTTGATTCATAAACTGTGGGAATATTGCATAGTTCATGTTCCTAATTAATAATATTTATGGAGAAATCTAAATTTTGTGAAGGAGAAGTAGGTTGAAATTCCAATTAAACTTTTTATCATCCCTCTGTTTCCACATTATTAAAATTAAAAACATGATAATTGAATAATAAATTGCTGTGCTAAAATGATCATAATGACAAAATAGAACTGGCATGAGAAAAAATATGTTGAAATAAAAACAACCAGGAAAGTTATTCAAATGCAGGTAACTTCCTATAAAAAATTCACAATGACTAAATTCAAATGTAGTTTATGATCTATATTTTTTTAAATTCCCATTAATCTAAAAATGTTGACATATTGATGAAAATGTTTAAGATTTAATGTTTTTAAGTTTTTAATATTAACTTATTCAGTGTGATGAGACTTTTCATGATAATGGAGATATGCATATGAATAAATTAGTAATATTAACAAAGGACCCATAGACTTAATTTTGGGCAATAATTTTAGGCTTTTTCCCTTATACCTGCTTGAACCCACTGACCAGTTTCCTCACTTTAAAAAATGGCATTAAAAACTTTAAAGACTGACTTTCTTATTATTGCAGAGACTAAAAGGAAGAGGGAAACTATTTTCTGGGGTGTCTGGGGTATCTAAAGATCAACTTCAAATTAATCAATAATCATCTCCTGTTAGTGAAAGGATAATTAGTTTTTAGAAGTTGTCCCTCAGTACTGGACCAAAGTTTAGGATGTTTGAGGGGGAAAAACAAAAAACAAAACAGTACAGACCTACTATGCATGTCAATTCAAATTTAGTGAAGGAGAACAAGAACTCAAACCCTAATTTAATTTTGAGCAACTCTGAAAATATTGGCAAGAATGTCCTTCTCTAACAAGAATACTTGAGATAAAATAACACGTATGATCTTCCCAGAATATTGTAGTAGTGCCAACGTATTAAGATTTTATTAGTTCATGTTTAGTAATTTATAACTATAACTTACCATATAAATAATTACTATGCATTCCTAATACTTTACATATAAGTTAGACTTCTACACAGCCATAAATTAGGAACATGGGAGCATAAGAGTGCAGAAGCAACATTGCAAAATAGCTTCTGGAAGCATTTTTGTGCACATGAATTCTAAGTGAGAAACTCCTTTGCGCCCATAAAATAAATTCCATGGATCCCAACTATGAATTTAATTTTGTAATCAGCAATTATGTCCTTTTTAAAGCATCTGAAAAAATATTGTTAAATATTTAAATTATTATTTAGGCTAGCAGAAATTATAAAGTGTCCCTAACTGCTTATTTCCTGCTTAGGCCATAAAAGGAATCTTTTCTATTTACTAATTAACCTGATTACTTCCTCTTTGCTTTAAAAGGGATATCACTTTCTAACTTTCAACTGTGTACATTCCTATCTACTCGAATTCCTTTTATTTACAGCTTGCAGAGGAAATAGCTGATTTACAATATCACAAACTATGATTTTTGCAATAAAGTAAGTCATTTTTATGGTTTTGCATATTGTCGCTTGAAATAAAGTTATTGCTGTTCCCTCTTTTTGAAAGAAAATTAAAAGTCTGCACTTTAACATCTAAGAAAGACCTATAAGTTATTATTCAAGTGTCTTTATTGCAACTACGTTTTGATGTTTCTTTCTCTCTGTTAATGTTATATCACCCAAAATTTTTCTCATTTAATTTGTGTCCCATTGGAGTATTTCAAAGGTAAATGCAAACTATGATTTTTAAGAAGTCATGTGAAAGGAGAACTTTGATGTATATGTGAGGTCAAAGAAGACAATACGAGAAAAAGCCTCTATTGTGATAAATCTTTTCAGTCACAATATGAACAGAAGGGGAGCAGAATCAAGTTGACAAATTCATGGTGATGTAGCAGGTCCTAAATTAGAGTTCCAGTTCCAGATAAAACATCTCCAGGGGGAAAAAATGATATAATTTAGAGTGATAAAAATCTTAAACAATGTACCAAATGCTATTGATGTTTTGATAAAATAAAATTTGAGTTTATCATGTTATAATTTTATCTTGCTGATTCCACAGGAAACCCTAAACATTTTTAACATTCTAGACAGTTTTTTGTCTAGCTACACCCTCTCTGAAGGAAACATGAATATTTTATCAATGTTTCTTAAATATAAGTATTTTTGCCTCAATTCACTTTCGCCCTCCAATCTGCTTACTCTATTGTACGCCAACACAGTTAATGCGACTTGTAGCTTTGTACCTTTCAGAGCTTTGTTATGAATCTTTCTAGTAAACATTAAATTAATATTAGCTTGGAATTATGTACACATGTTGGAAATAATTCACAACAAAGCAATATTCATATTATCAGAAAATGCATTAGATATAAGAATATTACTTTGAAGCTGAACAGATAATTACACTGCTGAGAATATTACTCTCAAGTTCTTTCTACTCAATTATTGTAGCCACTTTATAAAATTCTACAGACAGTTGTACACATGATGTGCTATCAGCGTGCTCCATAATCCAAACGTGTCTAAAAGTATTCCCAGTGCTTCTTCACTCTAGAATGCTAAACGGAAGAGGAAAGGAAAGCCGACTTCTGAAGACCTAATTTGGGCAAACTGTCATTCAGAATGAGTAATTTTAAAATGAGAATGTCTTACTCGGTAATCTAAAGTGGAGGGTAATAAAGATGTATGGTTAGCCCTTTATCAGAGGATTTACATTTTTAAAGATGTTAAGGTTGTCTCCGAGGCACGAGATGGCGGAATCTCACACTGCATTTGCAAGGAACTATGTTTAAAATTCATACCTCAAGTAGCTTTTAAAGTGAAGAATCCCTCTGACTCTTTTCAAGGTAAAGCTGGTGATAAGGTCCTGGCTTCAAAGGAAAATGTACGGTTGACCTCTAAAAATGTTTGGCAAAATTCGTGGATGTCATCAACTCTTTAGTAGTAGGTAGAGGGCGTTGGAGGTGGGATTTGGAATACAGAGACTGGAACCGGGTGCCCTCGTGCTGACCACTGCCCGGCCTCCAGAGCATATTTTTAATGCCTTGAATTCCAAGTGCCACAATGCTTATGTTTTGAATGACATTATAAATTAAGACAGATGAGGAAAACACATTTGCAGTTGGTTTTCATGCCTCATTTGAGAATAGATTTCCTTTACCATCCTAAGTAATACAAGATGGCATGTCTTGAAACGGCTCTGGACAATCAGAAAGTGCTCATTTGTAAACAAGTCCTTTTTTGTATATTGTAACAGTGATCTTTGCCTATGAACTATAAAATCGAGGATAACTGTAGAAAGAGCTTGATTTCCTTTCATTTGGCTTCTGTGGATGCACTGGAAACCAGGATAACTTGGAACAGTCTTTCATACTGTTTTCCGACTCGCCAAGCATTAAATCTAATTCAAGATGTATCTTTTTTTTTTTTTTAAATGGTACTTTATTTTTAAAACTAACAACTAATTAAGCTATTTCTCCTTGATAAGAAAATTCACTTTTTAGGAACAAGAATAATTCTATCGCAGGCTTTGGTCTTTTAACCATTCTCATCTATTTACACATGGCATTAATCGTATACACCTACAGATTTCAATCTACTGGATTTTTCCCCTTGTACAACCTTTCCAACCATTTTTTTTTTTCTTAAATGCTCTGTACAATCACATGTAAAATCATGAGCTAAAAAAACTCAATAAAAAATGTCAGTAAACAGTAAGTGATGTAGTCACTGTTTTTACATGGCAGTACCAACATTTTGCTTTGGGGGCAGTGTTTCAAACTTCCAGATGCTAATTGAAACTTGAACTCCTACTATATTTCCTCCCTCTTCACGACCTGCCAACCTCCTCTTCACATATTGGAAATAAAATGTGAGGCCTCTTTTTCCTTTATGTTTTTAGAAACTACTGTGAGCCAGGGTGTCTCTAAGGCTAATTGTTCATTTCAGGGAGATAGGAAGTTAAATTAAGAATGTACTGTTTGCCCTAATCGGTTTGGCTCAATGGATAGAGTGTTGGCCTGCAGACTGAAGGTCCCAGGTTCGATTCTGGTCAAGGGCATGTACCTCAATTGCAGGTACATCCCCAGTAAGGGGGGGGGGGTGCAGGAGGCAGCTGATTGATGTTTCTCTCTCATTGATGTTTCTAGCTCTCTATCTCTCTCCCTTCCTCTCTGTAAAAAAAAAAATCAATAAAATATATATTAAAAAAAAAAACAATGTACTGTTTGCCCCTAATGAGGTATAATCAAATGTAACCTTATATCTGCTACCTGATCTTAGTTCTCCTCTTCTCAAACTGGGGAGAACAGTCTCTCACCAATGAACCTCTGTTCCAAAAGAGAGTTCGGAGATCTCTGCTCTGAAATGCCATTCTTTCCAATAAAGGTCACACACAGTAAGTACCAGTATGTCACCAAGGTAGGTGTTACATATTCAGTATTCTGAAGTCTTCTGGCTCAGCAGGGCCTGGGTAGGATGTGTCTGGCACGTTGCATTGCTTGAACTCCTAATATATGGTTGTGTCTTGAACAACCTTCCCAATAAGATGGTAAAATTGAATTTTTCATATTCACTTTACAGAAGAAATTTAAATTCAGATCCAGTCTTGGCGCTAGTGAGTTTTGAACCCCAAATCTCTTGGTCTAAAGTCCTTTTGATTCTTTTTAACCATGTTTTACTGCATCAACTAAATGATTAGTTGTGAAGACATTAACCCATCCCTTTTCATTTAAATAAGGGGAGAAAACTGGCATTCAAGGAAATGTTGCAAAAACATGGAGCCTGCTTTTAAGGAGCTCAAAGTCTAATGTCCATTTTGCTAGGCATTTGAGAAACAGAGAGAGAGGGGAGCGCTTGAACAAATTACTTTTCTAAGAATAAGGTTTCTCAAATATAAAGTAAATACCATGTCTATTTTGTACATAATATATACTGTATTTGACATACATGAAATTCTCATCCAGAAAGTTCTTAAACAGATTCTGTGTTGGTACTGAATATACTGTGTGTATATGTATCTCCTTGTTTCTAGTAAAGCTCTTCCTCCCCACCCCTATAAAACATAATGGTTCTAGAATAATAGTGTACCTCTAAATCAAATTCTAGTTAAAGTAGCACTCTGTTATGTCTGACTGGTTCATTTCATTATCAGAGCATGTATAATAACTGCAAGTTTCTTAGTCATTTTTAGATGCAATTTCTCAATATTTACCCTTACACAACAGTTTTACCAACTACATACTCATAGTGCTCAAATGCAGCATTTTGTAATCTGTATTCAGCAGGTCTCATTTGTTGGGAAAGAAATGGTTCTGAGTTAAGCATATTTGAGAGATGCCAGGGCAAATAAAGTAAAATGGATTTTTATTGTAGGATTTCAGAGAACGCATTGGAAAACTACAAGAGGAGTATATGTATGTAGCTGTTCCCTAGCATTACTTGGCCCTTTGATGATGGTTAGGTGTTAACGCAGTTCGTTGAGGTGTTAAAAACGGCTGTCCTTATTTTAAAACTGGGAAGGTCATTTGGAACTTGACTTGCTAAGGACAGATATAAATTGTAAAATGCCTCCCAAACAGAACTTGGCTACAATTGTTCTCTGTTTGTGTCTCTCTGTGTATGTCTGTATGTCATCAGAGCATTGCACAGGTGAAATTTCCCCATTGCTAGTGGGAGTGAGGTTCTAACAACATCCTGAGGAAAATAATTTTCTAAGACACGTGGGAGAATGAGTGATTTTTATTTGCATAGAGTTATATCCCTCAGTTTGCAGGGCCCCATTTTCCTGAAAGCAGTCCTGGAAAAGGTGTAGCTGGGAGTTCAACAAAACAGAAAATAAAGCCAGTATCAAAACTTTGCACTCACCGAAACCGGTTTGGCTCAGTGGATAGAGCTTCGGCCTGCAGACTGAAAGGTCCTGGGTTCGATTCCGGTCAAGGGCATGTACCTTGGTTTTGGGCACATCCCCAGTGGGAGGTGTGCAAGAGGCAGCTGATAGATGATTCTCTCTCATCAATGTTTCTGGCTCTCTATCCCTCTCTCTTCTTCTCTGTAAAAAAATTAATAAAATATATATTTTTTAAAATGTTTGCACTCCAAGATGGAGTTGAGTCTAGCACCGCATCAAACTAATTTCAGTCCCTTAATCCACAGGGCTGGGGGCCGTGTGGCTGAGTGCAGAGTGTAAGAGCACACTCCCAGGGAGCAAGAGGACCAAAAATGAGAGAGATCCCTTTGAACAGGAGCTAGCCCACATTTCGTGCTCTTGGCGTGGCCGAGCCTGTTCTGGCCCAGGCCCTGCTCCCAGGCAGTCACTTCCCCTCATTGGGCCTGAGTCTGCTCTGTCTTGGTCCAGTCCCTTTCCCCAGGATCTGCGGGAGACAGATCTGGTTGAGGGTAAAACCACAGCTTTCTGGCAAAGCAGTACAGATAGCATGCCCAAATTATCTGGCCTTCCCTTGGCTTTTTCCCTGTTCATTCATAACTGGGTTCATTACAGCAATAGCATATATGTGTATGTTATAAGTGTGAGATAATTTTCTACCTCCAGATGGTATTTGTTAAAATTAATTTAAAGGCAATATCTTGTGAAGAGTATTTTTAAAATTTCAGAAATATAGAAACCAATGTAGCCCTGGCCTGGAAGCTCAGCTGGTTAGGGCATCGTTCCAATATGGTGAAGTTGTGTGTTCCATCACAAGAAGCAGCTAAGGAATACGTAAATAAGGGTAACAACAAACCAATGTCTCTCTCTTTCTCTCTACCTTTTTTTCTCTATTAAAAAAAAAAGTTAATGAAATGGTGGCACTAGTAACTAGTTCAAATACTTTTCAATTTCATGTGGTCTAAGATTAAGCTCCAGTAAATAAAAGCTAGCTTAAGTTTATTTGTTTACATGAAACAGACATGCCTTTATTTTGCTTGGGTTTTACAAAAATCAGCCCATCTTAATAATTGACTTTGATGTTTATATGTTTCTAGAGGTTATAAGATTTCTTCATATATCTGCCCAAAAAGCTAATTGATGACTTCTTTGTTTTTATTAGACATTGAGGTCTTAAGGGTTAAAATCTCATATGTAGGAATATGTTTGTAGTATTTCAAAAGTATCCCTGGAACACCCTCAAAATATTTTAAATCGAATGGGAAACATTATAAAATAAGTGATGAAACTTTCTAGTGTATATTGTATGGGTTAAAAAAAAAATCAGTCTATCTGAAATCCAAGTTGGCCACTTGGTTCTTCTCTGTTCCCTGAAAACCCTATCTTTTTCTGTTTGTTTGTTTGTTTGTTTGTTTGTTTGTTTGTTTGTTTTTGTGTGTGTGCGTGTTTTTATGCATCACTACATTTAAGCTGAAATTAGGTGAAGGAATTTATGAGCAGACACCATTAAAAGGAAACACCTTACACTATTGCCAAGGTTGGTTTGATAGAGTCACTTCAAGAAAATGCCAAGTTGGTAACTGCTTCCTTTTACAATGAGCTCCCAGGAGCCACAAACCTTAAAGATCACTGAATGTCACCTGGAGATTTTGTTGACTGGAAATTACATAAAATAAAAGACACTTTGCAACCTCATGGGAAAGGCCCTTATCAAGTGGACACCTGCCTTTGTCTACGGACATAGAGACTCATTGAAGATGAGAAGTCACTGACATCAGAGGTAGATAGCTATCCCAAGACACCTCAAAGCCTGTATACCTACAGAGGGATGTTGAACTCAGAAACCGATTGTTTGATTAACTTTACCTGTCTGCTAAGGATCATTATATCTGTTCTTTATAATAGTAATCATTATATCTGTTCTTTGGTTTTTTTTATATAATCCAATTGTATGATTACTGAAGATAACTGTTAGTACTTTTTTGGTTGTTTATGTAAATGTTATATTAAATGCCAAATACAGAAAAATGAGACAAAAGGTACAACTCAGATCATGGTAATTCAAAGGATAAAAATGATCCAGAGTGTTTTGTGTTTTGTGTTTTTGGGGTGTTTTTTTTCTTTCACAACCAAGGCCTTGAGACTCAATTGCCTTGCATTTACTGGCCCTTCCTTTTATTTATTTGTTTGTTCGTCCGTTCGTTCGTTCATTTGTTTGTTTGTTTTTCTTGTAATCCTCACCCAAGGAGGATGATTTTTCATTGATTTTAGAGAGAGAAGAAGGGATAGAGAGACACAGAGAGAAATCTATGTGCAAGAGAAACATTGATCAGTTCCCCCTACTTCCATATACACCCTGTCTGGGGATTGAACCCACAACCTAGATATGTGCCTTGACCAGGAATTGAATTCACAACCTTTTGGTGTACAGCAAGCATGTCAAACTTGCAGTCGGTGGGCCACATGCCTCATTTAAATTGAACTCACAACCTTTTGGTGTACAGGAGGACATTCAACCAACTGAGCCACCCAGGCGAACAATCCTCCCCACCCCTCCTTTTTTAAATCCTTCCCTTTTTTGAAAAATACAGCCTAAACTCAGATCTTAGGTTAAGATTATTGCCTTATCCCCAAAGGTTAAAAAGATAACATTGATACTGCGACTTCCTAGGAATGAGCTTACCAGCACTGTAAAACCACACTATCCAACCGAAATTTCAGTGGTTCTCAACCTTTCTAATTTTTGCCACCTTTTAATACAGTTCCTCATGTTGTGGTGACCCCCAACCATAAAGTTATTTTCGTTGCTACTGTTAATGAATCGTAATGTAAATATCTGTGCTTTCTGATGGTCTTAGGTGACCCTGCTAGTGGTTCTCAACCTGTGGGTCACCTGAGAGCATTGGAAAAACACAGATATTTACTTTACGATTCATTAACAGTAGCAAAATTACAGTTATGAAGTAGCAACGAAAATAACTTTATGGTTGGGGGTCACCACAACATGAGGAACTGTATTAAAGGGTTGTGGCATTAGAAAAGTGGAGAACCACTGGACCAAATGACGGGTCCTCTTTGCCTGCTTTGAGTTGATGTGTGAACATAAGAGAGAACTGTGGATGTACAAAAGGGGTTTTATGGAAGCAACCTCGCTGGGTAATCTGATCATAAATTCCTAGCTGTGCAGATCATAGAGGGCAGTCACACCCCAGGCTTATCATTTCTTTAGCAAAAGCCTCTTCTTTGCCTTAAGCCAGCCCAGGCCACTGTTTCTGGGTATCTAAGTTAACACACCTTTGCAATAAGCAAAACTACCCTCAGGAGAGCACAGAATCTTAACTAACCTGTAATCTAACATCTGCCTTGCTTTCTCCGATCTCCATGTAGTCTTCCTTACCTTCTGTACTTAATTTTAAATGCATATAAGAAGCTGCAAAACTATTATTCTCTGGAGCATTTGAAATCATGCTCCCCAGCATGTGTCATCACTTTGGTTCTAAACTCATAAAAATACCAAAAACAATAAAAAAAGAAAAATAGCCCATGTCTTACTTCATACCAATTGAAACAGAATCTCTGGGAACGACACGCACGTATGAGTGATTTTAAAAAGCCACAGGTCATTGAATGTGTAGCTTGGGCTGAGAATCACAGAGGTAGGTATTTAATAAATATTGGATAAACATTTGCATTAATCATGTTTACATATTCTTAACTATTATAATTTAAATAATATTTAAATATTATAAAACTTTTTAAAATTATTAAATATATATAGGAATTCCCAATATAGAAAATTTCTAATATTCTTATGAGCCTAGCTGATCACCTAAATATAGTTTTCTTTATTTAATTCATAGAACAAAAAATTCTTGTTCAAATCATTCTTGTTCTATCACCATTTTCAAGCTCCATGAGTATTATCACAGGAACAAGAAGTCAACGAGTCATTTTACATGAGGCAGAATTCACAACAAATATCAGAAATTATTTGCGTGGAACAAAAATACTTTTAATAAATATATGTAAAATTTTGCTGTTCGTAAAATGAATTCCCTGTTAAATCCATTTAGTGAAGCTGTAAATTGATGGACAATCATTTTTTTTATTATCAAAGATGCATAATAAACAATAAATAGAGTTTCTTCAATATGACTCCCAGTTTAGCTTCATATGCCATGTAATTCACATTCTTTATGTTTTAGTAATGCCTAATGACAATTCTTTATATATATATATATATATATATATATATATATATATATATAAAATTGATCTTTTACAGAGAGGAAGAGAGAGGGATAGAGAGTCAGAAACACCAATGAGAGAGAATCATCAATCAGCTGTCTCTTGCACACCCCCCACCGGGGATGTGCCCATAACCAAGGTACATGCCCTTGACCGAAATCGAGCCTGGGACCCTTCAGTCCACAGGCTGATGCTCTATCCACTGAGCCAAACCAGTTTCAGCCTAATGATGATTCTTACAAGTTGCTCTAAACAGAAATGGTATGGAGGACCCCATGGAAGGGTAGATAGAATCCAGTAACAATTCATTCGATACAAAAACCACTTCTCTTGGATTCCCACACCTACTAGTCTTTTTCAGTGCTCAGCGATAATACATAGAATTAATACATCTACATCACCTAATTACTTATCACATACCTGTCATGGATAGAGTGATGGAATGTCAAATTGTTCTTACTCTAGTGACAACTAGTCAAGTGGTAATGTCTGTTTGGAGCACTATCTTCAGTAGGCTTCACCCAAGATTAATAAAGAATTCCATGATGGGTTATTTATGTCTGCTGTGGTCAGGGTAAGAGTCCACAATGGGAAATGATCAACTCCTGTACAATGTATGTATCACCTCTGCTATACAAGTTGTAAATGCTAATATCTGACATTTGTATTTTAGCTGAACAGAGAGCTTTACTTTTTTTTATGATAATAACTTGTTATGTCATGATAAAAAAATATTTTCCAAGGGAATAGAAAAATTATATCATTCATCCTACTTCTGTATATTTGAAGTTTGCTGTATATTACCTTCTGGGCTAAACATGAATAATATTCTTTCCTATTATTTTTCACAGAGTTACACTTCATCTTTCTTCCCCTCTAGTCAATGTTCCCCTCCATCTAACCACATCCGTGACCAGTCTCTCTCAAATCCAGGCTAACCTCATTCCAATCTCATAGAAATAAGATATCTCTTTTCACGTTTTAAATCTTTCCTGCCTATCCGTTTCATTTTCAGTCTTCCTCTAACATTTAATCTTAGCCTTACACTTCCCCTCTTTGTTTCCGTGTACCACAGGGTCAGTTATATCTTATTTGATCTTTCTTTGCTCCATACATCAGCAGGATCTTCTCAGTCTTTTTTTTTTTTTATTGAGTTTAATGGGGTGACATTGGTTAATGTAATTATATATGTGTACAATTCTATAATGCTTCATCTGTATATTATATTGTGTGTTCACCACCCAAAGTTCTCACTCAGTCTTGAGATTTACTCACCAGACAACCCTTTTCCTGCTTTGCCTTCTTTCTCTTTTTTAAAAAAAAAATATATTTTATTGATATTTCACAGAGAGGAAGGGAGAGAGACAGAGAGCTAGAAACGTCAATGAGAGAGAAACATTGACCAGCTGCCTCTTGCACACCCCCTACTGGGGATGTGCCCGCAACTAATGTACATGCCCTTGACCGGAATCCAACCTGGGACCCTTCAGTCCGCAGACTGACGCTCTACCACTGAGCCAAACCGGTTTCAGCTGCCTTCTTTCTCTTAATAGTCACAGGTCAACCTTTTACTCAGCGCTTAACCAGATTATTTTTTTTTCTAGGTCATATTCATCTGTATCTCTGGACTTTTCCACCACTGAGGCGTTTGTGTTTTCTCTGCACAGTGTACATTCACAGAATTGCAGACCTCAAATAACCCTTGAAATAATTTAGTCCCATCCCTTTATCTCACAGATAACAAACTGAGGACTACAGAGGGCAAGTGCGTGTTCAATGTCATACCTCGTTCTTGCCGAAGCTAATTCTTGGATCAGTGTTTCCTGATCAGCACATACTCTACTATGTTTTTGTTGATTCACATATCTGCCACATATATATGTCTGTCTCATGTGTGATCCAAGCTCTAAGCCCCCCACTCTTATTAGACCATTTTTTGAAGATTCTTGGGTTTTATTTTTTTAAAGTATATTTTATTGATATTTTACAGAGAGGAAGGGAGAGAGATAGGAGAGCTAGAAATGTCGTTGCACATCCCCTACCCGGGATGTGTCCGCAACCAATGTACATGCCCTTGACGGGAATTGAACCCGGGACCTTTCAGTCCGCAGACCGACGCTCTATCCACTGAGCCAAACTGGTTTTGGCGATTCTTGGGTTTTAAATAGTAGAACTGATAACTGGAACTGTGAGCCAGGGGTATTTCCTCCCAGGGTTGTGTTTCACAAAGCGTAAGAATGAGCTTGGTGAACCAGAGAATTTAAGTGAAAGTGTGGGATATTTATTACAGCATGTTCAAATTCCCCTCACCAGGAGGGGAGCCCAATAATGAACCTCCCCCCCCCCCCCCCTTAAGCCTTGTAGTCCCGGGGTATATATTTGCTACAAGCCTGCTCTATGCCTACCTATGTCATCACCTGATTGATTCCCTCATTGTTCTGGCCAGTAACAAACCTGGACTTTCTCTGTTTCTAGGTGTTCGTACCCCTTGCTGCTGCGGGCCCTCCCTTGGTTTCCCATGCCTCCCGCTCTGTGTCCGAAAACATTTCATTATTTCTGCTTGGGGGCCCTGTGGTTAGGCTGGCACAAACCGCTGTGCCTGCCCCTGCTCTGCTCCACCTGCCTGTGTTTCCCACTGGACCCCTGCCCTGCCTGCCTGTGTTTCAAGTTAACCCTCTCAGAACCATAACTCAGACAAGCTAAACCAATGGAAAACATCCAATACTTTTAATGGGAATTATCCATGCAATCATGGAGGGGAAAGATGAGGTCGGGACTAATTGGGAATCTGGACAATGAACACAGTAAAGACTTTCTCTGTAACTTATTTCTTTTTCCCTGTGTGAAAGCTGAATTTTTGTTCTACAGAAAGGCAGTACTCCATGGCAGGTAAGTGGCCAGACTGTGAACCAGTCTGTGAACCAGCCAGTGGCCAGGCTGTGGGAGTTAAAAGCGTGCTCCCCAACCGCCCCCCACCGCGCCCCATTTTCTATCCTTGTGATTTTGAGCAAGTTCCTTTCTATATCTCAGTTTCTTCTTTTGCGTGAGAATAATAATAACATGTACCAAATAGAGTCATTGGGATAATAGAGTTAAAATCATAAGTTACTAAAGTGTTTAGAATAATGCCTGACATAAAGGCTCAAGAACTGTTCCCTGTCCTTGTAACAGGAAAGGCCTCTTGTAGACAGTCATGTTTGGCAGCAGCTTTGAACTTGCAACCAGATAGCTCCAGGAAAAACATGAAAGAGCTCTTTGGTTAGAAAAAATCTCAAAGGATTCCACTTCTTGCTTAGTTCTTATACCTTACCCTAGACCAGTTTTGCTGAGGGGATCGAGTTCCAGGATTGACACACCTTCGTTTACTTGTCATATCTCCAACTAGGGCAGCAAAATCTCAACAGAAACTGGCTTGAGGGCAAGGCTGGACGGACACACATTTGTTAGTATCAGTTCTTACAGTTCTTACGTCCGGTTGGCTCAGTCTATCTGAAACATGAGCCTTTTAAAACCCACTCTTTCTATCTGAACCAAGCTTCACATCCAAATGACCTTCACTTTTTGTTTATTCATTTCTATCTCACCAGCGTAATGCTAATCAAAAGCCAAGTATTAACTTCACAATTCAGTCTGTATTGCAAAGCCGCTCATTTCCATTGGTTACAATTACCTTCTATCATCTCCTTACTAAGCCTTAGTTGTAAATATTGGAAACTTAGACTTGAATGTTTAGTTCTATACACTTCTCCCTCCTACCAAGGTCCTGAATTTTGCTCTGTAACTTTGAAAATTGCAAGTAAAGAAAGGCCTTTTTTTTTTTTTTCTAAACACTTATGTGTCCTTGGAAAGATAATTAAATTGGCTTTGATGAACACTCTTTCTGAAAAAAAAGGGTAGAAATGAAAACGCTGTTAGGTTTAATGCGGGATTAGCAAGTGATAGCCAGAAAAGCTGTTATTCTCACCAAGCCCAAAGGCTCCGAACTAACCAATACAATGCACACATCTGCGTAAAAGAAAACATTTCAAAGAAAGATGCTGCCACCAGTTAGAGACGTCTTCTGACACAATTGTGGGGACTTTCCTCAAGGAATACCATTGCACTCAAGCATTTCATGTGAACATGGATGGCTCATCTTATCTTACAACACAGACACACGCATGCACATGCCTACAGGCGCACATGATTATTGGGATTGGGGAAAAGTGAACAAAATATATACAATTCTAACAACAAAACAGAAAATGAACCCTAGCATTCCTCCCCACACCCCGAGTTCAAGAAGATTTGAGGAGGACCTTTTATGCAATATACTCTGGTGGCCTGCCACATTCTTTTATTCTGCCACATTCTTTGACAAGAAGAAGACCCAGCCGTGCCTGGTGGGTTTTGCCCAGTGATTAGAGTATCGGCCCGCGGACCAAAGGGGCCCCCAGATTTGATTCTGGTCAAGGGCATATACCTAAGTTGCAAGTTTCCCAACCCTAGTGGAGGGAGGGGCACAACTAATCAATATGACTCTCTTTGGGTGAGGATTAAAAATAAAAATAAATATAAATATACAGAAGAATGCCCAGCCCTTCACATAATAATACCATATGATTTCCAACTCTACCAAAAGAATATTAGAAGCAAAAAACAATTACATTTTTGCCTCTTCTACTCCATGATCCCTATACTTGTAAGTCTTGCTATATTTATTAGTATCTTCAGTTTTATTTTAAGTGGAAGTGATTACTGATTTCTATGAAAAAAAAAACAAAAAACAAAACACACACAAAAAAAACCTAGTGCCACTAATTTTTTATTTTTTATTTTGAAGCATTTCCAGAAATTAAAAAAAAAAAAGCCAGACAAAAATAAAAATTATTTGAGTGCTCTCGTTTAAAAAAAAAAAAAAGTAGATTGGAGTGTTCCAAATCTGAGATGCAGAGACTTGGACATACATCAGAAGGAATTACTTATTCTTTCCAGTAGATTTAATTTAAAACAAGTGACAGGTGAGACCATCATAAGGAAACGATACAAATCTTTCATTAGGATAATTAAAGCCTAATTGTGATTTAACCACAGCTAAGATTAAATTTTGCCCAGTTCAAATTTTAATTGAATAATCATACTTTATTGAAGGTTTGCTAGATGTAAAAGCCTAGATTTCAGACATGTGGAACTTGCGAATTAAAAAAATATCCCAATTCCTTTGTTCATATGGATAGGCTTTGTAGTAAAGCAGCAAATGAAAGCATGGTTTCAGACCCTGAACATTCTTTAAGGTGATAGAATGATCAACCATTTCTCATCATCCTACGTAAATGCTAACAACATACAAAAATCAACACACGCAGTGCTTTCCCTTTTCTCAGAGGAATCACAACTTGAAGAACACACCAGAACATTGAGGATTAAGTTCCACTTGGGACTTATAGAGTCTGCCTGCCCAAAGTGTTTGAAAATGGTTTTAAGAGAATGGAGTGCTTAAAAGGATTATAACTCTCAAGACTATTGTAACGAGGCACATCGCGCTCCACATAAATCCTGATGTGACTGGTACAGAGAACAGGGACTGGAAAGCCCATCCGTCACAGGGAACATACAAGCTGCTGCCGATGCGAATAATAAAGCCTCTTCTATTAAATGAGAGGAAGCTCTGATGTCTCCAGAGCTTTAGAATGCCATCCAGCAATTATGTCCCCATTGAGATTTAATTATCCCGTTAGACATTTATTTACTACCACATATTAAGTATACCATACACCCTTCCAGCTGGTGGACTAATACATACATAACTACTGCTAGATAGAAACAGCTTAGCCAGATAATTATTTCCAGATTTTTCACAATCACTGAACACTGCGCCCAGAACAGTGTGTTACCCATCCTAGGGATTTGATGAATGTTTTTGTTTTTCTGTGTGTGTGGAATGAGAAGATGGACGACCTGCCGGGCATTTCATTAGACTGCTCTTATCCGATCGCCTTTGTCATAAACCTTATAGGGATCCACTTAGAACTCTCACTTGATCCCCAAACGACACTAAGCCGGCGTGGGGAAGGAAAGGAACAGGGAAATGGAAGAATGTAGAGGATGGCTTAGAAGTAACCATCTTTGCTGAAACCGGTTTGGCTCAGTGGATAGAGCGTTGGCCTGGGGACTCAAGGGCCCCGGGTTCGATTCCGGTCTGGTCGATGTTTCTCTCTCATCGATGTTTCTGACTCTCTATCCCTCTCCCTTCCTCTCTGTAAAAAAATCAATAAAATATATATATATATATATATATATATATATATATATATATATATATATATTTAAAAAGTAACCATCTCTTTTTTTTTCCTCCCCACACATCCTGCCAAGATTATTTTTTTTCTGCCAAAAGCTAGGTCAGAGAACGTTGTTTTAAAATGGAGACACATAGGACTAGAGGGAAAGCCTTTAATAACTTTCCACTTTGTAGCTCCTCAAAAGAAATGAAATTTTTTAAAAAAGAAAGAAAGATCTGATCTCCAAGTAAGCATCGAGGTTCCCCAGTAAATTGATGTTTATGTTACACTACTTGTTTGAAAAGTTTAGAAAAAGCTATGAAGGCTTCCAAATAATCCTACCATGATGACATGTCCGCAGCACTGAAGCATGAGGAGGTTACCTGGAGACTTACGTCAGTGTTTCCTAAACCATTCTGACAAACTCATGTTCCTTGAGATACCGTATGTACAGGGAGGAGAAAGAGGACTTTCTGTGTGTCAAGTTCATTCAGGAGATGAGGTTAAACAAATTCAAATACATTTCTATAAACCGCAAGATTCGTAGAAGATAGGGTATAGCAACCTTCAATGGGAGCCTCCTCAAACATGGCATAAACTGAGGATAAAATGATGAGATTTAAAAGAAGGAAATCAAATGAGCAAGAACGTTAGAGGTCCATTGCCATGCCCAAGATCCATCGATTTCTAACCCTCGTTCCCGATCCGCAGGATCTTCATCACGCCTGATTGTAAAAGTTCGATGTCGGAGAGGATTGGCTGTCAGTGAATAAACAGGTGCATGTGAACCGGCCCAGCCCCTGGTGTCCCTCTTCCAGGCAGGCTCCGTGCTTGCTGGCGTTAAGTCATACATGGCCCGCAGCTGTTGTCCGAGCACAGCCAGGCCCAGACATTTACTGTCACCTATGGCAGCTTCTGAGGTACAAGGATAGAGTTGGGCAGTTGTACAGAGAATGCTTGTCTAGCAAGTCTAAAACATGTAGCAACTGCCCTTTTTAAAGAAAAGGTTGACAAGCTCTGTTTAGTGGTTAAGGGATACACACTCCCGAAATAGAAATCCAAATTTCAAATCCTGCCTAATTCTGGACTGTAGGTAAATTATTTAACCCTCAGTGCCTCAATTTCTTCATCTGCAAAACATGAATAAAAATTTTATCTATCTCATATGAAAACAAATAGATCTATGAAAATCACTGTCATAGAACTTGTGGTACCCATATGTGCCTGACATACATAAAACTTGTATAAGTAAGCTTATTACTAATAAAAACCTGACATTGTATTAAGGTTGCGATTTTCCCAGATAAAAGTCTTTATGACTAATTCTTTCTTGTAGCTAGAGGTGATCAATGAGCTTTAGGTAGAAACTACTGATAATGTTGTTTCTGGGAAGCTTTGTTTTTTTATATGAATTCTTTTTGTTGGAAACAAACATCTAAATTGATTTTTCCACCCACTTTCTTTAGAAAGAAAAAAGAAATCAGCAGGCTAAGGAGATACCCATTCAAGAACTGACAGGATTAAAAATTAAGATATAAATGGGTGACTCACAATTGCATTATCTTACAAAGATGGTTTACTACAAGCACACTAGTTATACAGTATTTTGTGGGAGAAGGGTATACAGACATAGCTAACTTCATATAGATCCCATTAGACAATTGGATTTATAAGTTTTTAAAAAAAATAAAAAATGGGTAAAGCCAGCTTTCTTTTCAGAATCAAAATGCAGAACAAATGGAAAACTATGGTATTTAACCTTCACAAGTCTGAGCCTCCACAAATGATACAACCAAAGTTTACATTTTTAACAGCCTTTCTACCTACGCTCCATCTTCTCTCTCTTGGTTCCAAGTTTTATCTTCATTCAATTCTGCCAATTCCAATGTCATGTAAAAAGCATACCCCCTCCACTACTCAGCAAACTACAGAGAGGATGGAGTGCAATATAAGCAGTACAGAGTCTTATGCAATTCATGAGAACCACTTAGTCCTTACATGAATCTGGACGCTAACATTTCTGGGAAGTTTTCTTAAAAGGGGCCGCCTCAGTGGGGCGGTGTCTTTTACCTTCTTCCCCATCCTCTTTATTCTTGTTGGAATATAACTATGATGGCTAGAACTCCAACATCCATATTGGACCATCAGGCAACCTTGAAAAGGAAATCTATGCATTAAAGATGGCAAAGTCAAGCCAAGAGACAGAGGGAGCAGAGGTTTCTGCTGAGTGTGCAACTTCTCTATGGCCCAGAATTGTCCACGTTCAGACTTTGTTTACCTGAGCAAAAATAAATGGCAATCTTGTTTTAGTCAGTTGTTTAAGACATTTCTGTCACGGGCAGATAAACGTAATTCCCAGTTGACAGAGCAGTGTATCAATTAAAATTATGTTTTATTATTTTTTTTTAACCAAAGTGGGAAGAGGCAATCATAATGCCATTTAAAAAAAAATTAAGTGACACAACTTCACATTTCAATGTTAAACTGCAGCAAGGACCCATTTTTACAAATTCTAATCTCTCCATGGAGTACATATGATTGTGGGGGAAACATCAGCTCTCATTTAGTCCCCACACCGCAGGACTCCTCATTACTAGCCTGCGGTCTCAGAAGAGCTTCCTCTCAAGGTTATCAGCATTATGAAAATGGCAGTGAAGTGCTTAGTCAAAAGATAGTAAAGTGTGCTTCAATTAGAACCTGATGGCAACACAAGTCTTTCTTTTCTTTCTTGACGCATGCAGCACAGAAACTGTCTATACCAACACTTAGCTACTCAATGAGAAACCAGCACTAGAGAAGGCTTAACAAGGGCCAAAAAAGTGGCAGCAATTGAACAAATGCTGTGGGATCCTATGAAGGAGG
Source organism: Vespertilio murinus (assembly GCA_963924515.1). Classification (NCBI taxonomy): domain Eukaryota; kingdom Metazoa; phylum Chordata; class Mammalia; order Chiroptera; family Vespertilionidae; genus Vespertilio; species Vespertilio murinus. Next base: position 35,506,329 of record OZ004704.1, read on the forward strand.
CGATGGCCACATGGGTGGTTTAACTGTCCTCTTGATAAGGCCATGTCATTGAGGTAAGACTTCAGTTGGAGTGACACATGACACACTGACTACAGCTATATAGATGACTAAAGTCCTGGTGCATGAAGATCCATGCAATAGGCTTTCCTTCCCCTGGCTGCTGGCACTGGTTTTCCTCCGGCACTCAGGATCCAGGCCTTTGCTCCTATAGCTCCCTCCACCCCCCACGCTCCCCCTCATAGCACGCATCTGACCCCACCTAGCCACTCCACACCTGCATGCATGGTGCCCAGAGGCCCAGAGCAGCTGGGGGGAGGCAATGCCTCCACATTTGTTCAGTTAATTAGCATACTCATGCTTGATTGGCTGGTGGATCTTGCAAAGTGACAGTCAATTTGCATATTTCTCTTTTATTAGTGTAGATAAGTAATTATCTTATTGGCAAAATCATGTTGTAAAATGCAACTTAGATGGACATTTCTGTACGTATCTATACTCTCCATCTTTTGCCCACATGCAGGCACCTCTATTACTTGGAAGTAAGAGGAGCAAGCAGGAAGAGTATACTTAGATATAATGGAAAGTGAAGAAACTAGATTTGGCAAGAGGTTACAAGAAAAAAACAATGAAGATTAACAGAGATAAACACATAAGTACTTAACAATGACTCAAGGTTTGATGTGATAGCTTCTAAGCAGATGATTGTCAACTGCAGCCAAGCTAGTGCTCTCCTTTTCTGGAAATGGTCAGGCTTCCGAATTAAATGAAGTCAACTGCAGATGCCTTTTTATAAGTATTTTCATATGAAAACAATGTCTAGGTATAAATCACAACAAAATAACAGCATAAGAACGATTCCCAAAGCTAGCATTGCAAAAACAACAGAAACCATTGGATGGCCTCTTCCGTGTGAAAAAGGAAGCCTTTACTGAGACTCGATCAGGCACCCTGTTCCTGCTGAACTCATTTCTACATTCTTCCCTTCATTCTCTCCTCCGAGCCACATAGTTCTTGCTAATCCTCAAAAAACGGAAGGTGTGCTGTGCTGGAAACGGATCATTGTCTCCCTAACAGAAAGATGTAGAAGGCTGGTAAACCTTGAAGCTCTGAAAGGTCAAAGCCAACCACTCCCTATCTAACTGAGGCAACTTCCCCATCAAATGACCATGTAAACCCTTACCGATATGATAATCCACCTATTCCCTGCCTAAGGGTTAAGGGTGTATCCCAAACCTGCCTAAAGGCTCTGGGTGTATTCCATAGTCTCGATAAAAGGGATAGCAAGGCCCGAGCCTAGCAGTAGTTCTCCCTCTAGATTTGGACTACCGCCTGGCCCCCCAATATCGCCAAATTAATATTTTTCTAGTCTCTTCCATTTGTGTGCGGCCTTCTTCAGAACCCAAATCCCTGAACTGGAACCCTGAACCACATGGGATGTGAAAAGGGCTCCCACAGTGCTGATGCTAGAGGACTTTGCAATTGCGGTGCCCTCTGTGGCAGAGTTCCTGCCCAAGGAAATACTGGGTTGCTTTTCACACTTCCTTGGTGAGACTTCTGCTGGCCAACCTCTCTAAAAATCCAGGAATCCCCTCCTTTTTTTCTTTGTTTAATTTTTTTGCATGACCTACTATAATTTTTATTTATCTTGTTATGCCCAGACTTCGTGATCCCCAAGGACCACCAGGGAGCCGAGTCCGATGCAATAAACAAAAGAGCCTCTTCCATGCTAGCATGGGCTCTGTCCCACTCACACCGACAGCATGGTGGAAGAGAGGCCGAACTTCGACAAGTCCAGGGGTTTTATAAGGGCGGTGATGTCACTGCTTTGGCTGACCCTGATTGGTTGGGTGAGGGCCAGGATCGTTACACAAAATGGAGGATAGCTCCACCCTGTTCTGCCCTGCCCCACAATACAAAATGGAGTCAGGAGCCAGCCTCACCCTGCCCTCTCATTCCCCCCTTGTCTTATGTACATAAGTCAAATCATTGACTCAGCCTACTTTAGGGCATTCGTTCTGTTATCTAGCCTTACTTAGCCCTGGACTTTCTCACTGGCTAGTAAAAACATTCTTGACAACATGAGTAAGAATTAGCATAAACAACAAATACAGTTAATGAGACCCTAGTACCACAGTTCCCATCATTATTGTCCTCAATGAAGTCCAGTTCCCCTCCTGCGGGCATCAATTGTCCTCCTGTCCTGCGTGGAGCCCAGGCTGGGGATCTCACAGGTGAGGCGGCTAGTTGCCAGGATCCAGGCCATGCAGAAGCTGGGAGTCATATAGTCAAGTCTGGGTGCCGTCTACTTCAACAGCCGTGGGTAGTGTCCCTTTGAGTCCTTGGGCAGTGAATTTCTTTACCCACACTGAGTTCCTGGGGTACAGGGTCTGGGGTGAGCACTGGCAGTGCATCTGGAATAAGCAAACTGCAGAGCCTGTAAGGACTTGAGCAAGGGAATGGTTACATGATCTCAAAAAGGGGGGAAACCATCCCAATAGGGTTACACCTAGCCCACAAGAGGGCAAAGGACAGGGGGTTGGTCCAATTTTCACCGATTCTAGGACACATTTAGTCAAACTCCTTCTCAGAGTCCTGCTCATGCCTGTCCTAATGCTTGAGCTATACTTTGAGATACCTTGGCCACAAAGGTTGGGCTGTTATACTGGCAGCCCAAATCTCCTGGAGTAATCTCTTGACTACTATAGAGGCAGTTTCTGTCTAATCTGAAGTGTAATGCTCTCCTGGGGAAGTTTCCTGGAACCTGAATTTCCAGGGGGACCCCCTTACCTTGTTTCACATTTACCTTTGCTCAGACAGTACTTCTAGCAACTCTGCCTCACAGAAGCTCAAAAGTCTTGGTGATACCTAAGTGGGTAACCTGGTGCCACTGGGCAACTAACGTCTGACCTAGAGCCTCTGGGACCAACAGTCTGTCATCTTGGGGGTCCACCAATCATCTGGTCCTTCAGTGGCTTGCTTCTGTTCATCCAATTCCTTCCAGCTGCAGTTGGTAACTCTCTTTCTCTGTGGATGGCACAATGTCCCTCGTCTGGTGATGATGGCAGCACTGCATCACCTCCATGCAGCCATGAATGGGATCCTCTGGACCATCATCAGGAAGCAGGCCAGCAGGGCTGACAGCCAGTGTAGCTCCTGGCCCAGAGTCTGCTTATCTGCCTCCTTCACCAGCAATGCTGTGGTGGACACTGCCCGGTGGCACTCTGGCCACCCTGCTGCCACAGGGTCCAGTCTCTTAGGCAACAAGTCTCTTCCAGGGACCTAGAGTCTCAGTAAAAATCCCTTTGGCAATGCCCCTTAACTTACTCACATAGACGTGGAAGGGCTTCGCGACATCTGGCAAGGCTAGTGCAGGTGCTGAGATGAAAGCCTTCTCAAAGGCCCATTGTTCCACTTTGGTCCAGTTCAGCAGCTGCATTCCCCAGTTTGTGTTCCTTCCAAGGTCCACAGTCCTTCTTTCATGTCCAAGGAGGCTCCCTGGACTGATGTATGGGTCCCATCAGCTCTGTCAAGACTGAATGGACTGCCCCAGTGTCCACCAGGAAACTAACAGGCTTGCCTCTCCCAGCTAACCTGTCAGGACATTCTCTTTTCAACCTTTACAAAAATCTTTCAAATTAACTTTTAAACCTTCTTCCTATATCCTTCAAAAATATAAAACCATGCCTCAAATTTTATAGAAAAGGCAAGGGAGGAGGGAGCAGGTCCAGTACCCTGTTCCCAGGCCTCCAGCCTCTTGAAATTTAAAATGCCATTTTCCTACAGATACAGATCTAGCCACACCTCTAAGCCACCTAACAGAACATCGGTGAAAAGTGTCCAAGCAGTTTCTAGAGGTTAAATCACACAAATAATTATTAACTATAACAGTCTCATGGGGGGGTAGAGGGTCACAATGGAATTTTTCTCCTTGTCCCTGCCACCGTTACTCAAAACAACCCCTGGAGGGGGATGGATGCCTGGTGGGCAGAGGCAGGGAGCATGGCACAGGTCCCAGATGGAGGAGGTACTCCCACCAAGGCGTTTTCATCCGGCAGTCCACTCTGTTTCCACTGGTAGAGGCACTTGCCTTCTGCTAGTAGGGGGAGCGGTGACCCCTACATTGCATTCAAACTCCCTGAATTTTCTGAAAATCCCCTCTGCTTGAGGGTATTTCTTCTAAAGATTTTACAATGTAGTCAACTTTAGAATTAGGTCCCTGCTTTTAACTCTTTTTTTTTTTTTTTACCACAATTGTTACAACTTCATACTTTCAAATACAGATATTTTGTTAGGTGGGCCGATTACCCTCTGACAGCGAGCAAGCACTCCTGGAAAAAAGAAATCCCAGTGGCCACTTGGGGGTTTGCTATGTGTCAGAGCACTCAGCCTTAAACTAATTAAAGGTTTCCTTCTTATTTTGCATGTCCTAGATTAACACATTTCTAAGAAAAATACAAGACATAACTTCAATTCTGTCCTCTAGATTTTTTCTTTTTTAACGAGGCAAATTTAAACGTGGATTGCCACGTGTTACTCCCTTCCCCCACATCCTGCTTACTTTGGGAGAAGTTTCAGCAACATATTTGGTCACATTTTTTTTTTTTCCATGCTTAATAAATTGAGTAATCTCATTGCAGGAGAGCAGATAGATTCGCCCTCTCCTGCCACCTTTGGATTCCAGAGTTTCAGCAGTGGTGTTTCACTTCTTATTACAATTTTTTTAATTTGAACAAGAAACCACATTCTTTAAGCATATCCAAATCTCAAAACCTTCAGAGCTCGCAAGTCAAACATCCTGCAGCTCCCCATTAATAAACCTTTATATTTTTAAGAACAAATTCCAAAATCCAGCAATTAACTTTAACGTAAAGATAGCTGCTGGCTGGGATTACCTGTTCTGGGTGGGAAGGGCGGTTCACCCCTTCCTCCATTAAAAATAAGGTGTAGTTTAAAAACCTCTTCATGGCAAGAGAACTTAAACTTACAGAACTTTAAATTTTTCAGGTAGCAAATCAAATACTTAGCATTTCCCAAATCAAAAATACTTTTACATTTTAAAAGCAATTTTCTAGACTTCATGTGCCATAAACCAATTATTGTCTCACTAATAGAAATAGGCTGGTCAACCTTGAAGCTCTAAAAGGTCAGAGCCAACCACGCCCTATCTAATTGAGACAATGGCAACTGAGGCAAGTTCCCCATACTGATACGATAAACCTGTTATCTGCTTCCTGCTGGTTACTGCCTCAGGGCAGGACTTTCAAAAGCTGCTTAAAATGCCTTGGGAAACCAGCTTTAATTTAGCTTCCATATTGGATCTCCACATGTCTCCCCCCTCTACCTCCTGCCTGCTCTGGGGGAGTCAACAAATTACAAACAAGAGCAAACTGAAACCCTTACTTACACAAATATACAAAGAACACAGAAACATACAGAGGGATCCTGAGAACAGTCTTCCAACTCCATGGAAGCAAAACCAACCTCACGCCAACCAGTAGCCCTCCAACATTGAAAGCTGGCCACTCACTAGAACAACAAGTCTGCCATTGGCCCTTCCAAACCTCCACAACACAGAAAATCACAACAACCAACAAGAAGGCGCCCAACTCACTAGAACAAGTCTGCCATTGGCCCTTCTGAACTTCCACAGCACAGAAAATCACAACAACCAACAAGAAGGCGCCCAACTCACTAGAACAAGTCTGCCATTGGCCCTTCTGAACTTCCACAGCACAGAAAATCACAACAACCAACAAGAAGGCGCCCAACATCAATGTTTCAACTTAAAATCAAACCTAGGAGAGATCCTCTTCTCTCCCACCTGTGAGACATTGGCTCACGCCGCTCGCCTCGTCCTGAGAAAGGTTTCCATCCCTCTCTCGCATGTGAGGGCTCTACTAGAGAAATCCACATCTCTCCGGCCTGTGAGCGGCCCTCAAGGAGAGATCCACTTCTCTCCTGCCTGTGAGACGTCGGCTCACGCCGCTCGCCTCGTCCTGGGAAAGGTTTCCATCCCTCTCCCGCATGTGAGGGGCCCTCTAGGAGAGGCTTTCATGTCTCTCCTGCCTGTGAGGGGCCCTCCCAGGAGGTCGGAACGTCTTCCGAATCCTCCGGCCCGTAGTCTTCCAGCGATGCGTCCATCTAGACCTCTTCGGGCACTACCAACACAAGGGGTTTCCTCATCCCTTCAGAGCTCTAACACAAGCACACAGACACACACACACTTACCGCGGTCAGTGAGGCTCTCCGGATCGGAGTCCCTCAGGGTCTTGGGGATCCCGGACGAGCCCCCAAATGTTATGCCCAGACTTCGTGATCCCCAAGGACCACCAGGGAGCCGAGTCCGATGCAATAAACAAAAGAGCCTCTTCCATGCTAGCATGGGCTCTGTCCCACTCACGCCGACAGCATGGTGGAAGAGAGGCCGAACTTCGACAAGTCCAGGGGTTTTATAAGGGCGGTGATGTCACTGCTTTGGCTGACCCTGATTGGTTGGGTGAGGGCCAGGATCGTTACACAAAATGGAGGATAGCTCCACCCTGTTCTGCCCTGCCCCACAATACAAAATGGAGTCAGGAGCCAGCCTCACCCTGCCCTCTCATTCTGACATATTATTTGTCTCTCCAGGTTATATATCCATGAGGGCAGCGATTTATGCCTGTGTTATTCATTCATGTATTTACAGTACCTGGAATAATACATTATATATAGTAGGTACCTAATAAATATTTGTTGAACAAAATGAGCAAGTGAACAGATAAACAATAATGAAAATATTTTAAATAGCATTTAATGAATTTTGCCACTGATATCAATGTGGTGCATATTCTTCTAAACACTTTGTTGGGGTATGCCAATATATATTTCTGCTTGTATATATATTCTCAAGTACACATATATCTATTTTACATGCATTTATATACACACTTTATATAATTATTTTTTTTATCTTTATATATACATATTTAATATGTTACTTATGAAAAGTAATTTTAGGTTATACAACCATTTTTTTGCATTATAAGTAGTCCACAGACAGCTTCCTGCAAAACATAGATGTTTCTATAATTTTTATAACAGTATGTTTTTCAAACAGATTCAACTTCCAATTTAAGTTAATTCTATTTTACATAAATCTTTTATACTTCAGTGTATCTGTAGACAAACTCCTGGAAGTATAATTGCCAAATCAAAGTGTGTGCACATTAACTCATTATGAAATGGTTTAAATATATATATTAAAATAGACAGAAAAATATAAAATCCCATCCACCTTCAAACATTAGCAACAATGGGCCAGAGTTGTCTCCTCTATACCCTCTTCCATCTCCTACCCATTTTCTGTTGAGGAAAAGTCTTATTATTATTTACTTTTTGTGTGTGTGTGAAATAAATCATGTCATTTTGCCCACACATATTTTAATGTCTAAGAGATATCTACTGTTCTAACTTAAATATAACTGTGAAAGCACTTGCATACCTTAAAATTAAAGAATAATTTTTAAAATCCTCAAATATCTGGTCAGAGTTCGTATTTTCAATTGCCATTTCTTTTATAGTTAGAATCCGTAACTAGATACAGTTCAAACATCAAGACTGATTAGGTCTGTTTAAGTCTTTTTCTTCTTGCTTTTTTTTAGTGTTACGCCCAGACTTCATGATCCCCAAGGACCACCAGGGAGCCGAGTCCCATGCAATAAACAAAAGAGCCTCTTCCATGCTAGCATGGGCTCTGTCCCACTCACACCGACAGCATGGCGGAAGAGAGGCTGAACTTCGACAAGTCCAGGGGTTTTATAAGGGTGGTGATATCACTGCTTTGGCTGACCCTGATTGGTTGGGCAAGGGCTACGGTCCTTACACAAAATGGAGGATAGCTCCGCCCTGTTCTGCCCTGCCCCACAATACAAAAGGGAGTCAGGAGTTAGCCTCGCCCTGCCCTGCCCTCTCAATAGCTGTTGCTTGCTCAGTGAAATTTAGAACAATCTGAATTTTGCTTGATGAATCACTGCGATATTTATTGTCAGGTTCTCCATTTCTTGCATTTTCTCTGTAATAATAGTTGAATCCTGTTACAGTGGTTTGGCAAGACTTCTTCATAGGTGATGTTTACTGCCATTAGGAAGCAAATAATGTCTGGCTGTCTCTCATTTTGTGGTATTAGTAGCCAATGATAATCACATCAATATGTATCTCAGTACATTTCCCATCATTTTCTTAAAAAAATATAAATATATGTTTTTATTGATTTTAGAGACGAAGGGAGAGGAGAGAGAGAATCATTGATAGGCTGCCTCCTGCATGCCCCCTACTAAGAATTGAGCCTGACACCTGGGCATGTGCCCTCACAGGAAATCAAACCAAGACTTCCTAGTTCATAGGTTGACACTCAACCATTGAACCACACTGGCTGGGCTTTCCAGTCATTTTCATTACCTGAGGCTTATTTTATAATGGATTTTCAAGAAGGATTCACAGGAACAGTATATGCTGAGTTCACAGATGTTCAAAAGCAGTTTGTGCCTTTTATACTTGAAAGACAGTTTGGGTATAAGAAATTATTAACTCACATTTGGTTCCTTGAGTATGTAACATATGGTAAATATGTTACCCCTTTTTCTTTTGGCATAAAGTACTGCTTTGGAAATCTGATGACAATCTGATTTTCTTTTGCTCTTGAATAACTGGGTCTTTTACCTTAACATTCACAGATATTTTTTTCTTCAAAATTCTATTTCATTTTATTGTTACTTTTCTTTATGTATTGTTACTTTATGATTACTATTATAAATATATTGAAACTTTTATATATTTTTATGTCCTTCCCATCAACATTTCTTATTGCTTCCTTCCCATTTCAAATTTTTCACTTTTTCTTTGTATTTCCTAGAAGAAATCATCTGTTTAGTAGTTCATGTACTCTTTATAATTGTTTTACATTACTGAATTTCTTTTAAAATTTTTTTTCTAAGTTCAATCACTTTATTTGAACTTTTAAGATTGTGATCTATATTGTTCTTTCATAATTTATATCAAATTTTTATGTCTTCATTTAAAATGTTTAGATTATAATTTTTACCTTTTCTAAAAGCCTCCTTTCATGTCTACATGTTTCTTGCTCTGTTTTTACTTCCAAGAACTGTGTGGCTTTCAAACCAGGCAGTTCCTGTGGCCCATTTCTATGTGAAATTTGTTTTCCTGGACTTTTAGAAGGGGGAGGTGGGTCAGAGTATTTTTTTTCTAGCTTCATAGTTCTAGGGCTCCTCTTTGTTAAGATTTCATCCTTTCTGAACTCTCCTGATCTGGTCTCCCTCTTCTAGTTTTACTTGGACCTTCTCTTGTCTTTGCCTTATTGCCCCTGTCCCACTCACCTGGGACTCTGTTCCCAACAATTCCTTCCTGTTGTGGGACTTTGTCCTAGATGGAAGCTTTGACTAGTTCTCTTGAATGTTATACGTTGGGGAACACAGGAGACTTGGTTGGGAAGTTTGTAAGGAGGACATTCTGAGAGAAGGGAAGTGTGTGGAAGGCCATCTGCCCTGTTTATTGGAATTCTGACTTAGGGAAGTGTTGAGGGTGGAGCCCTTAATTATTCCTTGACCTTTCCAAACAAGGGTGTGCATATGCAGACCCCCGGCTGTTTACTAGAATCCTTATGCTTAATCCCTGGACACCCTGGTCTAGAGGACAATGTAGACACATGTGTCCTCCCAAGTTTACCCACCCTACTGATTGTATCTAAAGATAAAAAATCCCAATAAAAGCCTAACGAGGTAAGCAATTGAGGCCGCCTGGCTTCCTCAGCCAGGCGGTCCCTTAGTCCTCTCCCCTACAGTAAAACTGTGTCAGAGTCATCTGTTCATCTGTCACTCAGGGGCTGCTGGTCAGTCCTAGCATTTAAGGAAATTAGACTGCTTTATCCTGACAAAACTTACCGTGGAATTTGTGCACTCAGGATTTGTAATGTATGAAAAACTCTTTCACTTTCAGCGGTTGTGCTTTCTGGTGAAAATCTGTGGTATTCGGGCATTCTCCTTCCATCCAGAGCCCATTTGCTTTATTCCTAACCCTCCAGCAGGTGCTGTACACAGCAGTTTTATAGCTATTGGTGGTTTATCCCCATCTGCTTGTATTTTGCAGTGCATGGAGATTCTTTGTCATTTTTATTGTAGTTGCTAGATGTGATGCTCTGATTTTGCTTCCCTAGTTTCTGTGTGTATTGTTATGATGGGACTTTGGAAGACCCAACATTATGTCCCTGAAACCATCTTTTCAGAATTTTCTAACAGAGTGTGTGGATTTTTAATTTTGATAGAGCATGGTAAATTTCCCTCAAGAAAACCTTAGTCATTGTACTGTCACATAGAGTTTGTGACATTTGTTTTCCTACATGAAGGCTAATGTTAGATATTATAATTACTTTTCACCTTTGGTGATCGAACAAGTGAACAGTTGTAGGTCACCATTTTATAGTGTCTTTTGTGGTTGCAACTTAAGAAGGAAGCTTTTATCATGGATGTGTTGGGCAATTATATGTACTTGTTTTCCTATGAATTAATACTTTATATACTTTGAACACATTTATAACAGGTTGGTGCTCTTTATTTGTGTTGGTTTATTATTTTAATATATTAACAAATTAGATTATTTAGTACATTTTTATATAGCATTTTGTGTTCCATAATTATTCCATGTCTTTTGTGTTTTATAAGTAACTTGTTATTTAAGCATTCTATTACCCAGAAGTTCTATTTTCTTCAATGATTTAAAATCCCATGTTTAGCCGAAACCGGTTTGGCTCAGTGGATAGAGCGTCGGTCTGCAGACTGAAAGGTCCCGGGTTTGATTCTGGTAAAGGGCATGTACCTTGGTTGCGGGCACATCCCCGGTAGGGGGTGTGCAAGAGGCAGCTGGTCGATGTTTCTCTCATCTACATTTCTAGCTCTCTATCTCTCTTCCTTCCTCTCTGTAAAATATCAATAAAATATATATTTTAAAAAAATAAAAAAATAAAATCCCATGTTTATCACTCTTAAATTATGAAAATGCTCTTGGATTGACTAATGGACATTTAATTCTGATTCATCGTCTGCTTACACTTTTATCAACATCCATTTTAAATTGCTATCTTTAAAATATGTTTTAATATCTATAAAACTCTGTCCCTCTAACACATTATTTTTTTCCTATCAGAAATATAGGGATAATTTTGACTTCCTTAGGAAACAAGTGGCTTGCCTGAGGTCACACAGTTGGGGTGGGCAGAGGCAGCATTTGAAATAAAACCTGCTTAGCTTCAAAATTTCTCCTCTGTTTTCATAGTTCTTCTTTCATAAAAATCCAATTGTTTTTATTCAACAGGAAAATAAATCTGCGTTGTGTGTTCTGTGTGCCGGATTTTGTGCTAACTGCTAAAGCCACAAATATAAATTACTTTGTTTCTTGACTTAAGAGCTTATTGCTTAATATCCTATTGTTATCCTTTTTTATTGCCAATTTCCCTCCAGAAAATCATATATAAATCTTGATAAAGCTTTTTAAAATCCATAAAAGTAGTCATTTTTAATATAATAAATATGTCAGTTGGGCACAGAGACAATATCTAAAATAATTTTCAGTTGCATCTATTTTATGAAAAATAATGAATGGTTAAAAAGAAACAGAAGTGATGTTTGTATTTTTTAAAATAATAGTATTATATCTTGTACAAAACAGTTGCATTAGGAGTTTTTATAATAAAAAGTCCTAACTCATATTCCCTAATTCCTCTCTAAACATTATTTGATATATGAGAAAACTTGTCTCAGGTTTCACATTCTTTCGCCTTATAACAGTTATTTATAGCTGCATCAAATGTTACCCTGAAATTCAGCGGCTTACACCAAGAATATTTATTATCTCACAGTTTCAGTGAGGCGAGAATCCACTTGAAGCTGGGCTGGGTGTTCTGCTTCGAGTTGCAATCAAGATGCCAGCCAGGACCATGGTCCTTGTAAGGTTCAACTGGGCAAGGATCTACTTACTCCCAAGCCTGCTCACCAGGCTGTTGGCAGGTTCAGGGCCTTGGTCTTTCAACCTCTGCTGGTCAGAGGCCGCCCTCAATCCATTGCCTCGTGGACTTCCCTACAGCGCCCCCCACAGCACAGCAGCCTGCTCCCCCGGAGCAAACAAGCAAGCCAGAAGACTAGAGAAAGGTGTGTCAACAAATGGTCAGATTCTAATCTAGTCATGGCAGCGCCATTCCATCACCTTTGCTGGATGTGATTCATTAGAAAGGGCTCACCAGGTTCTCCCTGAAGTCAAGTGGGGGGATCACAAAGAGCACATAAATGACAGGAGGCAGGAGGAATTAGTCTGCCTACCACTCTCCTCACTGCACGAATTCTGCCACTCTGGCTTAGCTGCATGATAGAGAGCCATAGAAGAAGAGAGACGTATTTTAACTTATTATCAATAAAATCACATCTATATGCGAGAAATAAAATTCAGTCAATATTTTCTTAATTTTTTTCTATTGTCTATAGCTTACATTTATTAAACACTTACTGTACGACCAGTCCTGAACTTAATACTGTACAAGTTTTATCTCATTTAGTATTTGCATAGGTTACAGGCACAATCTAATGCTCTTTTCCCCTTGTGATACTTGCAGAAGCCGTGAGACAGAGCATCTAAGTAACTTGCCCCAGGTCATACATTTAGTAAAAACCCGACAGCCTATCTCCAACTCCATGATTGCCACCGCTGCGTTGTGAACAAAGTTATGTTTTTTAAGTCTCTCTGAATATTGCAGATTGCAATTTTCAGACCCAAATCATCTTTTTTAAAAAAATATATATTTTTATTGATTTTTTACAGAGAGCAAGAGAGAGGGATAGAGAGTTAGAAACATCGATGAGAGAGAATCATAGATCAGCTGCCTCTTGCACACCCCCCACTGGGGATGTGCCCACAACCAAGGTACATGCCCTTGACCGGAATCGAACCTGGGACCTTTCAGTCCGAAGGCTGACGCTCTATCCACAGAGCCAAACCAGTCTCGGGGACCCAAATCATCTTTGAGGTAGAACTTTTGGGGTTCTGTTTGGGGGAAAAATTCCAGCTCTGAGTTAACGTCCACACAGACTTCATACGAGGGCTGCACAGAAATGTTATTAGCCTGTAGCACTTAGTACCCTGACCTGTGAAAAAGCCTGAGCAGACAGAAGCTGTTTGCAGATAATTGCACTGACATTTCTACTTCATTACTTTTAATAGAATTGAATTTGTGGTGCGCATGCCAGGGTACATGACTGCTACCTTTAGGAAGAAGAAGACACGTCACATGTCCTTTTTCTGAGTTGAATGGAAAGTTCTTGACAGGAGGTGACTTTACAGCAGAGGACACGTTCTTAATTAAAGAGACCAATCTTAATTAAAATAAAATATTTTGAAATCGTTTTGGTTGAGCCTGTGTATCTAGCCTCTCAATGATAAAAGAGATGAGATGATAGAAAGTCATTATGGAACACAGGTCTCTGTGCAAATATGGTATTCATTCCAATATGTATCCAGCATCTACTAGGTAACCTACTTTTATACTCTGAGAAGGAATAAAACCTGAGATGAACACAGATATCTTGTGAAGGATTACTTTTGCATTCAAGGAGTAGCAAGATGAAGAACTTTGTAATGTTTTATGGGAAACAATTGTAATTAACAAAACCAAACAGTTAAACATAATATACTCAGGTTCCTTCGCCTACCAAATGAACTTCATGATGCTGAAACCAGTCCATTTCCTAATTAGTCATTCAAGTCGCTTCATTAAATGAGTATCTGGTGAAATCGGTTGTTTGTATGTCACTGCTGTTCCCTCACTCATTCCAGCAGTGATTGCACATGCCCCTCCCCACCCCACCTCCCTCCAGTAAGAGGCTTTTCCTGACTGTGATTTTCCTGACAGTGCGATCCACACATTATCAGTTTTACACATTTGAAAATATATCACAGTTCCAGAAGCATTCTTAAAATGTATAGTTTAGGGAATAATTATAAAGCAAATACACATTTAACCATACTCAAGAATTAGAAGTGTGACAATAACTCATATACCTATTTTATGTTCTTTGTTGCTTTATCTCTTTCTTTCAACTCTTGCCACTTTTTGACAGCTTCAACGCTTGTTTGTGCATCCCTAAAAGGCATAATGTTGTTTTGCCTATTTTTGAATGGCGTTTAAATGGAATCACATTTAAAATACTTCGAAATTAGATAGTGGCTATGTTTGCACAGTTCTATGAACATTAAAAACCACAAAAGGTATGGGAGGAGGGGCAATGGTAAGCTATGTACACATATAATACCTTAATAAATAAAAAATTAAAAAATAAAAATGAAAACCATAAAAGGTTATTTTTATGTTATATGAGAATCGTATCTCAGAAATTTGTCTATTTTTTTTTTCCCTATCACAATTTAAGCTTTTATTACCTGAATATAAAAATTTGTTAAAATTAAAATGGTTATACCTTTCTGGGGAGTTATACCTTTTATCACGAATAACTACTTTTCCCTGTACTTTTGTATTTGAAGTCTATTTGTTTAGTATGTATACCACTATGCCAGCTTTGTTTGATAAATAATTTGGCTGATTATAACTTAAGAATTGTTTTACTTTCACCTTCTCTATTTTCCAATTCTAGATGTTTATTTTATAAGTAGTAAGGCCATTGGAAGAGCCCTAGTGATGCATCTACTGGTCATATGTTTGGTTAAATTTGCAATCTAAGATATCTTAACTGTAATTGTTCATGATGCTACTTTTTCTCCTCAGCCATACATCCCCTTCTGGGGAATGGCAATGCAGTGGCCATGGGAATTTGGGGGCTCAGCTAATGTGATAAGTACTTTAGGTGTTGAATGATATGCTAATGTGACTTATGGATTCCATTTTCCGTATACTTAATTCTTGTTTGCCCTGTAGGAATGCCTTCCAGGAACCCTGGGACTCACCTGGCATCCTGGCACAGAACTTCCGGCCCTGAGGCTAAACTGCCATATGAAGTTGTTGCTCAGGACCTGCCACCAAAAGTGTGAATGAAATGGAGGAGAAATAAGTCTTGAAAAATTATGAGCGCAGAAATTTATCTGGGGAAAATTCTTTCAATCAGAGATTAAAAAATTACAAACGAAGGATTTGGTTCTTCTTGGTGTGTAGTTAAAACAGAAGCTCTCTCCTGTCAGGCAACTTACTGAATCAGTAATTAGCATGTTACTCAGTAATTCACATGATACTCAGTCATTTACATGTACAATGATAAATATGCACTTTTTTTTTAAGTATCTTAGACCATAAAATCTGTTAGACTACCTGTGTTTTCTAACCTATAGACATGATATAAATAAGTACTTCAGTGTGTCCAATTTCATTTTCTTTGCATCTCAACATATGGGAGCACATATTAATATATTTCATTCATCTTGTTCTTTAAGTCCCAGATGCAGTAGCTCAGATAAAAAATGTTTTCTGCTATTATGACCCAAAATGTGAACATTGGTGAACATATCATAAAATATACTGCATAATAAGGCTATCAACAATTGTTTGGTAAATGAATACATAATTTTTAATATTATTTTCTTGTACAATAATATTTTAAATGCCATGAAATCTCACAACTCATACATAAAACAGTTCTGAGAGGTTTTTCTAATGCTGATAAAAGTAATTTTAAAATCTTCATATTAGAATAATAAGACATAAAGCTGAAACTTTCTATAACTTATAATGTTAAAATTTCAGTCAGGTTTAAAAAAATTTCAAAAATTGTACTTGTATGAAAAGCAATAAAAACGTATGCAGTTAAAAAATTTAGGAAATACTGTGATATAGATTATGGTGTTTAGGTGTTTTTTTTTTTTTTTAAACTTTCAATTTATTATAATTTACTTTCTCATTCTAATAAATGTTAAAATTTATACCTAATTCTTTATTCTTTTTTTTTTTTTATTAAAGAGAGAGGAACCCAATTTAAATAAACTATTGGCCCTTACAAAGTCTGGATTTGTGTCTCCTTTCCTCTTGGAATAGCCATTTATTTCTATTTTTTCATTAAGTGCATATGAACAGTGTTATTGTTATGTTTAGGATTATCAACTGCAGGGGCCTGATGTGGCGGGATCTCCCTTTTCCGCATCCTGCACGGAAAGAGAGATGAATGAACTGGTTCTAAGGGGAGGCGGCCAGGGATTGAGAAATATTAGAAATAAAGTGAGAAGACACAGAGATAAATTTTAAGCTGGGAGGTGGGAGGGCCACCGCCCTCCTCTGCTGGAGAGGCAGACTGACGACCCTCTGAGCCACGCAGCACATCTATTTATACTCCAATCCAACAAGGGGGTTTCACAGAAAAACAAGGAGCCTGGGAGGGCCCAGGTCCCACCCACTCCTTCCTCCTGGACAAACACAAGCCAGGAACTAAGAACATCTCCGCACTCCCAGGATGGGAGTGCAACTGACATGATTCTGCCAATATCCCGGGCCCAGTCAGCAACAATCTAAAGAATGTCCAGGTATCTTCCCATTTGGCCCTCTACAATCAACCATACTTTGAGTTGTCATTGAAGTTAGTCTAAATACTTAAGGAGTAGGAAACCTGATATTTTCTTCAGATCCTAGTTTCTATGATGGTTTTATAACACCTGTGTTAATGAAATGACCTGATTGCTACAAATGCGTGGATTCAGTTGAAGATTTAAGGTTCGATTCTATTCAGCTGTAGAATTTTATCGCTGAATGTTCACAGGAAGTTTATTTGGCTAGAGCTCAAAGTCAGGAAATGTTTTTATGGCATTGCTTATTTGCAAACATTTTGCTTCATCAGGCTAAACCGTTAAGCAGTTAAATATGAATAGATCCTGTGCATAATAACGTAAGTATCAGAGTAATTTAAAATACCTTTATCTAAAGGAAAATGCCATTCTGGTGCTTTTGTTAGCAAGGAACATATGTCTTTAATATAAGATTTTTCATCATTGTAATTAACTACCGAGTTGCTGAAAGGGAAATGAATAATTTTGTAGAGGCAGTTTGCTCATATTATGGAAATATAATATTCACTCATATGTTACTTAATAGAATTTTCTATCATTGCACATCTGTAAGTCTAATGATAGCTATCTTTATTTATTTAGAAGCAAATTCTAAAGTAACAGATGTACTGAAATAATATATTTGATGCAAAATTTCATTAGAATAATGTGCATGTGTGTGATATATATTATTATACATACACTTGTGCCTGCTTAGCACAGATTTTTAGCACTTCTCATAAATGAGGCTGTGATTATGATTTCCAAACTCATGTGCTTTTAGATGTACAAAGATAAAGTACATTATACTTTAAAGTATAAAGTTAGCACTCTGTAGTTTGTACAAAATAGAAACCCCCTCCATTTGAGCAAAAAGGTAATTTATTAAAGCAGCAATACACCTGGGCCATGGAAATAGAATTTGAATGGGAACACGCTGAAAAAAAAATCCATTAAGCTACTCTCTTGGTGCCTCTCATGTCTATTTCTCTCTGAATATGATGTTTTATTTCTCTCCTTTATTTGCAGAATAGTTTTTTCTTCCCTGCCTCTAGGTAGAAAAAGACCACCAACATTTTGCTCTGGAATATATGTAAGGTGATGACGTAATTGAGAAGTGCTAGCTTGACTCTCTCTGGGTCTCAGCTCTCAGCATTTGAGAAGGAACTGATGGGTTAAGGGCTCACCTGCAGGGTGTGAATGATGATCCTGCGTGAGATCATGATGGCTGCCATTGTTGATGGAGAGAAAGAGAGAGAGGAATGTTTCCAGGAAAAAAAAAAGATCCTGGAAGACAATTTAGTAAGTGTCTCTTGTGTGCGTTCAGAGGTTACATTCTCTAACTCTTTGTCATTCAATGTTTGGTCATTGGGACGATATCACTGGTACTATCAGGGTGCTTGTTAGAAATTTACACTCTCAACCCCACCAGAGCCCTTAAAAAGGAGTATTTACATTTAACAAGGTCCTCAGGTGATGTGTGTACACGCTAAAAATTAAAACGTGGTTCCAGTCTGTCGAAAAGTCAGGACCAGCCCTGCCCCGGCCTGCAGGGCAACAACGTGGGCACGCAGGAATCCTAGGAGAATGAAACAAGAGAGGGGTGCAAGGAAGGAAGGCAAGTCTTAGAAATCCGATCAAGCCTTCGCTTTTTTATTGAAGTGTAACTGTTTTTAAAGGCTCGGAAGGGGAGGGACAGGGTAAGGGATTGTCATGGGATGATTGGTTGGGGACTGGGTATGTCTTTAGTTGATTGGTTATTCTGATGTGGGAGGTTCTTCTAGCCTTTGGCGCGCCTGGGGGCTTTGTTGGTACGCTGGCTATCTTGGCGCGCAATCTTGGCGCCTGTGGGAAATCTTGGCGCGCTTTCTTAGGAAGAGGGGCTGACTAGGAAGTGAAACTGAACTCTTGTTTTTATGGCTCCCGGCACAGCCCTGACTGGTTTGACTCTGTGGATAGGGCATCAGTCTGCGGACTGGAGGGTCCTGAGTTCGATTCTTACAAGGGTATGTACCTTGGTTGCGGGCACATATCAGGAGGCAGCTGAATGATGTTTCTCTCTCAGATGTTTCCAACTCTCTATCCCTCTCCCTTGCTTTCTGTAAAAAAATCAATTTAAAACATTTTTTTTTTTAAGTCAGGACCAGGTGTATAAAATATAGGTTTGATTTCAAGGTACATTTTATTCCTAACTAGATACAATCCTTTAATTTCCTGTGTTAACCTCTGGCAGAATCCCTATTAACTGCTATATATATGACAGATGCTTCATCTGTCATATATATAGTAAATAAATAATGTAAGTGTATATAAATCACCGTAAATTTATTCCCACATATGAACAACAACAAAAAACAAAATTTAAGTTTCAGATCCTAATAATTTGAGCCAATAGTTCCAATTTTACATATGAAACATAGAATAATATATCCATTGACAATGTGTTGGTAATATTTCTAATTTTACTGCTATGGCATATTATAGTAATTACAAAAAAAAGTTCACTGGACAATTCAGATGGAAATAAGTAATCAAGATAACCTTGATGAAGATGTTTACAATAACAAGAATCCTCAACTTTCAGGTATCATATACTTTAATTTTCATGTAAGTATATCTTACGGAGTAAAATATTTTTTAAAAATATATTTTTTAATTGATTTTTTTACAGAGAGGAAGGGAGAGGGATAGAGAGTTAGAAACATTGAAAGAGAAGCATCGATCAGCTGCCTCTTGCACACCCCCTATTGGGGATGTGCCCGCAACCAAGGTACATGCCCTTGACTGGAATCGAACCTGGGACCTTCTAGTCCGCAGGCCAACTCTCTATCCACTGAGCCAAACCGGTTTCGGCCGGAGTAAAATATTATTAGTTAATAGCTATTAATGTTTATTACATGCCCAAAACTTTGCTAAATAATTTACATAAATGTTTCTGGTTTACATTTAGTTTTTTTCAGATTGAGATCTACTGTAATCTACTATAACTAGATTTTTACAAATATCATTATTTTTAGCTAGGTTTTCTTTCTTTCTTTCTTTCTTTTTTTTCTTTGTAGTATACATATTTACCTGAGCTTGGGATATGGAGATGGACTAACTTGGATTTGAATTCAGGTTCAACCTCTTACTACTTTTACATACTACTTGAGCTACTTACATCAGCTTCCTAAGCCCCAGTTCCCTGTCTGAAAAGTGGAAACAATAATTATAATTCTTTTAAGGCTGGGAGTATTAAAAGAGAAAATGAATGTCTTGCTGTAGAGTTAGCATCAGTAAGGATTATTATTCTCATTATTACCTGATTTTATGTTTATCCTTACTTAATTTCATTAGGTTCATGAAGCAAGTTTTCCCATGTTGCTTTTGGAAACAGTTTTATACTATCTAACCTCTTGGGGTCGGGGGGTGGGGTGAGGTGAAGCTTTTTTTTTGGTCAGTCTGTGGAT